>RJWH01000193.1:0-600000 GCA_004363575.1 Solenodon paradoxus | reverse complement strand
AGGCACAAGTGGTATAGCATTAGCTATTTCAAAGTTATCAGCCTCTTATGCTTGCTATTCCAGTCAACTGTTAAAAATGCCCGCTTCCCTCTCGTAGAAACTCTAACAGGCAGGGATGCTTTTTTTTACTTTGGAGATCTTGCTATGAAGTCAAAGTAATTAATCTATTTTATTCCCTCAGTGACACTCCAGCAGCCATAGAAACTAGATTCTAAAGATTAGCTTTTATTTAAAACCATTTTAAGAGGACAGTTTAAACTTTTATTAAATGTATTAAAACTTTCATTAAACATGCATTAGAGTGATGAGCTAAATAAAAGAGAATTTCTAGAAGACATTAAACCTTGATTTTCCTCAGTTCTTCTATCCCAACATTTCCCCTGCTTTCAAGGAAATGACAACCTACTTCAGGGGGAAAGTGAACATGACTGAAATTGAACGAAGTGGCACAAAATGCAGTGGGCCAACTAAATATGCATTCTGGACCAGACTGGACTAGTCAGACAAGACCTGGAAGAATTGATAGAACAGGTAACAGATAGAAGGGTTACAGAAAAGCAAAAGAATCACCATGAATGACCCTAATGAGAGTTAACAGTCACGAGACAGACAGACATCCATTTGTCCAAAATAACAAAGCTTACACTACATTCAAGGTTTCAGGCTGAGAGGTCTCCTATTTCCATTCTTTGTACTTGATTTTACTTTGCATTACTTAGAACCAAACCCAAATGTGCATTATGTAAAATAAAACGGAGGAGTCACTGTTTTTTGTTGAAAGTGAATTTATAGAACAAATAACTTTTGAACAAAGCATTTTTAAAATGTAATCTAATTAGTCAACACTGAAACTATGAAGTGAAATGGTTCCAAAGGCAAGACAATGAGAAAACCCGACTCCATACTTCTCTGATGGAGCCAGATACTGACTTCAGTGAAGATGTCTTGATGTGCAGGGATCTAGACGTTCTTTACTGGTCACACTAATTAAATATATTTGACAAAAATATATTCCCACTGGGGGAATTTTCCATGTGAGGAACCTTTTTCTACATTGCGTGTGACAAATTTTTTAAATGATAATGAGCCTTCCTAATCATATCTGCCTCCCAAGATAGGAAGTAAGTTTTAGTGCTTCACCTGATACATGGCAGCAGGACCCAACATCTGGCATTAATGCTTCCAGGATGCTGGTGCTCATGGTTGCAGGAAACTGCTTTGCTGGAGCTACCATGTTAGCAATAACCTCTCTATCTCAGTAGAATATAATAGATTTTACATTACATGATGAAAGGAAAGATGCTTATCAACCATCTTAGAAAAGGACACTGCTCCCCATGTATTTCAAATTTGGTTTGAGCTGAAAACTAACTTCCCTTGGACATAATTCCCTAAGGTGTGGGTCAAAACCTGAACCCCTTTCTTAAAAAAAAACAGAAAAAATAATCTATTCTTTAGAAGTACTATACTGAGGGAGGGAAAAATGTGATTTGCAATGCCTCACCTGGGAATCTTCAGCAGACATCCTAAGGTCAAATTAATTTCTGAAAATGTGTCCTACTGAATAGTAAAGGGAGAAATGTGGCCACACAGTTCCTATTGCCATAGGTAGTGAGTTAATACAGAGAGGTAGGAGATGTCCTTGACCACAGGCACTATGTTGCCTGGAATTTTTCATTTTTTAAAATTTTTTAACCAAAAAGAAGAAAGGATATACCATGAGAGATTTTTCTTCTGTATAAAATAAGATTCAAACAATCTGACCCCAGTCAAATTTTCTAAATCCCACTATTAGGCAGTTAAATCAAAAAGCTAATAGTTATTGGAAAGAGGTCCCTCACCTCCCCCACCAAAACTCCAGAATATTGGATCTTCTAATTACAGAATAAAAGTACTATTTCAAGGTTTGATCTTTTGGTCCTGTGAGAATTAAGTTGCTAGAGTAAAAGCAAACAGTTCATGAAGACTCCACAGTGTTCATTTTCGCGATGCTAATTTAGTCACGGGGCTGACAAGACTGCTCTTATTTGAGGAGGGAGAAGCTTTCAAAGTTGCATTCATTTCATTAAAACTGATTTAACTATACTATTTTTTTTAATATGCTGACTTTATACAGCAAAAACGAACTGTGAGCTTCCTAAGACCAAAAAAATTATTCCAGTTATTTACCATTCACGATAAGGATGGTTCTCCTTTCAACTGTAGGGAAATTGACCTTGTATTTCTACAACCCTCTACAACTTTGAACCCTATCAGAGAAAAGATGTAAATTTCATTTAGTCCAGCTTGTTTTAATCAAAATACTTGGTTTATTTTAAAATAGCAAGAGAGGAAAACTTATTCTCTTTTGATTAGGAGAAAACCTAGTTCTTCAGTCCACAAGATGATAAACTAAACTCTTAGGTTAAACTATTCTAAACAAATTAATTCTAGCACACTGGTGGCGCAGGTATTAAAGTCTGTGGCTGTGGCATGGTCCACATAAAGTCTAAGGACGTGGGTTCAAACCTGGGGAGAACGACCAAAATGAACAACTAGATAAATAAAAATGCTGTTTCTCCTTCTCTGCCTGTTTACTTTCCTTCATTCCTGCCTACTTCCTTTAAAAAAAAAATTAAATTAAAACAGCAACAGAGAATGTTGAGTTTAATAAGACAGAAAGGTACGTAAGAACACATGGTACTCATTAAACACCTACTCAGATACTATGTGAAATAATTTTACAATCACTATCTTGCTTAATCCTCCTTCTGAGGGGAATGTCATCATTATTACCACATTTCAACAATTCAATTTTTCTTTTCAAAACTTACAAAAGTGATCAATTTTACCATTGTACTTTAGCAACTAAGAGGCCATTTTTCACTTCTCTTTTCTTGTACCTGCCATACACACTTTCTCAGATGGGACTGCTTTAGCTGAACTAGCTTCTGAGTAACCCTTAGATAAAAGCTGTGCTCAAATGTCTTGACCCAAGTAATTCTCTGATGATTATTTCAGCATAAAGCATAGGCTTAAGATTATCCAATCAGCACTCCCTGCATAAAAACCACCTGGCATGGCTGTGAGAACACAAATCCTGAGTCACCCCATATATACAGAACCAGAATCAATGGCGGCCTGGGAATCTTACGGTATGACAGATTCCAAGGGCCACTCATAAGCATGCTGAATGATGATATTTGCAGCCTTTTTATGATTCAGCCCTAAACTTTTTTTTTTCATGCCATACTCAGCTGTATTGCTTATTTTTATATGAATCCTATTTTGTCAGACCCACACAAGCACATAATAGTCTCTTTAAATGCACATTGAGAAAAGAAAATGTCCACTTGTTTTTCTCTCTATTCCTAAATATGTATTTCATGCTAGCTTTTCAGATATGTTTCTTAAGTTGAAGCCATTACAGAGAGCAGGAAAGAGAACAATTATTGGGGTGTATGTGCGAAAGTAATATTGCTGTTCCTAGAGTCACAAATCACTAGAGATACACACACTTTCTGCTCCATTAAATTTCCCTCCTCAAATGGTGGTCACAGAAGGAAGAGTGGCTCTCTAGGGTTCTAAGGCTGTGAAAGGAATTTGGGTTCTTCTGAGACTTTAATTCTGCATGCTCAAGTAAATGCTGGTAATTTCTTTCTTTTTTCTTAACATTTCAAGTAGACCTCAATAGTCCAAACTTCACTACACAGCTATCACAGATACAAGTCAATTTGTCCAAACAGGCATTTTAGGAGTTTAAAATCTTATTTGACTAAATTTAATAAAAGAATATGGTTTAGTTAAATCATTATTTTAAAAAGTGCTTAATATTTTTTAAAAGCACATCAAGTAAGGGCATGATTTAAGTCATTCCCCAAGTGGGTTTTTTTTAAAAAAAAAAGACATTAATCTGATAATAATTAGGTAGAAAATAACTGACAAGGCAGTAAACAGCAGTTTGGGTATATAGACAAATATATATCATTAATTTATCCATCATTCATCATTTGCATACAATCAAACAAATGTTTACAATTCAGAATTTATTCATGTGTGCCTGAGAACATCAACAAAGACTATGAATCCTGCAAGGTCAAGGTCATGGCATCTACTCTAGGTTCTGGCTCTCAGCACCACCTGTTCATCCTCTGCCAGGTTCCTAAGTTTAATGAAAGTAGAACAGAGAAGGAAAACATTTCATTTGAATCTTGGAAGTTGTTCTCAGATGGGGATGGAGGCATTTCTCCTTGGAGGCATTTCTCCTTGTAGTCACCTAGCCCTTTCAAAAGTACCTTTACTTGTCTGCTCTTTAATTTCCTGTGTTATTTACAATGATTGGGTCCATCCCCGGCAAAGCACCTTGAAGAAAGTCCTAGCCAAACACAGTTCCATTGGATAATAGTTTTCCATAATATATACCAATGTATTCTAAGATTGTTTATTCATTTTATGCTAGTCCCACATCTTACATTTAATATGATTTATTTTGACCACTTTCATATCCAAATACACATACCCAGTAAAGTCTTCCCCTCTTAGTTTCCACCATATTGTTGCCACTAATGACACTGCTCACTGAACACACAGATAAGATAAATGATATAAATGGTATCATTTTCTCAATGTTTATTCTATCAGTTTAATCTAATCTATGAGGACATTTAAAATTTTAAATGTTAGGATATTTTCCCTATAGGGAATACAGGCTAAGGTATATAAGACCAATAAAAATCAGTTAATCCTTTCAGTTTACTCATATGCCCATTGCTATATACAGTATCATTAATAATTCAACAGCAATTCATTCAAATCGTAGTAATAAATGGTATTGTAGCTTTGCCACATGTTCTCCCGCACTCTTATATGGCAATTTCTACCAGCAGTTCAACCAAGATCAGGACAGGTTTCCAGCTATACCAACAGTCAACTTTTTCTTTATTTAATTGAAGCAACATTGATTTACAACACAATATAAGTTTTAAGTGTGTAGGTTCACACTTCATCAAATATAGTATAACATACCATGTCCACCTCCAAATTTCTAAGTCTCTAACACTATCCATTGGAAATCACTACCCTTTCCTATCACTCCCCCTATCCCTTACCCTCTGGTAACCTCAGTTCTGTTGTTGTTGTCCAAGGGTTGCTTGTATTTTGTCTGTTTGTCTGCTTTTTTTCATATTCCACATGAGTGAAATCATCCAGTATTTTTCTTTCTCCTTCTGATGTATCACTTAGCATAATGCCCTCTAGTTCTACTCATATTGTTAGAAAAGCCAAGATTCATCCCTTTTTAGATAAGTGGTATCCCGTTGTGTATATATATACACTGCATTTTTTTATCCAGTCATTTGTCAGTGGGTTGTTTCCGTTTCTTGAATAGTCAACTATTTAATATAAATCTGCAGAAGCAGTTCCTAGAAGGATGCTATTCCAGACTTACCAATCTGTGAGTGTCCAGAGAACTGATATTGCTACTGTCTAAAAATAACCAGTCTCAAACATACTCCATCCCAGGTCCTTACTTGGGTCTGGAATGGGGATTACAAGACCAGTTGGTCCACTGCTCATACTTAGAAAAGGGACTTAAATATAGACACCTGGCTCCTTTTCTAAATGAAAAGAAATGGTAACTTGTTGAATGTAATAATATGAGCCACACTAAAATTTTTCTACCTGATTGGGCATTTCTTTTCATTTTAATATTTTTGAAGTCCTGGAAATGGAAGTAGACTGGGTCTCTCTTGTTGTATGCTAGTCTTGATTCATTTTTTTTTTTTTTCTTTTCAGTGATGCCTTTTGGGCAAATTCTAGGTCTGTGCTGAATAGGCAGCTTTCTTCTGTGAAGAATTAACCTAGAACTAGCCTTGAGGTAACATGAGGAAGAAAAATATTCTCATAAGCACTCAGCCTATGCCTTTTCCTCTCTTGTTGACCTGTTCTTTCTCTCTCTACACACTTCAGTCTTTGACCCATTAAAAAATCACTGCTTGAGTCTCTGACCCTACTCTCAAACATCTGACAACTTATACATCCTTATTCAAATTTAATTCCACATGTAGCTTACTACAGAAGAGAATTTGCATGTAAGTCCTATTTCTGTTTGATGAAGAGGTCTGTTCTATTCATAAAAATAGGCTCTCAACAAGCCATCCCCTCCACACACACACATACACACAAAACAGGAGAGATAAAGGTGCAGGATTATTGCATTTTGGTTTATTGGTCTTCCATAACAAGCAGATATGAAAATTATATGCATTGAGAGCTCAGTGCAAGTCCAGAAAAACAAGGTGACTTTTTTTGCAAATATGTTCTCAAAGGAACTGTAAGAAACTTTTTGGCAGTAGAAAAGTAACTGTGGGGAAGCAACAAACTAGAATAAAAAAAAACCCAGTGCAAAACTGGTGAATGAAAGAAATGAGGCATTATGAAAGAAATCAATTCAGAGCAACCCTGAGTTCAAAACTCAGTATAATCACTGCTATTTCATTTCTACCTTTTTCTTCTCTGCTCACCACTGAAGGGCATAATCTTGTCCATTGGTCTAAAGTATACTGACCTGTAAAGATTCCACTAATATCTATATGTTCATGTAGACTGGTCAAAAAGGCAAAATGAAAATAATATACACATATATACACAAAACACTTTCTTCAGAAGCAGAAAATATCTTTGTTTCCTGTGAGGCTATTTGGACCAGGCTTCACTTATTCAGACATTAATTAGAGCAGATTTTGGACAAAACTGATCAGGGAGCAATCTTCAGTTCTGCACAGCTCAAAGAGATAATGAGAGAAACTTGTTTAATTACTAAGCATCTATTATATTTATAAACAGGCTCTGTGCTGCGTGTTTTACATGTGGTCTCATTGCATAACCTGCTATCAGGTGTGACTCTAGAGATCTTACTTTAGGAACCTCAGGCTCACATAGATAATGTGAATGCTGAGCTCACTGACTGAGCATCAAGAGTACTTTGTAGAGAACCATCCTGTTCATGTGAAAAGTAACCAATTTTACCTTCATGGGAAAATCATTTGAATTAAATGTTTTCATTCTATGCTATTTACTTTATTAACAAAATTAAAGAGCTTAACCAATGAGTTTAAACTATTTTCAAGTTATAAACTTAAAAAATAACCGAAATAATCATTTTATAAAAGCCAGGCAAGCCTGTATTCCCTAAATTCATATACTCCCTGTGCTTCAGCTGAATGCTTTTTCAGGACAAGTTTTAAAAAACTATCTACCTTAACTTCTGATCTCCAAGGCTATTCAGTTTGTGAATTCCCCTCTGAACAGACAAGTGAATTATGTTCAATGATGAACTCTGTCTGACCAAGAAAATACATGAATGAACCTTGGGATTGTCTATCTGGCCAGCTACAAAACAGACTGGGGATAAAATCTGTTAGAATTTTATAAAACTTTGCAATGTTTCTAAGTAGAACTACATAAGGGCAAATATTTTCTATTTGTTGTTGTATTTAGATTTGAATGTCTATATAGCTTTTTCATCTTTTCTCCTGTGTACTGCTGTTAGATGATGCTTTGTATTTGAAGATGAAGTCACAATCTAGCCACCTCATGACTCCTCAACTGAATCTATGAGCCAACTTGAGAATGCCATGGGGTTTCACAAACATCTTTCCTGTATCAGATAAAAACTTCTTCAAAAAAAAATCTTTAATAATGCATATTTCTTTATCATATGAACTCACATCATTCTGGGCTAATGTTTTAATTAAAAGTAGAGCAGATTTATAATTACTAATATATTTGCATTACAATAATTAGCTCCCTAAATCCTTAATAGGATTTATAGAGGGCAGACTAAACAAGACTTTGGCTATCTTCATCACAATACCTTGTGCTTGGCAAATCTCTTCTTCACAAATCAGATAAAATTAAACTTTAGTTCAATTTGGGTTAAATCATCCCTACATTCTTAATTAGTCAATCCACATTCCAGAGGCTGTATATGCTGGCATTACAATCTTTGTGTCTACATAGTTTACTCTAACTGAATTACCTCTTAATACAGAGTTCAGTGTTTCCTTTTCCCTCCAGGAAATCTCTGATGATGATGCCAACAAAATCTTTTTCCTTCCTCCTCCATCACATCCTGGATAACCAAGTACCCTAAGCAAAGACATCTGCCAGAAGCAGGGATGAAGAGGATGGAGGACACCCTGCTCTCATGCTTTACTCACTTCATCAAGAAATTTCTGTGAAAACAGGGTGAGGAGACTGGGAAACACAGAGTCATCTTAGTTACTTTTGAACTAAAAGTAACAAAATCAAGTGCATGTTTAAAACCTACATTTTTATCAAAATAATTCATGCTTTTATGTTTAATACAATTCATGTGGAAGCAATATTGTGTTTTAATGTAATTTCAGGTATGCATCATTATAAATCAACATCTGTGTGAACACCATTTAATTTCACCACTAAATGTCAATTCTATCCTTCCCCATATAATTGGTTTATTTTACCCAATTAGTCAATGCCCCCTCCCTGAAGTAAAAAAGAAATAACCCAGATGAGTGTTAGGCACAATTTTAAAACTCCCCTCCCTGCTCCCCCATTATCCCAAACTGGCAGATCCTAAATTTGTTATTTTTCAGGCATTTTACAAGAATATATGATCAGCAATAGAGAAAAACTTCTTGCACCACAAAATGAACATACTTTTTATATTATCCTTCTAGGCTATTGTCTCCGAACATACCTTCTCTTTTCACATCAAGGCGTGCACGTGAGCACACATGCAGACACACACACACACACCCCTCTAATTTTTTTAATTTAATCAGTATTTGACTATACACAACAGCTCTATCACAATTCATAATTTATTTAACATTTCTCTCTTGATAAACACTTAGATTGTTCCCATCTTTTCTAACCTAAATAACTATAATCAATATCCGTCTGCACTTTCTTTTGGAAACAAATACAAGTTTTCCTTTACAATAGGTTTCCAGAAGAAGGAAAGTGCTGAATAAAAATTTTACACATTTCACTTTAGCAGGAAATGTCAAAGGTATATCAATTGACACTCCTGGCAGCCCTGTGTGAGACTGCATACTCCCCCATAGCCTGGACAACTCTAGGTATCATAAAACATTTTAATTTCTTCCAATCTGATTAGGGAAAGGGAAAATTTTATTTTGAAATATATTGACATGACAGCCGTGCCATATATAAAGCTAACTTGCACAGGTGGGCTGACTGCCAGGTAGGTGTACATCACTACAGTGACTACGTACAAGCTATTTTCTACTTAACCCCTCTTATTTAATCTACTGGATGGTTCTTTTGATCCATGTGATATTGTGATTATGATTACAATGTTACATAGAAGAGACACCAAATTGGAGGGTCTGAAGAGTCCCAGGAGGAAGGGTCTTCGAGTAGCCTGACGCTAGACATAAAGTTTGTTTCTCAAATGCCTTCCAGAACTGTGCCAGTCAGACCTCAGAGCAATTCGCCAAGAGATCCACCGTGACTGGGAACCACCATGCTCCCTGACTGGCATATCAGCCGGGATCCTGCTGAAAGTAGAGTGTTCTGGTGATGGATTTCAGAAGCCAAAATGGCAGAAGTGAAGAATTAGTTTACCATTAACTTATATGGGAATATACTGTGTTACCAGATGCCCCCTACCCCAAATAAAAAGAAAAGCTATCAAATTATGCCAAATAACACATAAAACCTCACATCACACCCAGGTACATGAAAGCAGGAAAGCTGTACTCGAGGCATAGTCTCTAGAAAGGCGCTCCGGGGAAGAGCCCGGTGGAGCCTCCTCGCTGCTTCTAGAAGGGCTGCTGTAATGTCCACCCATGCTGAGCACTGCTTTCATGGTTTTTGCCTTTTGCCAGAAAAGCGCAAATCCTCTCTGAACTTCTTTCAGTTATCAAAAAGTGGCGCTAATGTGGGTCTTTTATAAAGGCTAAGTGGTATAATGAAACCTTTAGAAAACCAAGGCTTCTGCATAACTCACTAACTTTGTGATAATGAGCAAGAAATTCAACATATGTTTTGCTTTTTTTTTTCTTCTGCAACATGTAAATAACAGAGCTTAAAACTGATGTAAAAATTAAATCAAGAGGCACAGCGCTTGGTGCACAATAAAGGTGCAACATTTTGATATTTCTGTGCTTTCTGTGCATATGTCCATCCAGGGGGAAAAAACACCTATAAATTCAAGAAAGAAAAAGACTGATCCTTTTCATCCCCATGTTTTGAACATGTAATCCCCAGAACTGGCTTTAAATCAATTTGTACCAGCACCACTTCAAGGAAGAGGCTTCTGAAAGTCAGTTAATCAGCAATAGCCTCACGCCCGTGTCCGGGGTTTCTAGGATAAGGCCCCTAAACACTCCCACTTCCAACTTTCCTCTGAACTGACTCCAGCCTTTGTAAAGTCTCTGCAAGATCATCTTTGACTTTATTCACTCGGCTTTAGAAGTATGGCTCTCCTTTGCTTAATAAGGAGATGTTCAGCTTTTTGTTTCAGATCCTGAGTGATAATCACTTATTTTTTGTAAGGAAATATACAGGCAGGCAGGCAAAGAGAGAAGGAGGAAGCCTTTTTATTTTATTTCTGTTTAGTTGTTCATATTGACTGTTCTCCACTGGTCCTGGGTCCTTAGTATTACATGGACTGTACTCCTACAGAGGTGGCTGATCTGACAGGTACTCCCCCAGGGTACTCTCTGATATCCTCTTTCTTGAACTCATCCCCTGTATCTGCTACGTAATAAAATTCACCTACCCCTCCTTTCTCTGAAAATCTCAATCTCCAGCATAAACTAGATGCCATTAAAGGAACCTGTCTTGAAAAATGAAAAATCAAAGTTATTGCTTTCTCAAATCTTATTATCATCCCTCCATGGAAAGAGAAAATAATATTTTTGAGTGGAAAATTAATGTAGATCAGTTCATAAGAAAACCTGTAGCTCCCACCATATAAATCAATCAAGAGAAGAACTGATGTAAATTGGATGTGGGGCCACCTGGATGTGTGGTTTTAAACAAAATTATCAAAGTGTTACTTCACGGGCACAAACGTGCATGCACATATGCACATCTCAGGCTGCTGCCTATAGGATTCATTTGTTGAATGAACAAATTCGTTAGCACCAAAGATAAAATATTTGGATTCTGGAACTATCTCAGCCTTTTTGTACTAACCCTACCCACAAACTCCACTCTACTTGGTTCCCATGCCTCCCTACAGCTGCCACTTTTTCATGTCTCTGTACATGTGACCAAGCCATCCCTTCTGCCTAGAAATAGGTCATCCTCTCCACTCCCCACCCAGCCACTCACATAGCAAACTCCCAATCATCCTTCAAGGCCCAATCCAAATGCCTTCCATCCCTTTACCCTCATTTCTCACTCTCTTTTTACCTCAACACTCTGTATGTATCAAGTTAGTCTTGCTACATACACCTTAATTTATTTACTTAACTCTTCTCCATGGAAATTCTGTATATAACATATACCTATGGCTTGCTTTGTAAAGATTTTATCTCCAAAACTTTATAAATTACCAGACATATATATATGTGTGTGTGTGTGTATATATATATATACACATATATATGTATATATATGTATATATACACACACACACACACACACATACACATATATATAGTTTCCACTCAGATGTATTGTTCATATAAAAATTTATCTGCAGCCCACAACAGCACAAAAAGAATTTCCAGAAGTAGCAGAGAATTTGTGCCTTTTAAAATTCCTTTGATTGATCTTGGTATTACTTTTATATATATTAAGTTACAAATTCATTCCCCCAATGGCCATCTGAGGTGTTAGGATTTAAAAGAGCAAATCAAATACTGCCTCATCTTGGCTTTTATATGAAAAATAAATGGACTTAGTTCATAGAATTGTGTTGACAATTTAACACACAAGGCATGAGCAGTATCAGAATCATGTCATTTTGTACAATGTATCATTGCAGACAAGGCAATAATGACATTCCATTGCCCATTTGACCTGGGAACCACAAATATATCTCTAGAGTCCAATCCATGCTTACTCTACAAAGATTTTGTATAAATGCCTGAGTAATAAGCATTCAATGAATATCTTCTGAGTAAGTGCCAGTCCCTTTTTATATCCTCACCAATTAAAGTAGTACTCTCATTGAGATCCAAGTATCATTTTGAGACTTGGTGTAATCAGCTCAAAGACAACAATTCTCTTTTCACACTTGATAACTGTTTAATTCATAAAGATACAAAAACTCACAAGACTTCTGGGTAATTGAGGTCCTCTATAAGGAGGGATGGGTAGAATAATGAAAAGTGAGCTACAGGGAATGTTTAATTTTATATAGACATTTTATAAACTACTGGATAACATGTTATAAATTCCATATATCGATGACAGGCATTTCCTAAAGGTATATGGTCGCCACAGCTATGTAAATGCATAAACCAGCATCACTTGTTTTAGGGCATCAAGTTTCCATAGCCACATGACTGACCATCTTGCTCCTCTGCCCTGTCCATCAGTTACACAACCACTGTGTCTTGGTCAAGAACTTGTAAGGACTTCATGTGACCTATAGATTATGCCAATATTCCCAGACTAGCACTGAGAACCACTCACAGATTATCTCACAAATAAACACCCTGATGAAATCTCCTACTATTCCACTCAATGTAAACTCCCATCCAAAGGAAAAACAACATCTATTCTCCTAGTGCTTATTATACATCCTCAGGCAACATATCTCATAGCTGAGATGTATTTGCTCATTGACTCCTTCCCAACAGTCCTGTCAGAAAGACGCTGTTTTAGATTTAGAGTTGATCAAACTTAAGACTAAAATGATAATATGTCTTTTCTCAGGTCATATAGATAAAAAATGTAACTGAAATTTGAATATTGATTCCAAAGCCATCTTAAATCTAAAGCTGTATTGAATAAGCCTGTCATTTCCAACTTCAATTGTTATCTCTATTTCCATGATCACCATGGAGTTGGACATACAGTAGTCATTCAATAATTTTTTGTTGAATAAATATATCCAGACTCCTTGGTTTTTGTTTTGTTTGGTTGCTTTCTGCCTGTATTGACAAAGCACACTCACCATTCCTTTTAACTCCTTTTTCAAGTTCACGTTTTTTCAGAATGTTTTCCACAACTGCCCTTTCCAGCTCACTCTGTCTGCTCTAATGGTCTAAGATAGAAAATCACAATTAACACCCTAATTTCATGCAACACTTATGTATTGTCGTCCTTATTTTTCATTTATTTTTATTCACATGCTCTCATTAATTCTTAAATTTTGTTATCTTCACACTGCCTAGCTGAGTGAATGACCCGACAAATCACTGGTAAAGGCTTTTCTGTGATGCACTGCATTATACTTACCTGAACTATAATGAGACAGAAATCTAATTACACAAATTGCTGTTTTGAACATTAGAGCAGTTCCTTTGAAAATATAAACACTACATCCTTTGCTGTGGACAATATTTTAATTTTAATCTGTATCTATTTCCTCAAGAAACAACTGAAGAGTGATTTTTATGATTTTATCACATTTTCTAGGATCAAAACACTGAAGTGTGATTTCAGCCACGGTGACCCCTGGCCTCAGGGCAATACAGCATCTGAGAAGCTCATTACCTCTCCCTTTCCCTACCTGGAGAGTTGATGAGAAGTTGCCTTTGACTTCTTTACTTCCTCACGTGGAAATGAATCTACCATTCTAAAAGACTTGTATTTTACCTTGCCTTGTCAGTTGTGGATTAAAAAAAAATTAAAAAAGAAAAATGTATCTCATATATTGCAACCTTTCTTTCTGAGCTTAAGGAAGGCAGTGTCTTAAATCTTTATGCAAATATAGGAAAAGCAAGATATTGAACAAGAAGTCCAAAGGCCATCACTGTGATTCTTTCCTTTTTATCACATTTTAAATGTTTCCATCTTCCAAATTTAGGCTTCTGGGTGGAAAATAAGGCATGAACTTCAGTTCTCTGAAAGCAATTTAGCAATAAAGATTCAAGCTTCAGGACACTAATAAATGTCCTTCAAAGAAGGTTTTAAAGAAAATTGTAACAGAGAAGTGTGTGTGTGTGTGTGTGTGTGTGTGTGTGTGTGTGTGACTTTAGCTTTAAATTAACTTTACGAAGATTAATACTATTCCAAAACCGAGCACTAGACACTTCGCCAAGAGAGAAAATGGCTTTGGATTTGATAATGACTCTATTACATTCCCCAAAGACCCCTTTCATATTTGCTATTACCCTAATGATGCAACATCATCTTTTTCACTTCTCATGTGATCATCACTTCTTTTCTTCTCTGCTTCTCGCTCTATATTAAAATCTTCTACCTCCTTGACTCTGAATGCCCAGAAAAGGCCACTGATGTCTTTCTTGGATGCAACTTAATATCTGATGCGATTGTCCACCCTCTTTGCTTAACACTCATAACTTTACATTTTCCTATTCAACCAACTCTCTTCTCAAACTGTTTCTTGGATGAATTCAATTCCTCTATGTCCCCCCTCATTTCTCACTATATTCATTTCTCATCCTCCTCTTCCTCTACCTGTACTTTCTAAAATATTTATTTCTCTCCATTGATTTCAAATACAGTATTTTACTAGTTACTTCTTTTCTATCTCTAATCCTTGACTTGTTATTAATTTCAAAAACTAACTTTTAACTTATCTATTAAATCTGTCCACAAAATATTTTATCATCATCTTAAATTCAGTAAGTCCAAAACTAAACACAAAATTATGTAATTTGCTCTCCAGACTTTTTTTATTCTCTTGTGTTTCCTAAATCATTTTGCTCTTCACTGGGTGATTTAAGAAAAAAAATGCAGAAAGGCAGTATGAATTATGAAAAATTGCCACTAATAAGTGGTTTAATATTAGGAAGTCACTTGCCCTAATTTGACTTCAATTTTTTTGTTAGCATTAATTATCAACACACCGTAGTGGGTCTGTGTTTCTCATATTTTTAGCATTCATTAAAAGATTAGTCAGTAAGCATTTGATATATAACCAAACCACCAAATTTAGGTAAAGTTAAAATCACTAAGTATGCATACATACATATTCTAAAATTTTAAAAAATATTTCAGATGTAGCTATGATGTCGATATTGTTTCATATTGTTGAGAGGGATAGTACTGTTTATAATTTTTATAATTTGATAGTTAAAATCGTGTAATTTTTTCAATTTTTATAATGGGTAGGTAGCTTGAGTCAGTTTCCACATGTTTCTACTAAATTAAAAAACTGAATGTATGTTTATGGATCACAGAAATGCTCATTAAAGGTTTCATTCTAATAGCTCAGGATTTCCCTTGGGGAGAAGTGAGAATATTCCATGTGAGAGAAGAGTACAATATATGGTGACCAAGAGGGTTGACTGTGATTCACTATGTGTCATTAAATACTGTTCTTCTTGGCACACAACTACACTGTGTTTTCAAGCTCCCTTTCCTTCAGTGCGGCCCTGTTGCTGAATTTTGCTCATTAATTCTGGAAAATAACATGTTCTACTTCTAGATCTAGTCAGTCCATGAAAACTTCCCACAGGTGACTGGCTAGCTGGAGTTAATATGGTGCCAGGGTGAGCTCAGGTATCATAAGCTGATATGGGTGAAACACAAAGTGGAAGGGGGTGTTGGGGGAGCGTCTGGGTTACTGATGGGGGATAGTTGCTCAACCAGGAATGTCCTCATGATCTCTGATGCAAGGAAGAAATAAACTATTACTGTGTTTTAACTGGGCTTATCTGCCACAACAGGAAGTTTTAACTTAACTCATTCAAATGATTTTGAAAATATTTTTACCTAAATGCAACTGACTCTTACAATATTAAAAAAGTATAATCTAGAGTTGGAAATATGCTGAGTAATTTTGGAAAAAGAAAACCTTTGATTGCAATTAGCTCTGAGAGCTTAGATTTGAAAAAGGGATCAGATGATATCAAAATGTATACCCCCAGAAAAGAATAATTTCCCTGAGCTAATTTCTAAGTAGATAATCCATTAAGAATCAGTAGTATTACACATATTACACATAGAAACACTAATACCCCAACATTCCATCTCTCCTTTCAGTGAATCAACTAAATAGGAGCAATTTAGGATCATGATTGATCATCTGTTTGAAGTGTATTGTAAAAGATACATATTTCCTTACCAAAAATAGCACTGCTTTTATTAATTCTATTTGTGGCATATTTATTTGGAGCTCAATTTCTTTACCTTAACTACTTGTTTTTCTTTCTCTTTTTTAATACTTTACTTCAGACAGTTTAATAACAAGAAGTCAAAATTCCATACTCTCATTCCTGACTGCTTTTACAAAAACAAACAAACAAACAAATTTGTCAAGCTTTGGTCCATGTTTACATGCATACTGTTTTTGCATTTCCATGCAAATATTATAGATGGCATTTTTATAGCCTATATTTTCTATTAAGAAATTTTATGTGTATTTTACATTCTTCCTTCCTTCTTATGTGTTGCCCTGCCCTCCTGCGGCCACCTCACCCCTACTTCCACACCCATTATCTTCCAGTATTTGGTTTCCTAGTTGATATTTGCAGTTAAATACCCACTAAGACAATTAAAGAGATCCACTGATTTTATTTTTCTTTAAATTTTATTCAGCATTATTTATAATTTTTGTGTATGTCCAAAGAAAACTAAGAAATGAACAAGAGATTAAAACATTGTTTCTGCACACAGGTACCCCCAAGCACAGCATTGCTGCTGTCAAACAGAATGGATTATGAGTTAGGTCATTCTGTATACCTAACAATAGGATTTGATTACTAACATTTTAACAGGAGACCTTGTTATAGAAGCCTCTCATGTGGACATCTTAGGAATGGAGAAATCCAGGTTTACTTTTTTATAATTTTTAATTATAATTTATAATTATATATTTTTATAATTTTTAACACTTAACTTTTGCTTTAGTCTTGCTCTGAGTATCTTTTCAAGCACTGAAGCATATCTATCTCTTCTCTAACAACTCTCTACTTCCTGCCTATCTATCTATTTATCTAATCCATCATCCGTCTGCTGAAAGTCAAAATTGATGAGCCCAGGTTCTCAGCTGGACAATTTAGGACTGTGTGATACTTAGTAAGACCCAGTATTCTTGACTCTAAGATTTCAGTGAAGAATAGTTGTGAGAAGCTCAGCCTATGTATCCAGACCACTTAAACTGGATGCCAACTGTGTACACTCCAGTTTTGATACCTCCATTAATATGATGACCCTAATGATACGGCTAACCTCACAGATATGTGAGGATTACACAGGAAAACTGATATAATTGAAAACAATGGTGGGCATACAGTAGGTATTAGAAAAAAAAATTCTTCAAGCAAGAACATTATACATACTGAATAATGAACTTCTTTTTACAAAAAGAAAAAAAAATTGGCAAGTGACCCCATAGTGGGCCCACTGCACCGACTTTGTGAACACAGCATCCATTATTTAAAACCAAGTTGCAAAATGGTTGCCTACAGGTGGTCCTCAGAAGTGTTTGGTTCAGCCAGCATACACTTCTAACTGGTTCTGCTTCTGTCTGGTAGACACTCACTGAGGAAGGTCTCACTGCAGAGAAGCAGAGAAGCTCTGGAGTGGAGCAGAAAGCTGGCTACCCCACTTACAATGAGTGCTGTACTGAGTACATAAACCTTTCTTGACTTTATTCTCCCTTATCTGCAAATCTGGAAACTAACCCCCTCACAGGATCATTGTGATTAGTACCTAATGTATATTCAATATTTCTATTACCTCCCATTGCCTTTTAATATATCTCAGTAAGCTGTAGCCAAGTACATCAGGCTTAATTTTGTAGCAAAATATACTAGATGTAAATTCCAGTCGATTTTAACTTTTAATTTCTCATTTGATTATTTGACTAAAAGTATATTGTGAAGGTGGCACAGGGGATGTGCAAAGCTGAATCATAATATTAAAAAGGCAGAGTAACCCTGGTGAAAGACTGGACTGAAATTCAAGTTCTGCTGTCAATGAGATGAGTTGTGAGCTTCAGCTTGTTGATGGACCTCACCCTGTCTTTTTCTCTTGAAAGGAACAGAGAATATAGTTTGAGCTACCTCTTAGGGTTGCTGTGATGATTAAATGAGTTTACAAACCTCTGGTGGCATGGACAGTACCGAGCACAATGTGAGGAGCTTCAGACGTGTCACTTATGAACTCTCATCCTCTTAAACGCCATTTCAGTGTCACACAGAACAGAGTGGTTAGCACTCTCCTTGCAGGGACAGGAGTGTAAATAGTGAGCAAAAGAAATACTACTTCTCAGAAAATATGCACTATTATTTATCATCAAAGTTACAAGAACTGCTGTTATTTGTTGAAAACCAAATGAGTTTAAAGTCATCTACTCTAAACTTGTTTTAATTTGACGATGGCCCATCTAGAGTTATGCTTCCTTTTCCTAGTGGGTAGGGAGCAACTGAGGCAAAACGTGCTGGACTGGAAAAGAGTTGGAATGGCACCCACAGCAAATTTATTGAACAAACATGTATTTCAATTTAATTTTATCCAATGCTATGTGAAGTGTTTAAACACATTAGGGGTTGTTTGAGGACACAGATAAAATTAAATCTATGTCTACTAATTGTGCATGTTCCTAAAAATATGTCTCGATAAATTTTGAACTTCATATTAAATAGTGAGAGAAATATCAGCTCAAATGGTAATTATTCATCCTTTCAAAGTTTAGTTTGTGTAGTGGTAAAAGTGATTCATTCACACAAATTAATAAATGTCTCAACAAGGAAACTGGAGAAATAGCTACAAGTATGAAATAAGAGCTGATCTTTTCAATCCATATCACATACCCAAAAATTAATTAGGGATCATATCATTTTTGTCTTGGGATCATATCTTTTTTGTCTTGAAATGTTAGCTAAGCAGTTGTTTTATTACCAAAAATTCCTTTTTTTTAAAAAAAGGAGTTAAGACCTTTACAAATACCTAACACATTACTGACAATTACATACCTAATTCCTGAGATCAATAATAATGTGTTTTAGCTTGTTTAATGAGAAACTAGATTGAGATTCTTTAACATGCTAAATTAAATCAAAGCACACATTGCCTAAGAAAATAATTTTTGTCATAATAAAGAGATGAATGTGAGATATCTGACATACATTCTGTAATTAGAACTGGACATCTTTTGGTTAATTCCTCCCCTGTGGAAAATCTGGCACTTTAGAGTGTGATGCTATCAACTTTCCATACAGTAATGGGCAGTGTAATCACAGAAGCGAAGTCAGTTATTGCTCAGAATAAGAATGAACTTTAAAGTATTTTTAAATATGGCATATAAAACCAGTTGATCTTTTTTAATGCCTTTCAACAGATTTTCATTAGCCTTTAAAAAAATCAATATATAAGAACATAGTGAGTTGATATGCCAAATTATTTTTTAAAGAGAGGAAGGACGAACAAAGGAGAGAAAGGAAGGCAGGAGGGAGGGAGGGAGAAAGGAGGGAGAAAAGGAAAAAGTGTTTTTATTTAGGTAGCTGCTTATTTTGTGCTCTGACGCCTCACCCCGCCACCAAACTGCCCTCAGACCTGAGTCCCTGAGCTTTAACATGGTACACACCCAACTGTCTCAGTCATCTGAGCCGCAGGGGTATGGCTCAAACTTTATTTTCAGCAGTTCCCCAATATAGTTTAACTTTTCTTTTTTCCTTGACTGTCACAAAATTAGCTGGTCCACTCTTTGATGGAAATTGTTTCATTACTCCCAAAGTCTACTTTTCTTAGGTCCACACTAGATCAAGGGAGTAAGGTGTCTTACAGGGGTGAGGAATGAAGAGGAGAAAAGGCAATTGACCAAATACGGAAAGGCCAGAATTATTTCTAATTTGCTCTTCCATCTCAATCCTTTTAAAGGAAGAGGAAAGATCACCTGAAAAAAAGAATGAACATTGTTCAGGTATTTTGCCAAAGATCAGGGCAGAACACGGTTGACATTTAAGTCAATTATTTTTATCTAGCATGCCTGCCTAACTGATAATAGACATTCCCCTTAGCTTAAACTGACCACTGAATAATAGTGAATAATCACACTGCCCAGGTAAGGGATAAGCAGAAATATAACTTGTTGCAGCTTTACATTTTCATTTTGAACAAAACATTTATCAAAAAATCAATAATTTAGATATTAAAAATCTCTTGAAACACTGAGCAAAATACTAGACTTTACTTTCATCCTTTATTCAAAGATCAGAATAGGTGCACCCTGGTGGAGTAGTATTTGGGTCAACTGCCTCTGAAGGAGCTCAGCCCATGTACATCCCAGGGACCCAGGTTCACATCCTAGGTCTGGGTAAACAACCAATGTTAACGACTAACTAAAAACAGAGTGAAAGGCTTCTTCCTCCTCTCTCTTCCTGCCTGCCTACCTACTCACCAATTCCTGCCTTTACCTTTCCTTTAAAAAAAAAGAATCTAGAATAAGAGTCAGCAGAAACTTCCTGCAGTGGAAGATATACAAACATTTGGTTTGATGGGGGATGGAGTTATTAATTAATATACACCACATTGACAAAGGAAGACGCAAAAATCATGTATCATATCAACAGGTGCAAAATCATTTAATAAAACTCAATACCCATTAATTATCAAATCTCTCACTAAAATGGGAATAGAATATGCATATTCAACATAATAAAGGCCATATATGCAAACTCATAACTAACATCACATTCAATGGTGAAAAACTGAAAGGCTTTATCCTAAGATCTAGAAGAAAAACCAAAGCTGCCCATACTCACCATTACTGTTCAACATATTTTGAAGTCCTAGTCAGATAATTAGGCAATTAAAAGACATTTAAAGAATCTATTTTGGAAAATAGGAAGTAGAAGCACCACTATTTGCAGGCAATCTGAAATTACACTTAGAAAATACAAAAGACTCAAGTAAACAACTACTTGACACAATAAATGTGGTAAAATGGCAGGATACACAATCAATATGCAAAACTCCATGGTATTTCTATATGCAGACAATGAACTAAAAGAAAAGAAATTAAGAAAGCAATTCCATTCATAATTTCATCAAAAAAGACAAAATGTTTAGAAACTTAACAAGGTGAAAGAACTACACATTGAAAACTGTAAGACTTTGTCAAAAGAAATTGAAGAAGACAAAAGATGTCAAAAGAAATGGAAGATATTTCATGCTCACAGATTAGGATATATATCCAGTTTATTGTTTCTGCACAATATATATGGATGTATATATACACATATATGCATACCTTTATAGTAAACTAATAAAATACAAAGGAAAAAGCATAGATAGTTCAATTTTCTCTATGAAATCCCTGTTGGGTTTGCACTAAGTAACACTGACTGTGAAGTAAGGTTCTAAGAAATTAGCAAGAATTTATGTCACTGTTTGAAGTAAATCAAAATATACTATTTATATTAATGTTACTAAGACTTACAAAAAGCAATTGACTTGAATTTTTCTAAATGAATCAAAATCGAAATTACATACCATACAAGTAGATCCCATGGTTAAAATAAGCTCTCTAAATATTTCTATGGTATTTGCTAACCTAGGCCCATAATTCACCCTTTTGTTGTCCCACCTTCCAAGATAAAAATTGAAATAACTAGAGATATATAGACATAAATGTGATCTATTATGAGGTTGCATCACATATTAGCATTATCTGTAGGAACAAAAAAAGTCAGATGGTTCAAACATCTAACTGCTCTAGACCTTCTAACTATAACTTCAAATTATCCAATCTTTTTTCTATGGTGGTTCCACTCAGCATTCTCACATTTTTATCACACCATGTCACTTCCCTTTTAATCCTTAAATGTCTAAATATAATCTCTAATAATGGAAAAATAAAGCTTTAAATATGACACATTTTACAAATTTCATTATAGGTAGTTTCCAGGTATCATGCACCCTAAATTCCAGCCTTCTGGATGAAGTTCTATCCCATAATATTCCATGTACTTTCATAATCCACATCGCTGCTTCTATTGATCCCTCTGCCTGAAATGCCCTTCCCTCTCTTGTTCACTTGGAAACTAATCTTTCAAGGTCAAATAGTCTCTCCTGCTTGATGCCTTTCCTGAGTCCTTCTACTCCCTGGTATGCTGTCCTACTGTTTTGTACCCAGAGACCTCTTTACAACTCTCACAATTTTATCATTTTCTTTTTTTATTTTGTAGCAGACTTTATTGTCACGTATCTGTCCACCCTCATCCTCACCCAAACCAAACCAAAACAAACCTTCAAAACTGTAAGGTTTATAAGGATAAGAAAACTGCCTTATCCATGTTTAATATAAATACATAACAAAAAGTAGTGGTTCATAAAGTGCTATTTAGTGATTAATATCCCTGTACTATTATTACCCACATTTTCATTAGAAACCAACATTGTTTTACAATTTTACTTCTTAGCATATCTTAAAAGACACTGAATTTGGTTTGCATCTGGGAGAGATGCTGCACAGCACTTGTTTTAAAGTATGCCAACAGAAAAGACAAAGACCATTGTTCCATGGCAGCTGTTCCTGTGATTACAATAGGTACTCTCTGTAGCCCATCTGTGAAAGCCTGCACGTTAAGTTAGACTTTTAGACTCAGCTTTGCAATTCACTGATGCTCAACATCACAAGTTTAAATTAGGATTCCTGGGATTATAGAACCTTGACTCCTCTTATTTAACAGCTTAAGATTCCTTCCCAAAGTAATGAGAGTTTACATGTTGTTACTTTGAACTGTCTCACTAAATGCATTATTGGACCACTACCAAGGTGCACTAAATTTTCTTGACATCCTAGGAAGTCCAAAGTAAGACCACCATTAAGAAAGTGGCAATATTTGGAGGTAGCTTAATTGAAGTGTGAAACAAAATTGAATGAAATCTCCAGAGCACTCAGATTCAGTTTGGGAACCAACTCAGGGTTTTTCCTTGCTGGTGGTTTTAATTGTATATGCACTTACTTTACTGTTCTAAAGAGTTTTCCATGGATTTCCTTGCTTTTTGGTTATTTTTTAATGTCAGTGACATTTCCATGCAAAACAGATGAACTTAGTATCATTGTGTAACAGGGAGACCCTCTAAAGTTACTAACAACATATGGGTAGGACAACTTCTAATAAGCTCTTAGGGTGGGAGGACAGAAGCACATGCTACAGATAAAGATGGATCCACAGCTAATAGGCAGGATCCAGCAGTGACTTTCAAAAAGGGGTCCAATCTATGCATATTGTATGAATAAAGCATTTGATGGCTTAAAAAACCTATATCTTGATTATAACTGAAGTATAAAATTTCTGACAGAATTTTGCTCCCAACTACAGAGACCTGTAAAATGTCTTTGTTGTTTATTAACAGGTATGATTTCATTAAAAGCCAAAGAATTACAATTAAATATACTAATCATACTTTCACTGAATTATACACATCAGAATAAATTGAATTTATAGATACTTGTCAAACAGATCAAAGTGGATTAATAGATTTTTTTTTTCTCTTTCTCACTTTGCCTAGTTCTTGGTGAATAGGAAAAGGAAACAAAGATAATAAGCCACTTTCATATTTGCCTAAAATGACTAGATCAATCATAATAGTTAATCTACATAAAATAATAAAGCATAGCTCTTTTCTTTGGCAGACTGTTGGGAATTTTACTTTGGGTCTTTGTGTTTACATTTCAGTACTTTGGTTTAATAATGACCTTTACTCAAATGTACTGAAAGAAAGGTGGCTAATTTGTTCATTATTCTATATGGCTAATGGAAATGAAGAGCTAAGCAAAAGACATATTAGCATAGAACTCAATAGAGTACTTGGCATATTTTATTTAATAAGATCCTCTTTCCTGTAAGTTCCTTTAAAGGAGGGATGAATATCTTCCCAAATCTGTAATTTAACCGATGTTGGCACATACTAGGTACTCAACACATGCTGACAGCATCAAACTGAACACCAGAATGCTAGCCTTATTCCATAGGAATTAGCAAATACTTCATTCACACTGACCTTCCAGGAACTTCTACTTCATGAGAGATCCAATGAAAATATCCTGGTAGCAATTTGTGAGGTCAGCACTGTGTATAAGCTGTGGCTTAGTTCCAAATATAAGCTTATTTCCAAATGCATGCTCTACAACCACCATGTTTGCAGGAACCAAAGCCTGTATGTGTCAGGGATGGGAGAAGGGAGCCAAGGGATGGTTCCTGCTTGCTCTCTACGATCAAGTAAAAGATGAAGCAACACACTTTTCTGCCATATCACCTTCATTATGTCCCTGTGAAAACAGAGTTTATGTCCATAGTATTTAGTACGGTATCATTTTTATAATGGGCACAATAAAAATTTATTGATTAATGTTATATAATGAACTATCAGGAAAAAGACAAATGGAAACACTAACACCTCAAGGTTTAAAGCAATGGTTTTGAAGTCTGAACTGAAATCTCTCACTCCTTGCTAAATCAATGTTCATTCAGACAAATCATTCTGCCTGGAAGAAAGTCAGACGGTCCCTTGGGAATCAAAATAGGAAAGCTGGCACCATGGGAATGAGGCTTTAAGTGACAGCATCTCCTGGCCACAGGGCCCCCTCCAGCATCCTTCTGCTGTACTGTACTTAACAGAGGTCTGGGAGTCTGGAAAAATTCAGAAGCCTCTTTTACCACCCAACTCATGACCCCAGTGTGACCAGCATCCCAAAAAGAAGAAGTCATCATATCCATCCAAACCTCTGCTTGCCAGATTTCAAATTAATGCTACTGTTGGAATTATTTATATTTTTTTCCAATGAGATGATGGTTTTGCTTAACCAATTCTTATCATACATGAACAGCAAGATTTGTTTAAAGACAAAACAGAAGAAGAGATATATGATTATTAAAACTTTAATTTATGTAAGGCAAAGTGTTTCTCAAAGTGTCTCCATCCATGACTCCAGTGTATCCTCCAAAAGAATTTTGAGAACAACAAAGCATATGACTCTTCGATTCATGGCTATTCATCCTTAATAAAATAGACTCCACCATAACAACAATAACACATTCTCATGAAAAACTATGTACTGTCAGGTACTCTACAAAGACTGACTTATTTGATTATAATAATAACCAGCACAATGCATAAGTTAGACACACTTTTATGACCATTTTCAGATGAGTAAATTTGAGGTATGATGTGATTAAGAAACTTGCCCAAGATCACAACTCTAATAAGCAGAAATACCAGGATTTTGCATGCAGGAAATCTCTCTCCCAAATCCTGGTTAATAACCACTAAATTATTCTGTTAAAGCTCTTCATCATCTATAAAAATTGCCAAGCAGTATCACCAAGAGTGAATTTTAACTTTCCATCACATACATTGAAGTCCTCTACCTGGCTACCAGATAGAACTATATTCCTTTTGGTTCTTCTTATATTTATTCATTTAGTCATTCCTCCAATACATATATATTGAGCTACATCACACAAGTCACTATTCTTAGAGCTGACGATACAAAATGGATGAGACCAAGGTTTCAACTGACAGGAGAGGCAAGCTCATATTCCAATAAATGCTGCCTAATCTGTTCCAAGTGCTACAGGAGCACAGAAGATTAGGTGACTAACAGTTTGTCAAAATAAGAAAACTTTTAAATAGTGGTTGATCATTTGATCAAGTTTAAAGGGCTGAAAAACATACTGGCTGTTGGTTTCTTGGCTATATTAAGATGTACTCAAAACTTTCCAGTGAGAGAAGCTACATTCTGGTCTCTTTGCAGTAGGATTATTTATACTAATCAAATTTTTTTTTAAGTGAAAAAGTCTTTTTTTCCTCCCTATGGGTCTGAATTGCTGTTACTAAAGCACCTTCCAAAGTATTTTAAAAAGACAGACAACATCAACTTGACACAAAATAATATATAGCAGTGAATTCTCTAGTTGCTCAAACTGGATACATATTTCTGCTGCTCTTAAAGTTTAGCTGTGGGAGTTTTTCATAATATCTTATGCTACTTAAATATATATGTACGTATACCTTAAGATTTTAAGATACAGGGTCTACCAACCGAATCATTCTTAAAGTATTTACATCATTGACAGAGAAAAGAACTGCCATCCAAGAAACCAAATACAACTGTCCTATTTCACAAAAAGAAAGAGCATTTACTACTAATTCAGGATAGATAAAACTGTACATTCTTGTACACTAAAACTTCTGTCACACATCTCCACATAATTATTTAAACATATACTACAAGATACCATATATGTTTTTCCAGAGAATGTGTTTTAGATACTCATGTATGATGAGCAACACTAGTCTGGGAGTTGGGAACCAGAGAATCTTAAGTGAATTTAGGCAACTCATAGATTGAAAAAGACAACAGAAGATGTGGAACAAAATATATATCAGGGGGTCTTAGAACGTAGACTTGGTTAGCCTTCAAGGATCTATAAACTTGTATTTTGCACAAAACTGTGGGCAAAGCTCCGTTTGTCTGGGATTGATTTTTTATCATAATTTCAGAATGGTTTGTATTCCCTTTCTCCATTGCCTCCCCAAAGAGGTTCAAACCCATCAGGCTAAGAGTTTTCACTAGTGAGAAAGAAGTTGCTATCAGGTTCTCATTATTCTGGAATTCACTACCTATTGTATATATTTATGCCTGGTTAACCATATAATAAAATGTACACACAGAGTTCCCTGTTTTAAAACTTCTCTAATACTGTGCTTTAAATAACTGGACTCAAAAAATAGTTAATCATAGTTTAAGAGGAATCATTAATCCCTCATTTAACACCAGTCACCTATGCCAAGGTGAGAGCTAGACTATGAGACAGTAGGAAATACCGCCCTTGGGATATTGGGAGAATAGTAGATATCATTCCTCCCTTCTTTGTATTCTGTACTTCACATTAACACACAGTACTTTGCAATTCTGAGTAATCTGATTTTATTAGTGCTCATCTTCTAACTGAGCTAAAGAATTTAAATTAAGGAAGAAAAGCTGACCCTACACTACATGCTAACTCAAGGTTCAATTGAAATTTTCTTAGCTCATGCCTTGCTCTGCGATTGTAACTTACATCGTTAGATATTCAGGACATTTACGCAAAGCAGCAGTACAACTTAATAAAAAAGAATGAGCTTGGGTCTCAGATAAGATAGGTCCTCGCTACCATCCAACTCTGTCTCATACAAGCTGTGTTTTTTAACTCATTCCTTCGTCTTTCTAAGTCACTCTCTATAAATGGAGTTAATACTTCACAAGTTTTGAAGAATGAGATAATATATGTCTGACACAGGGTCTGCACACAAAAATGCATAACTGTACTACACAAAGGAATCTCAAGGGAAAAATTCACAAACTTACATCACCACATGGCCATCCCATATCTCTGAGCCCCCACAGCACTCTGCTCTAACATGTATCATACTCTGTCTTCTATGCAAATTAGTTGTTTTCAAGACACGCGCTGGTGGACCACACCTCCCCACATGTATTCCAAAGCAGTTGAGAAGTACCAGTCAAGAGTATAGTTGGGATCACAGAGAGATAGGCACATGTGCCTGTGAGTTAGCTAACAACGTCTCAAGTGGAATTAACCAAAGACAACATTCCTGGGGAAATATTCATCTATTGTTTAAGTTCTAGATCAAGGTAGGGAGTGGGGCATGGAGATTTTATCTCAGTATTTTTGATCACAGCAACCATATGTCTTCTTTCCAATAATGAAGAGAAGGCAATTTTAACAAAAAAAAATAATAATACAGAGGGCATGTTGGTCAATTTCTGTGGCAGAACAATTTCTGCCCCTAATTCTATACTTGCATGTAAGCATAGTTCAGACTGTACATGCTCTTACTCTGAATAAGTCAAGGCTCTGATCTGCATAGTTTTCAAGGGAGTGAGATTCAAAATTGGACATAAATTGAAGACAGTCTGTGGCAACGGTCAAGACTTCCCAGACCCTGGGATTGCAAATGGGATCTTGCCAGTTCTCAAACCTTGTGTCTCTAAAACACATTTCTGTTTTGGCTTCTGGGTTTTCTATTTCCACATCTGCACAGCAAACAGGCTCATATCACAGTAAAGTATTTGTGACAAAACAGAGAAAATATCTATTTATTACTTTCCAGTTTCACTAGAGTTCATAGCTACAGTTTAACCTGTATCATCTAGTTACAATTCCCAAGAGTGACATGGGGAATAAAATAGTGTTCTTTTATGAAACTACTTGATATCTCTAGTCTGGTGTTTGGAACTAAAGAGTAAACAGCTATATTCATGTAATGTGGTGGTTAATTTTTTTTATAACTAGACAGGTTTATTCTGGCATGTGTGACAGTGTTTCTAGATCAGATCAACATTTAAATCCATAGTCCTGGGGGCACTGTGATGGAGTAGCGGTTTGGTCTGCTGCTTTCTGCCAATGGAGTTCACACACATCCCAAGGACCTGAGTCCCCATCCCAGACCTGGGAGGAACAAACAAGATGAACAGCTAAAATAAAATAAGTAAAACACTACCTCCTTCTCTGTTTTTTTGGCTGGCTGCCTGCCTCTACTCGCCTTCATTTCTGCTGGCCTCTAAAAATAAAATAAAATCAATCGATCAATCCACAGGCCTTCATAAAACCGAAAAGGCTGAGTAAAAGAGTTCCTCCTGCCTAACTGCAATCAAGTTGGGACATGTTTTTTTCCCACCTTCACATGCAAAGTGAAATATCTGCTCTTGCTGAGTTTGGAGCCTACTGGCCTTCAGAGGCGGGAACTAGTGGTGTCTGGGTGTCTAGCTTACCAAATGCAGATCTTGGGACTTGTCAGTCTCTATAATTATGAGGCACTCTCTTTGCTTGCTCTCTCTCCTCCTCCCTCCCCCACTCCTATATGCACATATGTATGTGCAAATAAAGATACAGACATATAGCATAAATATATATATATCATACATTATATACACAATATATATAAGCCACCTATATATGCCACATACACATATCGATACATATTATTCAGCATATATGTGTATTTTGCACACGCACACACACACAAACATACCCTTAGAATCCAGGTGGACCTAATGTAACCCTAAAATACACAAGGAAAGCAGGAGGGTCAACATCAGAGGGCAGATGTGATAACAGAAGTAGAGAGTGAGAGAGCGGGGATTGAAAGGTGATCACCGCTGAAAATGAAGGTGGAAAGTAGAGCCATGTGCTCATTAATACAACGCCTTTTGCATTATACTGCCTAGGAGACTTAAGGATGACTGCTAGCTATAAATTAATTTTAGGAGGGGGGGAGAGAGAGAGAGAGGCAGAAGAAACATTTTTACTTAGCTGTTGATGTTCTCCCCTGTCCTGGCTCTACATGGTCCACACCCCCAGCCCTCTCAGCCACCTGAGTAAAAGGGTGCGCCATAAGCTAACATTGTGAATAAGCTTTTACATAAAAATGAAAACTAGACCTAGAGTTGGAGTTCAAGCAGATACTGAGATCAAATGGGGCAGAACCTAAGGAAAAGGACAGTCCCTGCAGGGAATCTGAATAACCAATCTACACACGGGCCGCAATCAGCACTTTCTGCAACTCTCGCATGATGGTCTGACCTGTGCGAGGTAACCTGTCACACCATCCTAACAGCCTTCCAAGAGCACACTATTCGTTAGTAAGCAGAGAAACTGGAAGTTAAACTGAAGCGAATGTGACACCAAAGCACATGCTCTGAATGTTCTTCCACTCAGACTCCCATGTACTCACTACATGAACATTATCTACTCATTTTCCTTACTCCATGTACTTCCTGATACCCATTCCAAGGTATTTATAAGCTGGAGTCAGTGTCAAGATAGTTAGTCTTTAGCCTGTGCCCTTCTCCCTCTCTGACTGACACCTAAGTTTCTATCCTTTCTCTCTCCTTGGCGCTGCCCCTGCTCTCTGCTTTGATGAGCTCACCGTCTAGTTTCTATTATCACACTGTTGTGTTTCTAGACAGGAATTTACCTTTCTTCCCTGCGTACGCTCCTACCTGCTGTCTGTACTCAGCTTCCACCCAGGAATGACCTGCCTCAGACTGTATCCGGAGTTTCATTTTGAAAGGAAAAGGCAAGCCAGGATCTTTATTTTACTGTCCTGCCTTACTTTCCAACAATATACAATATCCTTATCTATAAGCGCATAGAGTAAATGAATTAGCAAGCCTAGTAATGATAAAATATCATGTCCTTTTGAAAGTAAATAAATTCCATTTTCCTTTTTTAATATTCAAAGGTGATAGACACACCACTGCAGCTCAGGCATTGGCGGCTAGGGTGTAGACCAGGTAAAGCCCAAGGACCCAAGTTTAAGACCCACTCCGGGGCTGAGATGAACCAAAAAATAGTAATAAATAAATAAAAGTGCTTCCTCCTCCCTTCCGTCCTTCTGTAAAACTGCTTCTTCTTCCTCTCCCTTCCTTCCTTGAACAAAGAAAATTCAAAGAAGGATAAATCCATATTAATTTTATCAAAGACTGCTTAATTTTCATTTTGTAAAAGCTGTAATCATTTTAACCAACATTATTTGTGTTCAAATTACAATTTGACAATCAAGGTAGGGTTTCAGTACCAAATACTCAGTGAAATCAATGTATTTCTTTACTATCCGCAGAGATATTCAATTGTTTGTTTCTTGGTTTTAGTTATTATAGATAAAATTAAAAGACATGTTATTATCAGAGTCTCATTTTACTTTTCAAAGACAGCATCAAAGCCATAAAAACAAAAAACAACTTACACATCATCCATGGGGAACAGTCTTGATAATTTTAGAAAAGTAATTATGCAAATTATAAGTAACAGCAGAAAGAATTGCCAGTCTTCCAAATTACATTAAACACATGTGAACATGTGTTTAAAATTAAATACATTATAGATATTACTAATGACATTAAGAAGTTTTCCAAAATTTTCAAAAAGCCAAACTTCCAAAAATCCTGAATTTCAGTTAAATCTTTAAAATGTCATTCTCGGCTTGGAATTTAAATTTGCTATGAAACTCAAAAAGTCTTTTCCTTTAATTCAGGCTGAATGAAATGCTATTGACCTACTTTCAGATTTACAAAAAGGAATGTAGCATTCTTTTATATTACTTATCACTATATAGCACATTACCCTCAGACTTAGCAGCTTACAACAGTATACATTTATTATTTAACAACCCCATTGGGTCAGGAATTCAGGAGCAGCTTGGTGGGGTGGTTCTGGCTTGGTTTCTCTCATGAGGTGGCTGTCAAGATGTCGGTCAGAATTGTAGTACTGTTTCTAAAGTTCCTCACTCATATGCCTGGCTGTTGGCAGGAGGCCTCAGTTCCTTGCCTTATGAAATTTCTTTTTTAAATACATTTTTTAAAGGAAAAATATAAACAAGAATGAAGGTACATAGGCAGATAGATGGGGAGAGAGAGAAGGAAGAAGCAATCTGTTTTTACATTTTTATTTAATTATTCACTTTGGTTGCTTCTCCCTGGACCCAGGCCTTGAACCCGGGGACATATAGCCTGCATCCTTCAGAGGCAACTGACCTTACTCCACCAGGACATACCCATGTGAAACTTTTATAGGACTGTTGATGTCTCATGCTAACAGGTCAACTGTTTTTTTCCTGTGAATGGTCCAAGAAAAAGCAAGACAGAAGTGACCTAGTCATGGAAGTCACCATTATCTCCTATAGGTTCCAGTAATCATCTCTATTCTACATGTGTGAGAACCACACAGGGCTGTGGCTTCAGGAGGCAGGGACCATCTTAGGGGCTGACTACCATAACTATAAAATTGTGATGACTCCAGGTTTAGTTTTTTCCTATGCCTGCTACAGTAAATTACCACAGACTGGGTGACTTAAATAAAGAAGTTTATTTCCTCACTGTACCTTAGGCTAGATGTTTGAGATCAAGGTGTTGGCAACACTGTTTTCTGCTAAGGCCACTCTTTTCAGATTATAGAGGTAATCTTTTCCCTGTACTTCATATGGTCTTCCTTCTGTATCTGTATCCTAAATCTCTTCTTTTTATAAAGACACCATTCATAATGGATTATGGCACATCCTAATGATTTAATTTTTCTCAATTACCTCCCTGTCCAACAAGAGTTGTATTCTGAGTACTGAGGGTTAGGACTTGCACATGTGGATTGCGGTGGCACAAAATTCCAACTATAGCACTTTGCTATCCATCTTCATTACAAGAGATATACTTTGACCTTTTAAAGAATTCATACAGCTTACTCAGCAATTCCTTTAATAAGGATAAGTCTCCTTACCTCTAAATCAAGGAGTGGTTATTCAATCTCTATTGTTTCACTGTATTCTAAAAGTCTATTGTTTACTTCTCATCCTCTTCCCCACTGCTTTCTCACCCAATCCCCATTCCAATTTGCAGACTTCTAGAAATACAAAGTAGCTGGAAATTTTAGGAAGGCCAGTAGTTTATAATAATTGTATCTCACTTAATAAGAATCAAAATAAAGATATTTTTAGTATTCACTCCTCCTCATTTGTTGTTTCTAAACATCTAAAATATCTTCTGGGGATAATTAAGCTATCACACTTCAGGTCATAACAAGTTATAAGATGCACACCTCTATTATTCAAATCGGAAGAAATTGTGCATCACTCTACTAATATACATTAAAAATGCAGATGACATTGAATTATGGTACCTTTCATAATTTGAACTCTCCACAAATATGACACTCTATCACAAACATTAAGTACCCTCAAGATAGAACAGGAAAATATATTTCATGCAGTATAGCAGTTATAATTAGAATGCTCAAAAAACATTCAAATACACTGGTGTTTCTCAATACAGCAGGTTTTGCATAAAATTTCTTTTCATTCATTCTGAGTAAAACATTTTAATACATAAAAGTCATTAATTGTTGAGAAAGTATGATTCCGATCTGTACAATAAATGAGTACAATGAGGCTTGATGGTTTGACACTTCTCATTTCATCATCTTGAACAATTCAATCTTCTTAGTATCTTAAATCAAATGTACTTTGCCTTTGAATGAGGTGATCGCAGTATAAAAACATTTCTAGAGCATGTCCCAATATGACTTCAACATTTTCCTAGGTTTTTTTTTTTTTAATTAGAAATACTTCCCTTATGTGATTTAAATAGTCATTCTTTACCTGGGCATCTTTTTATTATCTGGGCATCATTTTCTGAAAAGGTGGCTTGTGGTAGGGAGTTTGGGTGAAAGAAAACCCTAATGTTATACTTTTTATTTACTAAGTGGTCTGGAAGATAAATTTAATGTTGAAGTCTATAAGGCATTTGATAGAATTTTAATTTTTTGTTTTACATCATTTAAAATATAAACATAATTCACCCAAACGAAATATCAGAAGATCCCCAGAAAGTAATGGCAGAATTTTTGCCTTTATAACCACCCCTTGGAGTATGTAGGTTATACCTATCAAATATCTAATTACTCACTGCAATGAAGGATGAGCAGAAATTCAATGTTTTTAAAATAACAATATTTCTGCATGTCTACAACACATTTCTATGAGAAAAAAAGGTAGTAGTAGCATTAAATTATTAAGATATCCACTTTCTCTTCAGCAAAACTATTTGCATTTCATTTCATCTGGGTCATGAACATTAGCTCCCAGAGATAATGCCTGATATTTCAGGATTAAGTCTTGTTGCCTTCTCCATCTATCATTCTCTAACTCAGGTGTAATGAAAACTATCTCTCCCTATTAAAGCACTACCCAGTGATATAAATTATCAGCTCAACTACAATAAAAACATCCAAACTACTCTTTGGAATGCTCCTATTTCAATTTTGACCATCTCTCTCCCTCATCCTTCACCCAGTTTTTCTCAAGGTCCCACTGTCCTATTTCAATTTTGACCATCTCTCTCCCTCATCCTTCACCCAGTTTTTCTCAAGGTCCCACTGCTTCACTATCTAATGACTGAGTATGGAATCTCTCTTTCTGGAGCTCACATGTAATGAATATCCTCTTAATATAAATTTTGGTATTATACAGGCACATATTACAGGGTCATTTTCATATCAACTAAATGCATCTATAATAGGTAGAATTTTCAGCAATGAGCTTATCAAGAAAACTTAGGGAAAGGGCGATCTTCTTGGTGTCCCTGAAAGCACATCACACAAACAACAATCTCCTTTTTGGTGTGTATGGGTATTTGGGTTTTCTCTCTCCCTAGCACACCGCAAGAGTATGACTGTTGACTGGATACAAAAGACCTCAGACTAGAATATTCCATGAGTACATTGATTGCATTGCATCAAATGCATCTTTAAGATGGCCTTCCTTACCTTTCCCTTAAAAAAAAAATAAATGACAGAATATTTATACCTAGTGCTCAAATCCAACATGGAATTTTTAAGAATCATGTAGTAAAATTAAGCAACATTAATACATTTTATTGTATTTCTCATAGCAGAATAGTAAAACTGTTTTACTGTCATAATTATTGATGAGCTCTGAAAAGTTTCTCACAGATAAACTTTTCAAAACACAGATATCTCAACTTCAATATATTTAAGGTACTTCTAGAACATTTAGTTATTGAATTACATTCACTACAGATCAATGTTCACTAGGAAAATATACAATCATATTGATCTGTATTGAATTTGTATTAAAAATCATCAAATCCATACTCTGAAGAATCTATGCTTCATTAAAAAGCAGTTATAATTTAAAGCAAAATCAACTTTCCACAACATAAATCATAAATAAAAGCAAGATGACTTCTAGAAAGAGTATTTGCCTATTTCTTTATACACTCAGAATATAATTCAAAAGAAAATTTAATATACTTATTCTTTAGAATGGTGATGCACTATTCTTTGAGTAATGCATTGCTGGCCTTTTTTCTTTAGAGATTAAGAAAATACATGCTCATGAAATTTATTGACTCTAAATCCTTAAGTATAACAAATATAAAAGTTCTATATTGGAGCCATTATATCACCATGATAGAGCTTTATGAATTAGTTTCAAAGATTGACTTGCCTGTGTAGGTCTTTGTTAAGAAGAGGTATTTCATTCTGCTTAGAAAATGGAATTAATTAGGGACGCCTGTGGAATTTATTCACAACATTTGCTACATAAAAATTTATTCACTTGAAAGGTTTCATTCTTTTGTCAAGGATTAACTGCTGTGAACTTTATAGCATCTAAATATAGTTCAGAGAAAAAATTTAGTGCATCTTAAAATCCGTTACATAAATTAAAATTTCTTCCCCACTGAAACTGAAAGAGCCTTGCATGTACCATGTTTTGCACCTGTTCCCAATTATTTATCAAAATTTTATTTTGAAAATTTAAAAATAATGTTTTATATTAACAATGAATAATCATTTTGATTCTTTTAGAAACATTTTAAATGATTTGAATTTAAATGATTGAATTAAAACATTTGAAATGATTTAAATGATTTGAATCTTCAAAATAGCCATCGGGAGAGAGACTGCCCAGATTTTTTCCCCAAAAAAGGCAATAAACAAGGGTTGTCTGGGCACATCCTGGTCAGTTTAGTGTACCAGGCATAGTCCACACACATCTCAAGGTCCCGGATTCAAGACCCCAGGCTGGGGGAAACCACCAAGACAAACATCTAAATAAGTGCTTCTTAATCCTTTATCTTATTTCCTGCCTGCCTGCCTACTTGCCTTCATTCCTGCCTGTACCTTTCCTTTAAAAAAGTAGTGTCATCTTGAAAGAATGAAAAAATAAATACATGTCAACCCAGCTGTGACAGTAAATCAAGGAGATACATTATTATTTCCATCTGACTTTACACAATTGTTTAACTTCTTTTATCATGAAAACATCAGTATAACTTAAATGTTTACACTGAACAATCAGAATAAAACAACAATTGCAACAAACGTGTCTTTTCCTAGGTAGAACAAGAGCAGTTTGAAAAAACAATTCCTTATGTTTAAGATTTTCACAGAAAAACATTTTTCAGTGGTTAAATTCAGGGAAGGAAGGGAGGAAAGCAAAAAGAATGAGCAAGCTACAGAGGGAGAGGAAAAGAAGAACATCAACATTTTTTTTACATAAACCAAACCAAAACAAAATAGAAGTCTGGAGTCTACCATTGTAGGATTAGTATGCTAAAAGTAATTCATAGAGTGGTATCTAGGTCATGCCAGGAATAAAATTTTAATTGAACTTTTACGGCTCCTAGAAGGAAAGCAAATTTTCTATGTTGAAAACTTCCTACTACACAGATTGTACTTTATATTATAAGTTGATCATTAGAGACTTTGTAAACACTGTGTCCTTTTAAAACTATTTATTTTCTTTCCAAAGATATACAAAAAGTTTTTAAAATGCTCAGAGGTACTTGGCTTCCAAGAGAAATGCAAATGAAGAGGGGAAGAAAAACCCTCAAAATGATTGCTACTTTGTAGAGTTTTAAGTTAACAGCAGAATACATTACTTCACCTGAATGCAGAGTCCTTCAAATAGACCTGGAACCTCAGGTACTCACACACTCACCAGTTCTCCTGTTTTACACCTTTAAATTTAAAACCTTCAGTGGTGACGGCTGGCGAAGCTGTCAGAGAGAGCTGTTAGAGCCTCTGCCCTCCACAGTTCCTTTCACAATCGTTCTGGTGGCCTTTTCTTAGCCACATGGAGCCAAAAATTCAATTGATGCAACACTCTTAAAATAATTCTGGATTGAAATCTGAATTTGTTTAATCTTTGACAGACTATATGGGTATTCGATTATGTAATATGTTAGAGCTTTATCCGCTTACTAGAAATTGTAGAAATAAATGTAGCCTCATTTTAAAATGATAGGTTTAAGAGACAGACTTTGAACTTGGGGCAAATTTGTACTGATTTAAAATATTCTTAGAAGGAAATCTCTCTCACATGGCTTTCTTCAGGATATTTACTTCATCAGCTATCCAACAGCAAAGCTCATTGCACCAGGGGTCACAGAAAATCAGATTGACTCCGAGATCTTATTGCTTTTGGAAGGAGACTTTAAGACAAAAACATTTCTCACATTTGCATATGTGTCACTGCCTCTCAACAGCTTTAAATAATTTTGTGTAGCAGACAGATGTGGAAAGGAGTATTTTAGGCATAAGCTTCCATTGTTCTTCAGCTACAACAGTGCATGGCTGTGACACAGATCAGAAAGCCACAAAGAAATGGAGGCACCTACAGCAATCAGATCACTTACAGAATCAAGAGCAGTTTTTTCACCGGCAAATGATAGTAAAATCCGCACCACATTAGTACTAAGAAGCTGATTCTATGAAATGATCAGTTAACCAAGGAAATGTCTGATTCTCTGCAGCCAAACACCCTCTAATTCTGCTTAAAAATCTAGATTATAACTGAGTTAAATGGGGGAAATAATCCACTTCCTTAGACTTGACTTTTGTTTATAGAACATGTCAAAGAAGGAATTTAAATGCTGATGCAAAAAGTCCATTTACATTATCTCTCTAAAACTTGATTCCCACAGTTTTCCATCTAGAACCTGACAAATTCTCATTATTATTGTTATTATTATTGATATTATTACTGACACTAATTTTGAGGTTGCTTTGAAATGATTTGTAACACTCTTCCTGTTACTATGATCACCACCAAAATATGACTACATGCTCATTTATTTGTCCTTTTATTACCCATGATTGCCCTATTCGCTCTTCATTGTCCATCTTCCATATTGCAAACAGATTCTGTCTCCTAAGTCTGAAGCACAGCATATTACTTCTCGGCTCAAAGTTCACAATGAATGTCCACTGGCCCAAAGTAAAACGCAAGCTGCTTAGCCTGTTCGATGTAAGTTACTTTGCTCTTGTTTTCTGATTCTTGACATGCTAGAGGGAAGGTACTTTTCCATTTCTTAAAGACTTTACTGTCTGTGTCTCTATGATGTAACATTCATGGAAGTGAGAATCTAGCCTGTCGTTTTCATATAAAATAATGCTTGATCCACTGTAAGTACTCAATAAAATATTTTAAGCCAATGAATGAAGAGAAAATTATTAATGGGAGCATATTTTACTGATCACTTACCGATAACCAAACAATGTGCTATCATTACATTCTCATAATGAATCTACACTGTTAACCTGTAAGGAAGAAAGGTGTTAATTATCTCCATTTTATTGTCTATACCACAGGCAGTGTCTAGGGAAAAGAAAGAGTGACCCACATACCTTGAGTCTAAATACTCGAAAGATACAAACCCAGCTAATAAACAATTCTAATATATTTCAAACATGTTCTCTCCTCTTTTATGTTTTGTTCATAAAAACATGTAAGATCAGAGTTAAATTCTGCAAACTTCACACCAGGACACAGAGGGAAAAGATCATTCCGGACTCCTATGCCCTATTCTACCTCCCTTTCCTCCTGCCTCATGTGCCCCACACTGCCAGGAACATCACCCGCACAGTGTATGTGTGTCTCAGTTCTCACATCTAATCTCATCCATACTCCATGGAAAAGCTATCCCCGGAGCATACTTCGTACCTGTGGTCCACCCACAGGAAGACAGACTGAGAAGAGGGGACCACGTAGATCCTAAAAGTGGATACAAGGTCATCAGGGTAAAGGTCTCAGGAATCAGAGCACATTCTAAAAGGGAAGATACGGGCTCCAGATAAGTATACCCCTTAGTAGCATGAACTCTTCATCTTATGAGGAAAGGTCTAACCAAAGGGAAGTTGAAACAAAGCTTTCCACATCAGGGGTTCCTTTATCTGAGTCTAAAAATAAAACTAAGAATCAAAAGCTTGAGCCTCTGAAGAGTGAGTGGCAGAGTAAAATCCCTAATTTAGCCATTCTAATCCATTACCCAGGCTCCTACCCACTCTGCTGACACTGTTTACATCACAGTAAACATAGAAGACGATACCTGTAATGCAGAGCACGGCCAATTTGCAAGCCAGTTCAAGCCCTGTCATGATACCTTGAATGTTATGAGGATGACTACTTAAACCCACTGAAAATCCATTTGAGGCAAACTAGTTCACTTTATAGTAGGAAATCTGCACATTAAGCTGCACTTTGCATTATAGATGTTTGAAGATCATAAAGATGACATCAAAATGTAAGTCAGTTATTTGAATACAAGTAATTTTACTCCAGCAAATACTGACTGATTGCTAATAGCCTGAGGATAGGGAAAATGGGAGTGACAACGTAGATAAGATATAGTTACCCTCCCAAAAGTGTCACCAATGGAATTATGCAAATGAATTATAGGACATAATAAAAATCAGGGTAAGCAAAGTGATAGGATAGCTTTGTAAAGAATTTAATTTGGCAGTACAGAAAATATTTGGTTAATACTAACTGATGGAGCAGGAGTTTGCAAGAGTCCACATTTGAAGTGAAGCTTGAAAGATGAGGAGGACTTTAATAGTTCAGGTTGGTGGAGAGGACATTCTGGGTTGCTAGAACAGCATGAGGCATTACAATCATAGATCAAAGACTAGTCTGGAAAAAATTTGGAAAGATAGTTTGTGTCAGATTAAAGATGAATATGAATGAAATCTAAAGGCATCTGAATTTTATCCTTAGACTAGAGGTACTGAATGAAAGTTTTTGAAGCAAGAAGTATTATAATTCTATTTTTTTTAAAGAACAGAGCTGAAGGAATTCATGAGGATAAATCAGTGAGTAGGATATGGAGAGAACATAGACTTTAAAAGGGGCAGTAGTGATGGAAATGCAAATAGAAGAACTACAGAGAAGTTGAATGAACAGGAATGAATACTCACTTGATAAGGGGTTCTTGGAAAGAGATGACAATGATTTGAAAAGTGTCTGAGTTGGGTAACTAAAAGGGTAGTGGCCAGAAGACTCAAGGGACAGAAACAGATGTTACTAATAAGTCTTTGGGGTTAACATTGGGAAGGAAGAGGGCTCAACTGCGTCAGAGAGGGGAGGAATGGAAGAGATAATTACAGAAGAGAATTTGGTCAAGATATTGGATGAAGTTAATGAAGAATGATTTTTCTCAGTAGACTGGAGCTCAAGTTGAATAAATAGGGACTGAAATAAGGCTGAGTCTTAAAATAATGTTTTTAAACATTTCTTAAAAAATTATTGAAGAAACACTGCATCAAAACATTATATATGGTTAAGGTGGGGCATCATTATAAATCAACACTAGTATATACTTCATCAAGTTCAGCACCAACAATTCAACTTTATCCTTCATCAGATAACTGACTCCTTTTACCCCATTTTCGTACACCCTACGCATCCCTTCTGGTCACCATTAATTTGATTCTATAGACTAAAGATCTATTTGTGTTGGATTTGTTTCATTTGTCTGTCTGATTTCTTTATGTATCACATATGCATGAGAGCATTTGAAATGGACTTGGGTAGGGGTCTATGGACTAAATTGATGGATAATTTGGATCCTTATTTTGTTACCTCATATATCCTTTGATTAATTCACTGATCGGTGGAGAAATAATTCAATAAAAGTTCTAAGACTATAGTGGTTTTGCAAGAATGTTTTATATTCTTCCTGAGAGTTTGTTATATTTTTTATTTTAAAATACGTATGTTTTAATACACAATTAGGGAAAATAGGTGTGTTGAGTCTGCAAATAAGACTGATCATATTTTGAATTTGTGAATGGATAAAATTAATGAAAACTAGAGTAGACAATCAACAGAGAACTGCATACAAGTGAAATTAAATTTCTTTAGGTGTTGTCCCTTCACTTTCACTAAAAGCCTTGCAGTCTTGGCCATAACATGAAATGGATTGAGATTTTTCAGGTAAAAGAAAGAAAAAAGTGGAAATAATGACTTGAACAAAGAACACTCAGAGTTGAATTGGCCCTATTTAATAGCCATTTATACAAATAACCAGTTTCCCAAAATTAACTGACATTCGCCTACTATTTTATGAACCTCTTTTCAGGGTGTGAATAATAATGGGATTTATTTTGCCATCTCAGATTTGGTCTTTGCAAATTCACACAGTTCTAATTTATGTACCCTAATATCAGAAAGATTTGGTCTTAAGACATTTTAATTAATGCTCTCTCTATACTTTGTTGTTAGTTACTACCATTTTAGCCCCTTTGGGTTTTACATGCACCCTGTAATTCTAGTGTACTGCAAAGCAAATATAGATTACCAAAAGGTTACTTCTCAGAATACAAACCTAAAAAATAGCACAATAGATACTCTCTTTCAAATGTCAGACTATTGCACAACTAGATTCAGGAATATAGTCTACTGAGCTCCAAGAACCTAAAATTACTACAAGATACAACAGCTGTAGGAGAGAGAAGAGTGAGACTTGAGAGAGAAAATCAATAGAAATGTGTCACTCTACATGTGGGGGTCAAGAGAAGGGTGAAAGGTAAGTCCCAAGTGTCCAGCTCTGGTAACCTGGAGAAGGACTGGGATTACAAGGCCTGAGGAGTCAGGAGAGAAGGAAAACCAGCACCCTGGAGGGGAGAGAACAGCCTTGGAAGGAAGAGAGATACTACATGTTCCAAAACGAGAGGGAAGGCAGAGAGACACACAGATGACAAAGATCAGATCAGTGGATCGGATTCACATGAGTTGAACTTGACTTTCTCAGTGACACAGGTAGTTAGCTTAGGGTGAGGGAAGAGCAACTGGGAAACAGGCTAAGGCGCTGCCAAAATAAATTCCTTTCTTCCTACCTATTCATTAATGATGCCCTTGCATGGCCAACCCTGGGAGAAATATGAGATCCAACTGTTATGAATTAGGGTTTGAAACAAGAAGAACCAGAGCCCTTTATCTTTATTTTGTAACGAGCACTCTATTACACTAGCTAAGGCAAAGGTACTACAGTAGGTGTAATAATGAGATATTTGGCAGAACAAAAAGGAGGGCAGCTTTTCCCATGCAGGCAGCCCGATCTCCAAAGCTGAGAGACCATTGTTTCTAAAGGGTCTGTACTCCAAGATTTAAGCTAGAGATTTTAAGACTCTATTTAAGCTAGAGACTTTAGGAAAACTCTCACTCTTATCTGATTACTAAATTTGTTCAAGTCCTCATGCTGGTACTTCCAAAACTGACAGGTATGGCATCAGAAATTATTGGTTATCTAACGAAGCCCTTGGATTCTTCTTGGGTATTTAGCATTGGGAACATTTTTCCTCAACAATATAACTCAGTGGTAAATGGAATAGTCTAAGCAATCACGGAAAGCAAATTGCTTTGCCATAGACTGTTTAGAAAGGAGTATATAAGCCGTTCTGGTCAATGATGACTGAGGAGTTGACATCTTTCTCTGGATAGTCTGGTTTTTGGATGTGACTCCTGGAAATACAGTCATCCAGTGACCTCTAGGGGATAAACTAGAAGACAAATCTAGCAAGCTGGGGATGGTAAAAGGGAAAGACAGAAATGCTATCCATCATGCTCTATACTAAGGAACACGGGAACCATTGCAACTTGATCATTTTTTAATTCAAAATAAAACATTCTTTTTATTCTTTAGTTGTGTTTTTGTTTAATTTTTGTTAGTTGGATCAAATCACATCTTAGCTGGTTTAAGTGGGGCATAGGAGAGATGGTCTCTATTCCCAGCTAATTACCAATTCTCTCATTGTCTATTAACTAATAGACGCTCCCATTCAGCCAAAGCACTTTTAACAGAGTCCGGTGTAAGTGTTACAAACTATGTCCAATTATTGCTATGTGTTTACACAGATCCCTATGGTTGTCAGCTTCCCTGAACACTAACATTTCGAAAAAGCCCTGAAGATCTTAAGCATGAATTCTGTATATCATGGAATGAAGAGAACCTTAAGAGTACAAAGCACAAAGAAAAGCCATTTCAAGATAAATAGATAAAAATCTTCGTGAAGGAAGAATACGAAAACAGATTTATTTTAAAACAGATCATCTCTAATGAGTTTTATGATGCCTATGATTTGCTTTTAAACAGTAGGCAATGAAAACGATGTTTTATGTGGAACATACTCTCTGACTGAAACATTTATAAAACTTATTCATTTCACATTAGCAAGCTGCTAATAGCAAAACTCATCTGGAGCATTTTTTAAATGCTCTGGAAGAGTGAACCCTGCAAATATGGATCCAAGGCTTTGGATTCAAAATTTTCTTTTATAAAGTGCCAATCAAAATTTTCACTATAAAGTCAAAGAAGTTAATGAATAAATAGTCAAATTCAGAAGAAAAGTTAGCATTCCTTAGGAAAAAAATATATTTAAAAGATTCATTTGCCTGCAAATACTATAAACCCTAAATTACACTGGGGTTTTTAAGGGGTCATATAGTTTGTCCTAAATATTAAAAAATTCAGAAGTTTTTAATAATCCAAGGAAGTATTTTTTTTACTAAGAAGAATATAGCTTAAAACTTCCTTTATAAAAAAATCATATTATAGCTCAACATGATGTTACTCTACAAGCTAACGCTAAATCCTTTAAACAAAAACATCATATTTTATCAATTACATATATAAAATTTTCTCATATTTTTAAAATCATATGCAGCTTTCCATTTTATTAAAAATAGAAAAATATTCTTCTTCCTCAAATTTTAATTTAAGGAATTAGAATGAAAAGTTTTCATGATAAATATCCTTCACAAGAATGTACTAAAGACATTCTCTTTAAGAAATATTATGCATGACTGTTAGTACAGGTGGGAGTCTATGTGATAGGGAGAACTGTGGAATGAAAGCAATGCAGACAAGGAACACAAAAGAGAGACTCCTGGGCCAAGAGTTCTTGAAAACAATGGAAAGATGCCATCAAGTGGCAGAAGAAAGAATTCTTGAAGAGAATATTTTTTCAGACACTGCCACCTGGTGGCCAATATTGGGAATTAATCTGACTGATTCTACAATTTGAGTATTGCTTTTTCATGCAGTTTATTAAAAAAAAAAAAATTTAAGGGAAGGTACAGGCAAGAAGATAGATGAGAAAGAACCACTTCACTTACTTTCATTTAGTTGTTCATCTTGGTTGTTTTTCCCCACCCTGGGTCACTACTCCAAGTCCTTGGAATATATGTGGACTATGCCTGATAGAATTAACCGCTAAATCAATGGGGGCACACCTCCCGTATTCCTTACTTTAAAGCTTGATGAGCCCCAATGCCATTAACAGAATAAACTCATTAACATCCTTTACTTTCACTTATAATATCTCAGATTCATATAGAATATGAATAACGGACTATCAGTCACAATTCTATGCTTAAAAGTATTGTATCTGATATAATAAATGATTTTAGGCATCTTTCCATAATACATTCAAATTTGAAACTGTATTTAGCCTTGAAGCTATTATTTGTTTAAGTTAGCTTGCCATTTATTTTTATTTTAAATTATTGATATTTATTAAATCTTTTGTTCACAAGGCTACATTCATTTCTGAATACTGACATTGCAACTCAATCTATATTTCTTCACACCACACCCTCAGCCAGAGTTCCCCCATTTGTTTTTTCAAAGGAAAGTTGCAGGCAGGAATAAAGATGAGTAGACTGGCAAACAGGAAGAGGGAGGAAGAAGAAACACTTGTTTTTATTTAGTTGTTCATCTTGAAAACCCAGCACACCAACCCAAGTCCTTGGGATATATGTAAACTGCACTCAGTGGGCGGCTGAGGACTTAGCCATTACTCCACCAGGGTGGGCCAGCTTACCAAATTTTTGCTTTTAGTTCCCATAGCTATTGACATCTTAATGATAGGATGAGGTTTTAGTAATTGCTAATGCTTTTAATTTGCTTTTGTTAACCTAAAATAGACTATAAATCACTTGATGGATTCATTTTCATAATAGAAATTTTATCAGTAATATAAACGTGTATAATTTATAATAATATAAATTATTTTTAGTAAATTCAAAATAATATTTGAGCATTTTTGCCACACTGAGCACTGATCCACAAAGGTAAGCAAACTAGACATAACACTTGCCTTTACAAAGATTATAATCTAGTGTAGCTGATGAATCTTGAAGAGATATATATATATTTGGCTATCCACTCAAAATATGTTTTAAGCACACACTATTTCTTATGATCTGTTTAGGGATATATTAATGAAGGAAAACACCAGGATTCTTATTCTCAAGGAGGGTTTGAAGCTTAAAGGAGGAAGTGATCAGAGATTGGAATATGGACATTTTCTGGGTAAGTGACATTTAAAATGTGTTGTGATGCATGAGATGTGGTCAGAAGAGAAAGGACTGGAGTCAGGAGCGGAGGGGAGAGAACTGCAGGTGCACCTACAAATATCAACACCGGGGGCAGATAGAATAGTTGGAATATGATGAGCAAGGGGGACAGTGATACCCTGAGGTCAGACAGCAACAGGGAGCCCATTGCAGCATCTTGTAGGTCATGAATGGAAGTTTGAATTTTTAATTTCTGAGTAATGAGAACCCTCTGAAGGAATTTAATCACAAAAGTAAATGATTTGATTTGTTTGAAAAGAAAATCATTGTAACTGCAGTTTAATGGGTGGGTGGGTGGGTGGATGGGTGGTTGGATAGGTGGATGGGTGGGTGGATGAATGCGGAAAGGAAGAAAGGAGGGGAGGGAAGACAAGAGGGTATTCTCATATTTTAAATAAAGTTTCCCTTTACTCCTTTTTTAATAGAACAATGAATTTAAGAACAATCTACTGAAATAATTTCAGTTTCCTGTCAACTTCACTAATACTAGAAGGTGATACCTTCTGACCTGCAAATAGTTCTGATATAGTTTATTGAGTTCAGGAAATCAGAAAGAGTAATTATTGATGGTCATTTTACCTCATTCATCAGTCATAATCTTACCATCTGATGAAGTAACCTCTTTATTTTGTGCTCATCTTCCCCATAAGAACATAAATACTTATGAACGAACCTTTTCTATTTTTTGAAATCCCACAGTACTTTTATACTTGAGTTTCAAGATATTTAACTAAATAAAAAATAATTAATTGTACTATAGATTTTTAATTTTTGAAATTAGAATCTTCATTTCCTCCAAGGAAACTAGATACAAACTACCTTATTCTGAGTTTATTTACTCTTTTTATGCTTTCTAATTTTAGCTACTGGAGGTAGAACACCTGACCCCTCATAAACTATCACTCAGCTCTTCAGACAAGGGGACACAGCTGTTCAGTATACCTGAATACTTGTTTTGAGCATTTAGGTAAAATTCTTGGTTCTGTACGTTTTCTTTAAAACTATGACAATGACTTTGCTTTCTTCACGTTTCTGAAAATGATGACAATTTGTGCTACTATCTATCTCAATGACTTCTCCCTGCATCACACACACACAATGTTGTGAAAGTCACTCACCAGGACCAACTTCTTGTAGCATAAAATTGTGCAGTTTTACTGGGAGCAGGTAATGAGTTTTGTAATACACAGAGCCTTATTTCTCGGGCAATGGATCTAATTCAGGAAATATCTCTGAAATAATTCTGAGGGTCCCTTTGTTACACAGCTTTCCTGAGTTCTTCACTCTGAATTTGACTCTGCTTCCATTGGGTTCCGCTAGCACCATGGACTTACCCTCCAGAAACACACTGGACCTCCAACAAGAGCAATGGTTACTTCACCTGTCTTCCTTATCAAAATGTAAGCCTACGACGGCAATGGGAAGTTTCTTACTTATTTTTGTTGTATGCCCAGCATCTAATTCACTTAAGACGTCCAATGCATGTGTGATAGATAGATGAAGAAGACTAGTTAAAAAGGACTAGATAAAAAGTCTCCAGTATTAGTCAAAAAGTTTTTCTGACTCAAGGGTAAACTTTAAATTTATCATAAGCAAGAAACCATATACCATGCTTTAGAGCAGTAATTTTCAATCAGGGACGATTTAACCCTCTAGGGGACATTTGCCAAAACACGGAGAACTTTTTGCTTGTTCCACCAGGAAGGTGAAAAGTGCTACTGTCATCTAGTTGGTAGAGGCCATAAATGTTGATGACTGTCATACAATGAAGAGGAGAGCTGCCAACAGCTAATCATTACATGGTCCAACATGTCAACAGTCAAGATTGAAACACTGGGCTTTCGGTTAAGGTTACAATTACTTTTCACACATATTAAAATGTGACAGTTTCCAAAATTTATTCTATTAAAAACTACTTTGATTTTATCAAAAATCTAATGATGTAGCAAAACAGTATTTTTAAATGCAAAAGCACTGTAAGCATTCTGGCCTTATTTATCTCTAGATAGATTAAGCTTCATGTGTTTAAGGTGCTAAGTAAAATAAGAAGTAGAGACAGACCAAAAGTGAAAACTCCCTGAGAAGACAAAAACATTAAAGATTTGTAAACAGAACTAAATCTAGCTTGTTTCATGAACATTAGCAAAAAACAAGTCATTTCTTGCAAATGTCTCTGCTAATCATAAAAGAAATATGTTATCTTTCTAAAATGGCCTAAGATAATCACATGTAACCAGTCTCCTTTCTGGAAACCTCTATTATGATAACCAGTCATTTTAAAGGTCAAACAACTTCTTCATTTTCACTTTATAAGCCATTTGGTAATATCACGCTTCTGCATTTCATATCAGTTTTGGATTTGGAATTTCCTTATGGGCAAACTGTTCTTAGGTGCACAAAAAACTCTTATCAGATACTCTTTTATTGGTCTGTTTTTAATTTTTTACTGTTTCTGGATTTTTGATGGTAAGATAAAATCTCACATTGCCTCCAATGAGTTTATTTATTCTTTCAAATAAGAGGAGGTAAAGGCAGGCACATGCTCATGATCTAATGCTGTGACCATCTCTGTTCATGGCTGCCTTCCCATTGCCTCATATCTAGACAATCTTGTTTCCATAAATGGTAAAGCTTTCTGTTTTTTGTTTTACTAATTTTAAGTACTTTAAACAAAATGCTGAAAGGATAGTCAATAATCTGGGCGGGGGGGTTGGGGTAGGGAGTTGTGGTCTCCTGTGTTAGTAAACAAAAATAATTGAAAATTAAACAATTGTACTTTAGATGCATCATGTGAAACTGGTATGTTTCCACCAACACATCCATTAACTGGTCAAGCATTTGCAAACACTTCTATCTCCTCCTAAATCATTCCTTGATACTCTTCTCCATGTAGCTCCTTCTAAAATAGTCTACTGATCAGAAAAATTAGATAATATAAAAGTAAACTAAAAGACATGGCTATATAAAAATTGAAGTAAAAAGAAGAGACAAAAACTTGAATATTATTTTGCCTGATGACCCTGAAGTCTTCTGTGGTTTAGCTAGTCTTATTTGATATTTTTTAAAATGAATACAAAACATGCCTTTGCAAATTTCAAAAGGCAAATCCTTTGGGAAAGTCATTTATACTGTTCCAGCACTATTTTCTTGTTTATTATGATGTATTCTATACACCCACTTTAAATGTAAGACCTCTGTAATGCTATTGCTCTCAGTAAACTCATTCCTTGAATAGCCTTTCTCCTAGGATAAAGCAGACTCTGCTATTTGCTTGTTACAGACATCTGTTACCACAATTAACTTGTTTTCAAAAATGAATGATCTACAGCCAACCAGAGTGAGTGGTTAAATCAAAAGGAGGGAATAAACCTATTCTATTTCTCCTTTGATCTCCTTCCAAGACCTGAGATGAGATATATTAAAAAACGACTTCAGCCCCTTGGAAGGCTAGCCTGTTCCTTTTCTTTTCTATTCAGAGCTGTAGTGATCATAAAAGTAGAAAACAGAGGAGGTAGGACTTAACCTTCAAAGCTACAAATGCTCACCACTGGAATGGAGGACATCTTTGTTAGTAGGCAATGAAGTTGAAATTCAGATGCTGTTTCTGCTGATAAAGTTTTCATGTCTGAAGTTGACATGGATTGATTAGTAAATGTCCTCTTATCTTTATTATTGTCCCAGCTGTACTGCACTGCATTTTTTCACTCTGATAATAGGATACTCCCATACCTCTAGACTATTCCTTTCCTTCCTGAGCCCCACCTATATGCAGGTACTAGGACACAGGATTAAAGAACACTGACCATTAAGGAACTTTAATCTGGCACAAAAGGGGACCAAACCATCATATAACACACAGGTTATAAGATTTACAAGAGAAATGAATGCCAAGTGTTATAGAAGAGAATGAGATTGACTACTTGGGTTGGTCAGGGACAGTTTTTACAAAAGAGCTACCAGTTTTACACCAAGAAAACTAGGTAAGGGAAAGCATTTCAGGCAGAGACAACAGAGCAAGTAAAACATGGCAACATACATGACATAGGAGATATCATTTGCTGGATCAGTAACAAAAGGTGTGTGTGCAAGAAGAGATGCAGGGTGTAGAGTTTGGGTGATAGCAGGGGGCTGACCCCCAAGAAACTCATAAATCATGCTCAGCAATTTGTGCATTATGTTAAAGGTTAATTTAAATGTTGAGGGCTTTGAAAAGCAAATAAACTAGTCTTTCACAAAGTACATTCCATAGAAGTCTAGTCCTCTCTAGTCTGGAAAAAAAATTATTTAATTGGTCAGTAAAGTTTAAGAAAAACTATGTATTATCATACCCTCTTGGGTGACCCTAATGTATAAATCCCGAAAGCTCTGAAGTCTTACCATGAAGAATCCTGTTTAACACTATTTACCCCAGAATTTCCCAAATAGAACATGCTTAACAGCCTATAAAATGTGCATTTGCAGAGCAACATGGGAAATATTTATCAATGTAATTTGATTTGCATTTTAGAAGAGCAGCTTTAAGTAATCTCAGAGATGGATGAGAGGAAAAGGTAGTAAGGAAAATGCTATAGTGATCCAGATGAAGATTATGAGACCTTAATAGGATAACCAAAAAGACAGGCTCCTAATACAGGCTACTGAGGGAACAGAAGAGTCTATGGTAATACCTGGGTGAGGGGTAGGTACAGTATAAGGAAGAGAGCAGAAGATGGACCCTACGTTGTCAAACGGGGTAACTGAGTGTATAGTAGGATTCTTTTTCATAAGAGGAAGAGCAGGTTGGGAGCAAAATAATGATTTCAGCACTGGTGCAGTGAAAACCTTAGTGCCAAGGGCTCAATAAAAACTGTGTGATGGTGATGACTGTACCATTATAGATGAAATAGTTTTGAATGTAATAGCAAAGGTATAGATTTGAGTGACCTATCTAAGACACATTTACTCTACATATTTTTATGCACAAATTTATGTAAATAAATTGATTTTTAACAAGAGAAATGGTGTTTTTATAGCATTCCTAAGGGAAAAACGTTCATAAAACATGTAATGACAAATAAAGGTAACTTTGCATCAGGTCTTCCCTTGCATGCATACTGATTTTTACAGCTGAGAAAAGCAGAGAGCCAGTGTTTTCCGATAATGAATTTGGCAGTCAGTACTCCTCCATATACTTACTAGACCAATAACTGAGTGAACTCTTTTCATTTTCATCCAAAGTTCTGATTATTTAACTTCCTTAAAATGAAGTAAGTTTTCTTGGTAAGATACATAAAATTAGGGAGAAGGTAATTTGTCCACCATGTGTTAAATTGCTTTATTGGATGGTTCACTTTTGTGCTCATTTAACAAGTATTTATACCTCAAGAACACACATCTAAAGAAATTTTCAGCATCTAAAATAATTAAACCCTATACTTTCCAAGATGGTATTTTATTAACACTAATGGTGTTTGATGGCATTGCTCATTAAATCAAAAGTGGATGGATGGTTAAAATTAGGGAAATGAAAATATTCTAAGACATAAAGGTAAGGAGTCACATTTTCTAGGTAAATTACATGTACTCACTCAATTAAATATTAAGTGCTGCTCTCAGCTCTTTGCACATATTGGCTCATTTAACTTTTACCATAAGAGTATGCAAGGGCTGGTCTTATCAACTCCACTTTATATGTGGAAATTGACGTTACAATAGGAATCCAAATTCAGGCACCAAAACGCTAACTTGAACCCAAGAACCTGTCTCCTCAGTCTGAGTTCCTGACCCAGATCATACCTTCTTTGCTTTTGTTTAGCAAAATATTTCAAGCTCAGCCTTCTCATTGTCTGCAAGAACTCTATTTACTATAGGGAGCACCATTTAGGATCACCTGTATTTTAGACATTATGGAGAATGTGTCCTCTTACCCCTTATTATTTTCTTATTCAAAAATACACAAATAATGTATATGCTAACAAGAAATTGGTATTTACCATGAGAAATTGTTTGAATTTCTAATCCCTGAAGTAATGTTTTTATTTTTAATTAGTGTCAATATTTTAAAATATACTAACACATTAAATTAATATCTTCTACCATGCTTGTTGACTGCCTGGTACTGTGGCAATTGCTTTACATGCATTATCATATTTTTTATCTTCCCAACAGCCTCAGAATATTCAACAGATAAGCAATCTGAGATCCAAAGGGGTAAAGACCTAGTTTTCAGCATACTGAAATTGTTCTTTTAAAAGTAACAGACTACTATTTTGGTAATCATATTACTGATCATGATGGATTTGTATCCTTTTTCTTGATGATAACAGTGGTAATTGACTACCTATCCTCCTCAGCTACATTTTAAAACTACAGTTTTTTGTGTGTTGTTTAATTGAAGGGAGGGAGACGAGGAAGAAGCATTTTCAGAGCCAGAAGGAGGGGAGGACGGTGCTTCCTTTCCACTCTCTGAGAGGACACACCATTCCACATGGGTTTTCTTTCTTAGTTTTAACCTTTTTCTTTGTTGCTTTTGTTTCCTTTCCCTTCTACCTCTTCAGTATCTTAAAAGTTGGACCAAAGATTTAAAAATATTCAATTTTTTGAGCTCGCAAAAGAAGTAGGCATTAGCTCAAAGGAAAAGAGGAAAGAGGGCTGACTATGTGGTATCTGGGGTGGACATTTCGTTGCTGGCTTTGGACCCTTGTACATACTCAATGGACACTTTATATCTGAAATTGCTCTGATTATGCCAAAGTCAGCGCAAAACTCTACTTTCCTCTGTGCAGAATATTGTGAATGGTAAAGAGTCTGTAGACCACGCAGCATAAGGAACGCATCACCACAAATATATACGCTGTTAATTGATAATTCTTAGAGCTATGTGATGTGAGCCATAAGAACTATGGCTCAAAGAATTAAAAGATGAGAGACAAGGCAAAGCCTAGAAGTCTTCGAAGACTTCTCTTCCAGAACTTTTCAATCATCTTGGAAGTAAATTTCAAGCAAAATAAACAGGCTTTTGACTATACTGCCTCCTGCTTGATTTGAAATTTTTCCAAAGGAAGAGGAAAAAACTGTACCTATCTGGTCACTGACATTTAAAAAAACATTAATTGTAAGCAAACTAATGCAGAGCATTAAAGAAAAGTTAACTAAATTACATAAAATATATGAAATTAGATCCATTAAAATGATCATTATGAAAGCATGTGATAAAATAGTATGTAAAATCAAGCCTGTCATAGTTTCAGAAGGAAGAGAGAAAAGACAAAATAGTAAAATCTGTGTTAATTATGGGATTATATCGATACTTAGGTGTTTGGTTTTTTTTTTTCAGTCTTCCTTGACCAAAGTGAGTCCCCCTCTCCTCTCCTGCCTTCTTTACTGCCTAATTTACTCAGGAAACAAAAGTGAAGGATACTTCTGTCACCACCCAAAGTCAAGTCCCACTTGACCCAAAGTCAAGTCCCCTATTCAGCATAAGAACAAAATCTTCAATGAGGCTGCACTATGTGCAGGTCCATAAACTTTGCACATAGTCATTTATTTGACCCCACCAACTCTCTACTGGGTGGGACTACTCACTATCACCCGGTTTGTAGAGGAGGAAACTACAGCTAGAAAGTGTGGACAACTTGCTCAAGGTGACCCTGGAACAGAGCCTGCATCAACATCCAGACATGCACATTTCAGAGCTCCACGTGTATCCCTTAAGTTTCAGTCTTGCCTTCATTTCTTCCCACATTACAAAATTATTTTGTTTTCTACCTTCAATATCCCCAGAGGATTTCTATGATGAGGTATATTTTTAAAATCTACCTACTGCCAAATTAAGAAAAAAAAAAAATTCTTAGAAGCATGTTGGTTGTGTGTGGGTGTAACATTTCTCATTAACAGAGAGAAAAGAATGTTTAAATCTTACCACAAGGTGTCTTAACAAAGAAATCGCTTTCATGTGGATAATAACCAATGAACATATTTTAATAAGTATGAAACACCTACTTAGTTCTCTTAAATCTAAGTGTGGTATCTTTAATATTATAATGTGAATTAAGAAATGAATTAGAACTTTGTGACACAAAGAAAAATGTAAAAAAGTTAATAAAGTTACTCTCATTTTCCTTATAAAATAGATCACACATTTTTAAATGTATCAAAATTATTACATGTGGTTTTAAATATTTATGAGATAATAATACTGAGATGCCCTCTAGTAATTATGTAGAATATCTGAGTTATCTTTGTGACATTAACTTAAATCATGCTCATGTCACTTACTAAACTTGCTATCTCATATCCTTCAGAAAATAAATTCATGGAATTATAAATGAGTAAGATTGAGTTTTACAAACTTATTAGAAAAAGGGATGTGGAAGAGAAAGTGTCTCCCAAGTAATATTGCTTTATTGCTCCATTTAATTACACTCATCAAGGTAAGTGAAGTTTAACACACCTTGATTCCAGTTTCACTAGCTTTATTACCAATACCTTCTTACACAAATTACTTTTTTTTCCAAACATCTGCTTTCAAAAGGTGCTCAAGCCTCTTTTAATTGCTTTTGCTCCTCCATGGAACAGAGCCTAGGGCTCTTCATACGTGTGTTTGTGCATCAGGAACACACGCCCTGGATATTCACAAGAGCAGCATTTAGTTCTAACACCGAACAGTCGGCTGGGTCATTTGACGATGAGCTGCAGCTGTAGTGTTTTCCCTCACGCCTCACCTCATCAATGACTATATTCTTTCTCACTTAGTTTTCTCCCAGATTCTAAATTCAGGTGACTCACTCAATTGAAACCCCAAATTGTCTCAACTTTTATCAACTTATTTCCCTTTGAGAATAAGCGTTATCTGACCATCGAGTGTCAACCAATTTATTGGGCAGGTCCCTGGTTCTGGCTAGAAAAAGGGAATTGGAGTCTATCACCAGTCCAAGGTCAATGCCTTAAAACAAAGCTGTCCCACTGCAACCGAACCCAAAATCTTATGGTCTTTGCTATTTCCTGAAGGCTCTCTTTGAGATCATCCCACTGCATGGTACCAGTGAATGGAAGTCCCTGTCTTCACTTTATCCAGCCCTCAGAATTATATGATCCTGGGCACTGAAAACTAGACAATATTTTATTTGAAGATATCAAAATAAAGCTGTGGACTATGAACACTGATTTTTATATCATGAAGGAATGATAAAAGGTAGCAGTTGAACCTTGATGTTTGAACAGGAAAGAAAGCCCTTTTATAAAAATTGATACATATGGTGCGTCATTCTATTTTATTTTCTCTTTCTTTGCCTGTATCCCTCACACAATTCCTTCTGGGAACACTCTCCCACACTCCTTTTACCTTTTTCCTTTTTCTCTCCCTTAACTCTCTCCATCAGTGGCAAAACGAGTACAGAAGCAAAAAGAAAAAGTTTCAGTGCGTTGTTTGTTTTTATTAACAAAATATAATCCTTTGAATGTCATATCCTTTATTCCCTCAAAAATAATTATGCCAAATGAAAATTCTCTCCTCTCGAAGCCCAGTCCCCTCAGCTTGAATAACTTGTCCTTTAAGACTCAGTTTAAATATGTCCTGCTTAGCCCGCAGTGGTTAACATCACCATGTACTATTATGTGCTTAATATTGCTTGTGACACTCACCAAAAATTTAGTAAACTATTCACATGACTGTGTTTGTCTTCCCTTCTAGATCAGAAGCACCCTGAGGGCAAGAGCTGCCTGTGTTCACTCATCCCTGTACTGCTAACACAGCAACACAGAGGCTGCCCAGAGGGAGCGCTCGGCATGATTGCTGAATGAATGAATGCATCAATCATCTCCCTAAGTGTTCTGTACTGCAGTTTTTTCAGGTCCTCCCCATCAGGCCACAGAGAGATTTGCAAGTGCCAGAAACCTCTTTATTCAGACTCTATTCGTCTCTGTCATCCCCTCTTAGAGGACTAAAACTCTGCAACCCATCTCTCACTCTAAAAGCTGACTCACTCTTTTGTTCTGATTATTCATTATATTTACTTTGTAAAAGGCTCAGAGATGTAAGTGGGCATTTGTTTGCTGCCACATGATATTGCTGAACATGACAAAAGAGGAACATGTTTCATTTTGCTAACATTTCCAGTGGGTAAAAAATGATGAGGACAATCATCACATAAATAAAATGAACCTTGGATATTCCTGGCTGTTATTTTCATAGCTTCCAGACTGTATAAAAAATGATGGGCATTACTTTTTCATCTCCGTGCATTTAAAATCCCTTGAGATTAGTCACCCCAAAGTTGTTTCTATTCTTGAAACCACAATTTTGATAAACAAATGACATGGGAGAAAACTTGCTGGTAAACATGGAAATATTTTACATTGATCACTTTAAATGGTTCAGCAGTTAAGAAAGTAAACATGTACCGAGACTATAACATATTGGACACTAGGAATCAAGTTAGGTTATTAAGCAATATGGTTCTTAGAATTAAATGATCTTTCAGAGGCCTGAATGTTATAGCATGGGTTTGTGGTGGCAATAGAAATCAGAATCAGAGAGGGCTTCTCAGGAGATGTGACATTTATGCTAAACTTTTTAAGAGAAATATATATTCACAAGAGAAGGTCAAAGGAAATCAGGCAGAGCAAACCACATGTTCAAAGGAGTGGAGATAGGAAAGTACATGATGTATTTATCAGTGAATAGCAGCATGGGCATATGGTATGGGCACAGGTGCAGAGTGAACCAAGGTATGAGTTCTGAATTCTAGAATGGAGGTACACTCCAATTATTAGCAATATTTTGCATAAAGATATAGACAACACTTAGCAGATTTACATTCAGAGATCTAATGCACTGCATGTAAGTCTCTGAAAAGCCCACGTATCCTTGCTCTTAAACAAAAAGAAATAAAATCACTGAACAGAGAAGAATGGCTCATCAAACCATTAGATCTGGAGAAAAGGTTAATTTTGCAGACATGATTGGGATCAGAAACTACGAATGTGTCATGTAGTTAAGAGAAAAAGGGAAAACATCCTGCCTCCAAGTCAGTGAACCATGGCCAGAACCTTAGGTCCTACACAGAGCCACAGAGCAGAATAATCTCATTTGAAATAAAAGACTGCATTTTCTCTGAAGTTTGGAACCACTTTATAAAGGGCAAGACTCGCCACTGGAGTGTGAAACATGGAGTCAGAAAAAAAAGGAACTATTCTTTTATATCTAAAATGACTTTTTTTAATATAAGTTCAAGTTTGACTTTGAATAGCACTAAAGTCACTGGGTAGTTGGAGTGACTGAAGCTCTGCCTGGAAAAAAACAGGGAGAACATCCAGTTGCTAGAGCAGGAAAGCAACTTAGCCCTTGAAACATTTATAAAATACATCCTAAGTATGTTCTTGCCTAAAAGTTCTTGTGTACTTTGGTTCCTATAAATGGTCAATTTCAGTACAGCCTCTTTTATGATGGCAAAACACTGGAGAGAAACGGAAGGCAGAACAAGGGGTTTTTTTGGGGGTTTTTTTTGCCCTATAAATGGTTTGGTGCTGACCCTAAAAAATAAAACTGATCAATAATTTCCCTGTATTTAAAATCATTAAGCCTATTTTAGTCCTAAGACACTACCGAATTCAGAAAACTGTGATTGGAAAGATGTCATCTCTTTTGCCTGAACATCGTCTCTGGATTTTCCCACTGTGGTTGCAAACTTAGCAACAGTTCATTGGGTCCAGTGGATAAAGGGTATGTGGAACATTCTGACCATAAGGAGAAGAGATGAGTGTATATAGCGAGATCATGCTAAGTTAGGAACACAAGTTCCTCTCATGAACCAGAAGAAGAGTCTCTAGTTGTGGAAAAGAAATTAAATATCCCTTTTCCTGTATTTATGTTTAAATACATAAAGAGTCACAAAAGACTTCAGAAGGGGTTGGATTGGATATCAACTGGAATGCATGGAGTTCTGTTGAATGGTATGTGCTATTTAATCCCCAGCAGCACAAAATCCCAAACACACAAAGCATTTTCTACTTGATGAACAGTAAAAGAAACTGTCTCTTTGAATCAAAAGACATGTAAGATGGGTGATCAGGAGTGTGATGGGAGGAGAAAAAGGATAAAGATCTATTCATTCTCTATCACTGCGGGGAGGGGCCACTGCTGAGTCATCATTCTCTGGACAGAAGCAGATCAGTCGGCACTTCTTCCAACTTTGCTTTGCCAGCTGGATAGTCTAGGACAAAATTTGAGTAATTCGAGACGGAATACCTTTTAATTCAAAACTTAGAAAACTAAGATCTGTGCTTCAAAGGATACTTGGCAAGGAACCCCACAGGTAGTAAATTGAAATGAAAGTGCATCATATCCAAACAGTGCCTGGGGAAGGAAGAAAAGGTTTTGCTCTTTTTCTTTTTCCATTTTCAATGATTAATATCAGATTACAATTTCACATGGCTACATGATAAACAACAACAAAAATGAGTCTTACAGCTTAACAAAAATATGTATATGAATGTAAAGGGCATTAAAAACAGAAAACACTGGTTACACAAAGCCCAAATGAGCCAATATGCATTAACTATTTTTCCTTGAGAAATACCAGGTATCTATATATTTATGTACTTGTGTACCAGATCACTGATTCATTTATTCACTCATTCATATATTTAGTTGTTTGGTAAGAACTTACGAGGTTTGAGAGATATTAAGATGAAACAGATTCAGAGTTTATAATTTATGATGAAAAGATTAAATGTAGGCATAGTCCAGATTTACATGCCTGTACAGAGTTTATTCCTGGAATCTGATGCTGTCAAATTAGACCATTTGTAATAGGAACAATATAAGGTATGTATAAATTTTCCCTGTACATACTTTATCTTTTTATATGGTCGCCCATATTTGTTATATTATTTAATCAAACTCATGCTCCATGTAAAAAGAACTCCGAAGTATAATTCTAGCAAAGTGAATCAAAAGCGAGGACCAAAAGTTGTACCTGAATTTTTAATATGGCAAATGTACTGAAGGATGCTTAATTCTCTAACAATCTTCTAGCATGATCAGAATCCTGAAGTTCAAAGAAGAAATCAAGAGTTTGGCCTGCTTTTGTGGCCCTTAGTCATGAGAGGTATGCTCAGTTCCATGTATACTGTTCTTCAACAGCAATTTCCAAAGAGGAGTCATAAATACTGCAATGTGGTATTGACAAGAAACAGGACAAAGTTAGAAGAAAGAAAAAGATGACTTTGATACCTGACTCCTCCCCAGCAATCTTTATTTTCCTTTCTTATCTCTTATCTTTGCTCTCTTAGTATGGAAACAGTTCTATCTGTAAGTGATAACTTGATAAATATCATCCTGTCCTATGTTTTTCCCTGTTGGAATTATCATTAAGAATGACAGTAAGATTATACATTAAGGTTACAACATCAAAAGAGTGGTTTTGTATGATTCTGGAAACTTTACAATGTTTACTATCAGTCTAACTCTTTAAAGTGTCAATTAAGCATGGTGTGTCCATAATGGATTTGGCACTCTTGAGGGAAATAATGAATCTCTAACAATGATTTCAAATTGTAATATATTTTAAATGTTTGTTCCTGGTGCAAAACCCAGGCTACTTTTCCCTAGACATATGTTTGCTAGGCCAGATGAAATGTATTTCTAGGCTGACCCTGAGCTTTATTAGTAGCTGCACCACACATCAGTTCTACCCTGCGCAGTGGTCATGTCTCCACTCCCTGTGTTATCCAACGACTCTCAGCTTCAGCTCCTGACAATACGGAGTATGTCACTTTCTGTCTCTGCAGAATTACTCATGAATAGCATACACCCATGTATGAAATCCATGGTTTCTTCATCTGTTACCAATGGGTTCTTTATAATGTTTATTCCCTCCTTCTCTAAAACTGTGAGTAAACCCTCTCCCTTTTTCATTAGTTCACCCATGTTCTCTGGTTTTCCACTGACAGCCTGCTTTCCCTGCGATAGGGACATGCCATATAGAGGTTCTTCTAGATGTATTTATGTCCTGGTTTTGACTTCTAAAATCTCCTACTGGAGTTCAGGAGATGAAAATCTAGTATACAGAAAGTATTCTTTATGTCAGAACCAGCATTAAGAATTTTGTTTTAATGAAGATGGACTTAATGGTTTTACTGAATGAGGTATACTAGACTCTGATCTTTTACAATGAGACAGATGGATGATATTATCATCCTGTTTTTTCCCATCACTTACACTTACCTAGTAAGGAATTCATGAAAGAGAACACAGAGTCCTCACGCACTTATTGGTACTGCTCAGGAGTCCTGAAAACACCCTACCATATTCCCTTTCTCCAGGAAATGCTGTAGCAAAGACTAAATATTAGCCACTATGTTACTCTCTAATAGGGAGAACTTGTACAAAATTATTCCTCAAGAGATCACACACAAGAAGTAAGAAATGCTCTCATAAAACTCTGAGGATGTTGTTTATACTGAGTAGTATCATTTACTTGGTCTGTTCATAGCATAGTAAACAAGTACATTAGTCTACAAACTTAGACACAGAAGATAAATATTTATGTAAGATATATATAGCACTTTTATTTTTCTATAATGAAATTTTTACTTCAAGTTCCTAATAATATTTGTTGCAGAAACATAACCTTAAGTTAACATTTTCTCCTTTGTCTTCAGTGATTTAGCTCAATTCTTAGGCATAGAAAGCAGAATGAAGATTCCTCAAAATTTGAAAATATAAGTTTCATATGATTAAGTTATCCCACTACAGGGTATTTGACCTAAAAACTCAATACATTAATTTGCAGATATACACACCCCTAAATTCTTTGCAGCATTATTTATAGTAGCCATGAGCTGGAAAGAACCAAATTGCCCATCGACAGATGAGTGGATAAAGATGTGATAACTATAAACTCTGAATACTGTTCAGCTATCAAAAAGATGAAATCCTGTCACTTGCAATAACATGGATGATTTTAGAGGGAATTATGATTAGTGAGCAAGTTAGAAGAAAGATATCATGTAATTTCACTCATATTCAGTATATAGAAAAACCAAGCAAACAAATAAGCTGAATCAAACAAAAATAGATTTTTTATCAAGTCAATAAAATTAAATTAAAACTAGGGGTTACAATAAGGGATGAGGAAGAGAGGCAGGCAAATTGGATAGAAGAGATCTATTATAAGGTGAAGGAAGAACTGAAAGGGTGGTGGTGAACTTAATATGCTATATACAGATATTGATTTATAATGATGCACATCTTAAATATATACAATGTTATAATGCAATGTTCCTTCAATAAAACTAACTTTTAGAAAAGGAACTAGCAGACAGAGAGAGCCTGCCTGATTCTCAATATTGAAATATTGAAAGCATCTCCTCTAAGTTTGAAAAAAAAAAAAAAAGGCAAAATATGCCTGCTTTTGACCCTTCTATTTGTCTTATTTTGGAGTTTCTAGCCAATATATAAAGCAAGAAAAAATAAGGTGTTAGAAATGGAAAAGAAAGCATAAATATTTACATACCATATGAGTGAGTTTGTAGACAATGAAAAATAATTATCAATAAATTGTTATGATTATTAATACAATTAGTAAGATTACTGGATACAAGAAAATCAGTGCACAAAATTTGAATTTCTATTCACAAGGAAGATATTGAAAAATGAAAACTTAAGAAAGGACATCATTTAGAGTAATACAAATATTATTTACAAAATCTCTATAGTAGAATGATATTTTGTTGAAAGACATGAAAAAATAATTTAATAGATGGAAATACTGTAACGATAGACTAGAATATCCAACATTGCAAAAAAAAAAAAAAAAACATTATTTGATTACAGATTGATCTATAAATTCAATTTCAAGAAAAATTCCTGCCCTTTGTGTGTATGTGTTTATGCCTTATGTGTGTGATGATTGACAACAGATTCTAAATACATAGCAAATTTCAGGCATGCCATGTGGAGTAGCAGTTTTCTCAGCCGCCTCTGAAGGTGCGCAGTCCAATACATCACAAGGACCTAGGTTTAGGTCCCAAGTTTGAGGGGAACAATCAGTGTGCACAAAAAAAATAAAAATAAAAATAAAATCCTTCTTTCTGCTCTCTCTCCCTGCCTGCCTGCCTCCCTGCCTATTCACCTTCATTCCTGCCTGCACCTTCCCTTAAATAATAAAGTAAATAGAGAATAGCAAAGTCCTGATTAGCGCCAGCATACTAATGATAGAGATATACTATAATGCAACTTGACTACCAAATTTTAATATAAATCGATATTTAAAAAAATAGAAAAGCATTGGAGCACAGATTGATAGAGAAACTAAACAAAATTAAAAATTCAGAAATAGAAAGATAACTCAGAGACACACTTTATGACTGAGTTTATAGCACAGGTCAGTGAAGAAAGAATCAGCTCCTTAAAATAAGTTTTATAGATGCAACTGACTACACATGTGGACAACTGTTTTCCCAACCATACATATAAATCAATTCTTGATGGATTAAGCACTTAATGTGAAAGATAAGCTTTTAGAACATTTAGGAACATATTTTATTTGGGGGGGGGGTAGAAAATTACTTCTTAAATAAGGCACAAAAATGAGCAAATAATAAAGGGGAAAAGTGATGAATGCAATTACGGCAAAACAACAAAACAAAAACAAAACACACTCCTATCCTTTAAAGCACTGGGAGTAAAAATGCAAGTTGCAAATTTGGGTAAGAGACAACACAAAAACAAAGGGTTACTATGCAGAATATACAGAGAATTATATGATCCTATGAATAAGAAAGTCAAACACACTTGAAAATAGTGAAAAGGAATGTAGTACCTTTCATAAAAGTAACAAATGACTCAAATTTATATGAAAAGATATTAACTTTTTCAATAATCAAGTATAAATTACAACTGTACAGTGATTATTTTGCCAATAAGGTTGGCAGAAATGCAGACTACCACCAAGTGTGGCCATGAATATACAGCAAACTAGACATGGAAATGGGCAAAAATACTTTGGAGTATTATGTAGTAAAGTTGAATGTGTGCCTACCCTAACATTCAGGAATTTCACTAAAAGGTATTTATTCTGGAAAATATTCTTACACGTGTGCACCAGTAAATATGTATAAGAAGAGTTGAAATTACAATGGGAATAAAAGTAGTAAAATTGGAAAACTCCTATATGTTCCTCAAAAGCAAAAATGGAGGCGTGCCCGGGTAGCCTAGTGGATAAGGCCACCAAAATAGTCCACATACATCCCAAGGTTTGAGACTCAGGACTGGGAAGAACAACCAAGATTAACAACTAAATAAATACATGTTTTCTTAAAAAATAAAATGGAAAAATAATTTGTGATCTATCCAAACTATATGGAATAACATATTGTCATGAAAAAGAATGACCTTAACTTGCACTGAATGAACTAGAAATGTCTCAAAAATACAAGGTTGATTGAACAATAGAATCAAGTCAACTAAGTATGATTTTATTGCCATCACATTAGTTTACAAAAACAAACAAAATTAAACAATATACTATTTAGGAATTCCTACAAAGGTTTATTTTCTAAAAGATGTTAATTAAAATAAGAGGGTAACTAAAGCACAGTATCTAGGATAAGACCCCCATAGGAAGATTTGCATTGGTAAAAAAGATGACAACAAATTGGGAATGGTAAATGTATTTTTGTTCTCAGTGAATTACTCACAGATGTGCATTTCTTTATTGATCTTAAATTACAGTTATTCTCATGTGCTTTTTTATATGTAATAGATAAACATCCTTGTATTTGTTTGATTTTTCTAAGAATAACTTATGATAAACACATTATAAGTGATATAAAAAACCATGTATGATTGGCAAGTTTTAGGGAACCGTGTGACAAATCAAATGAGCATGACTGGAATTGATCATATTTAACACTGATTTGGAAAAAGATGTAGACAGAAAAGAACCAATGAAGATCTGAAAATCTGGCCTATGAGGAAGGTTTAAGGGCCTAAAACATGTTCAGATGATCAGGTAAAATACACAGTATTTACCCAGATAGACAATACCTATCTACCAACCTCACCATAATAATATGACCCCTCAAATAATTTTTGGCAAACCTTTAGGTTCTATTTAAATAAAATTAAAATGAAATTTTCAAATAGAAAAATACCACAAAATGGTACTACACACATACACGAGATAGTTACACAATGGACTTCACAAATGGGTTTCAGGAAAAGGGAATACAATAACAACATAGCATCCAGTCAGAAACTACATAGGTAACATGAAGATTATTTTAAAAACCCAAAGGGAAAAGTTAAGAAGTTAAGAAAAAGGAAAAGAGATCTGGAAAGAGTGTAGGAGAACAACTCAACATATTTTGTCCTGGTTCTCCTACTATTCTCCCTCCTACAAACTGGAGGGTATATAACACAGCACAAAACTGCAAAATATAACCACTCTGGCCCCTGGGAAACTCCTGCTCAGTTAGCTGCATTTAGGTAAAAGGAGCATGAATTGGGAGTCTATGATGAGCAACCACTGTCCTCAATCCCGGGATCTAGAAGTAAAATGTGGTTCTGCATTAGAAGGAAAGAAATCTACAAACCCAGTAGACGTGGTGGATTTCATGGGAGAAGCACTCAGAGGGTCTCCTCAAACACAGAACGTGGGCAAAAACCAAGCCAAAAGGGTCAGAGAAGGCTTCTGGGGGTGAAGTGCTGGTAAGCTGAATCTAAATGGAGTTAGGAAAGGGCCTGAATACCACTGTATTAGAATCAGAGCAAGAACAAAAGCAAAAGGTATCAATCAGACAAAACCAGTTCATGTTAAAGGAGAAATAAAGTACTGATTTTCTAAAAATCCCAAATCTCAAAGAATCAAGGAGTGGTTATTAGGCATGAGACAAAAAATAAATATGAAGGTTTATATAATCTGGGGTGAGTACAAACTCTCTAAAACCTGACACCAAAGGCCCCAATTAGTTAGGCTGAACTATATGTAATTGCTGGAATATATTTTGCTATGACTGATGGACAGTAACTGCAATAGTATATGGTTCAACCTGGACACATCTGACAGAAGGTTAATGGTTACATGCTAACATATCCATATGTGACATTTACAGAAGTCTTGTCGCATCAGTAAGGAAAGTCAAACCTCAAAAGAAACACAAATGAGATGAGAGACAAGACAAAGCAATGCACAAAAGGAATGATGATGGCCAGCAACTGTAACCAGAAACAGTCCATCTCAATGGTAACCAAAGAAATGCCAACTAAAATAAGATGCTACTACTTTGGCTTACTTCTTAAATTTTCTCTTCATTTCCTGCACACATGCACATGCACACACCCACACAGGCACTGACTGTTTAGGCTCATTATTTGCTTCAAATTGCTGAAGACTATTCCACTGTAGAAATGAAAAGAAGCAACTTGGCTTTTTTTCAATATATTGTCCTTTACTACAAATATTTCCTTTGGTCCAGCTACTAGGCCCCAAATGCAGAGAAGGACAACTCCTTCCTGTGAAAGCATCAATAGCTGGGTAAAAAACATACTATTTAAAAAAACCCAAATATGGAGAGTTACACAACAGAATTCAAAGGTATGTTGGCTTGACTCAGGTTCTTAAAGGCAGGAGAAGGAGTCATTAAATATTTGTCCATCTAGCACTCTGGATAAACAAAATATTTGTAAGTCTAGATTTGAAAGGAAAAATTTGTACGTAAGTGAAAAGAAATAAAATTGTGCCTTTTTGCCAAGCACGTGTATTTATGGCAAGGGTCTCAGAAGGGTATTGTGCTTCTGAGAAGGTGCGGTGTGATCAAGAGGACTGACAAGGACTCTGTGGCGTCCTGGAACAACAGTGTGAGAACACTTGGAAGTATGAATGTCCCTTTGCGTGCTTACAGAACAATCTCTAAGAAAGCAAGCTAGGTGGTGGGACTCAAACGGGGAAAGATGCTTTATGGAACAGATGCCGATACACACTTTGTCAAATACATCAACACCCAGAATGGAAACCATCCAGGAGTTCTTGAGAGAAGGATATGCGGGGGGAAAAGTGCAGTCAAGTAAGATTTTAACACCAGGTTTGCTTTAAGAAACATATTCAGACCACCCAGCATTCTAGCCTTAGGTCAATGCCACAGAAACCTCAGCTGGGTCCTTGAAGGTGCTAGTTTTGGTTTTCTTGCCCAGTGGCCTTTGCATATCATTTCTCCTGGCCTAAATTAGAAACCTTTCCACACACAAATACCTAGCAAAATATGCATATAAAAAGGTGGATTCCTTTCTTCTCTTCTCAGTTTAAATGGTACACTTTCAAGGAGGAATTTCTCCATATGTAATCTCCCATATTATTCTCTATTTCAAAATCCTGCTGACTTCAATCATAGCACTTAGTTTATTCACTGAGCATTATTACGTTTTTGCTGTTTTCCCCCCTGTCTAGATGATAAGTTCCCTGTAGACAAGGACAAGATCTTCCTTACTCTTCACTGGGACCCCAGCACCAAGCAGACTGCCTGACATAATACATTCTCAGTAAGTATCTCTTAAAATGACCAATGAATACACTGGACCAAGGGGCACCATCACAGATAAAATCCAGCACTCCAGTGAAACTGAGAGGTGTATCAATGTGATAAAGACATAAACTGGCTGGAAACCCTCTAAGCTTCACCTGCGTCATGGAGGAAGCCAAGAAGGTAACAGCAATTGAAGACACAAGAGACAGAATAGAGTGCAGAACACAAGTGTAAGGAAAGTGACAGAATTTGATTGACCATTTTAAAAAGTTCATAAGCAACTTTAGACACATGAGATCAGGGCCAAGCTTGGATCATTTTGCCTCCATACGCATCTCCATGTAACATAGTTTACCTTTTTTTTTTTTTTTAAGAATTTCACTTTCCCTTTTTTTTTTTTTTTACCTAAGGGAAGGTATAGCTAGGAATGAAGGTGAGTCAGCAAGCAGGAAGGAAGAGAGAAGAGGAGGAAGAAAATTATTTATGTTTTTTCAGTTGTTCACATTTGTTGTACACCTTGGCCCCAGGTCTTGAACCCTGGACCTTGGGACGGACGTGTGTGGGACTCTGCTCCCATGTGTACCAGACCTCTAGGCCACCAGGGCACACCCAGTTTTCATTTTACTTATTAATTTTTTTTGGAGTAAGTTTCCATGGGAAAGTATTTTATCCATTGCTGTCTCCCCAAATACAGTATCTGGTCCACAGTACACACTCAATATATTTTAATAACTGGATGGGCTTTGCTCAATGGGGTTTCAGATGAGTCTTCTTCCACTGTCATTTTTATTGTCATCCACCCATCCTTGATACTTCTGAAACTGGGAAAGTGTATTTTTCCTATTTTAGAATTTGCTCAATCCCTGAGCCATCACAGTATTTTATTTCTTATGGAAGTCATAAATAGAACAGAAAAAAGTCATTTTTAAATGTACATGGACGGTCTCAACCACAGCGAAGTACATCTCAATTTGAAAATGGTAATTATATAGAAGTTCACCCTCCCCAAGTTGTTGAGAGTGTGGTGCTATTTTTAAACAAGAGGCAAACCAAAACACTATAAAGCTTGTGCATATTTATGTTTTAAACTTCAAGTTGAGTTGTGATTTTTAGAAGTCTGTTGTTTGGAAACATCTGTTAACACCATCTGTAGAGGAATTTAAAATCAAAATTCACAGCATGTTCTTGTTGGAGACTCAGTAGCAGCAGAACTCAGACACACTGGGTCGTCTTCTTACACACGAACAGACCCACTCCCCGCCTGCTATGCCTGGGAAGGAGCTCCTTTGCTTATTGTTTGAAATGTGATCAGACTCTAAATGTGACTCACATGACTAGACACCTGCAGGTCACCTGCAATCCCAGTCGAAGGCAATATACTACTGTAAGGATATCGGAAAATAATACATGAGGAATGTAAGCACTCATAATACATGAACCAGTGTCAGATAGACTGCAAAAAAAATTACTAGTATTACCTTAAATTTTAAGGTAGAAGAAAAAACAAATGAACAAACAATGTGATCACAATGTAGTATATACAGATGTGAAAACCAAGGGTGTTTACCTCACTTTATATAGCCAGTGTTACCGCAACTTATAAAAGAATGTTAGAATGTTACTGCAATAAAGTCATATATATATATATATATATATATATATATGAGAGTAATTAGTAATTTCAAGTTAATAGTTCAGTGCTTTTGATACTCAGATAGTTTGCCTCAATGTTCACGTATATCAGAAAGTTCGGTTTAAGCTTTTCTTTAAAATCAACCTTTCTAATGAAAAAGGAAACCAAAGCAAATGGTCTAATTATCTGTCTGCTTCTGCCTCCCCAAATCTGACTCCAATACCCTCTGTACTGCTGTATTAGCTTATGATTCATTTAAGTGGTCAGAGGGCCTATTTTTTATCTTTTTTTAAAACTTTATATGTTAAAATCTCTATTCACAAATTAAACTACTTGAAAAAAGGAAACTTGTCTATTATCATTATGCAGGAACAGAAAATTGTACAAAAATTATTTGACTTTAAGTAGCTTTACACAGAACTATTATTTTTAAGAAAAATCTTGTACTTAAGTGCAAAATCACAAAACTGTGGCCCCGTTAAACAAACATAACAGTCAAAAATTAATTACGTGTTTTGTTTAAAAACTGATTTGCTAATGTCTTAGTTTGGGAGGAAAGTATCTTTCAGTTAATACATTTGCACTTCAAGACTGAATTGATCTTACGGTGTACTTGCAACAAGGTTGGTCTGTCACTGACAATTTACAAATAATTCCAGCATTTCTTACTTTCAGATTCATCTATTTTTAGAATCATCAAAAAATAAGCAAAATGGAACATGTAGATTACCGAAATACTTTCTTAAGGTTAATGAGGGAAATTTTATTTACCAGCCTTTAACTTTTCACTTAACCATACTCCACATTTTATATGTTAAAGATTAATATGTTATAGACGTGAGTGTATATGTATACTTAGCACATACAGTTCTGAACCCAGTTGGGGAATAAAATCCTCCCTCTTGGAATTGTATAAAAGATAGAACACCTATTCCTAAGAAAGAAGTGTGACGTGAGTGTGAATTTTGTATTGTAGTTAAAAGGTGTATTAATATTCTGTCATACACAAAGCTTATAACTGAAAAGCTGAAATTCCTAAAATGGCTTAAATATATATTTCCTATTATTTCAATTTCACTTAAAATTAGCAAACATAAAAACAGTAAATCCAGAAGTGGACCGACCATGAATTTCATGAGGCTCAAGTAACAATGGAGAAAATCTAGCTTTGTCGACAAATTTGTTTTTGTAAAATTTAAGTTATTATATATTATTTTTCTAAAAGGAGAGCTCAAGTTTCATAAGTCTTAGGTCTTACTAAGGCAAACCTATGCCCAGTCCTGCCAGGCTATGCATCATTTATCTAGGGTTAGAAGTAATACAATTTTTCTAGACTTGCTGTTCCAATTCCCTGCATGTTTACTATTTACCACTAGAGGGCTCTAGCTACATTATGTAAAGAGATGGGCTGTGTCTCTTTTCCTATTCCTTTTTTGTTTGCCCAGACAAGCAAGGAAACACTGAGCAAACAGTATAGCTCTCAGAGTTGAAAGGCTGCCTATTAGCTCAAACCGCTGCCATCAAGAGACTGATGTGGCAGACATGTCTTGCTCTGTTCCTTGGCTGCCAATCCTTTACTTGGCAAACTCAGTGCAGCCAGTCCCAGCATGCCCTTATATTTAACAAATTTGAATGAAAGGACAGTTCATGCCAGGGCTACTTAGTCAAAAATCAAACAATGCCTAAGCTGTTTGGTCCAAGCCACTCAAGTGCTCAGACATCATACAAGGCTTTCTTTGCTGAGAACAAGAGCCAACACCACCAGTTTCTACACACATTGAGCCTGTTCCTGCTGATTTCTCCAGCCTAACTACCCAGCCAGGGTTTGCACCAAATTTCAAAAGTAAGCCTCTCAGAAAACTGCCACCTGTATGTACTCCCTTGACAATCACCCTGCAGGTGCAAATTAACCCATTCTGCTCCATAATTTCCAAGTAGTAATTTCATTTTACAGAAGCAGATTTATAATGCCACAGAACAAAATTATTCCTGTCTAAATACAACTTTCCTCCAGAACCTTATTCTTCCCCCGCCCCAAGCTCATTTCCTCCAAAGCAAAAAAGCCGTGTGACTTCAGAAAAGAGTGAACCTGTATCAACATTTCTAGAGATGTATATATGCTATAAGATCAAGGTCCCCATATCTGCTTATGGAAAGGTTTTCCCTTAAGATCACAATATCAGCCCTTGATTGGGGGTAGTGAGATACAGTCATCACTGACATTCTGTGTCATAAGATCAAGGATAGTAGCTTTATGGTTTCCCAATCAACTTGTTGATAAATCATGACTAACAGTTCAGAAAAAATGCATATTAGAAGTAGTAATTCAAATTAAGCTAAGCCAAGGGAGGGCATGTAATTTATTCATATTTGCAATCTGTTTATTGCATGAAGCCAGACTCTTGCTGTGATCTGCCCTTCATGTGCTAAGCTCACTTCATAGACTATCTTCCAGAGACAGGAAAAATCTTTTCCCAGAAAAATCTAGCCCATTCATCTATTTCTTTATAATATCTCACTAATGAAACTAACTTAGTTGGTTATTTGAGCCCAAAGGAGTTACAATGAGTAATGGAAGAGTGGGATAGGAAAAGAGACATTTGCTATCAGCAGCAGCTTAAAGAGAAGGAATAGCAACAAGTTTACAGAGGGAAGGACATTGAAATAGAGGTCAATATGGTAAATAAATCCTATTCAATTCCACCTGACATGCTCTTAATAAGAATGCTATATTGAATGACCTAGCCCTTGTCTGCTTTGAGCTTACATCATCTAGTGCCACTTTATATTGTGTTCCAACTACACTTGCCTTCCTGGTTTTCTAAATGCTAATCTTTTTCTCCTGCCTGGATTGTTCCTCATATCCTCACATGCCTGACTTCTTGTCATTGTTTATTCAAGCTTAAATAATGTCACCTCTCACAGAAGCCTTTCCTCTAGCCAAGGTAACCCTTCTCCCCACATCATTCCTGACTCCATAGCACTGACCACTATTTACAACTCTTGCTAATTTACTTGTGTCTTTTCTTGTCTCCCCATAAGCACCTAAAAATTCCACAAGAGCCGGACCTTGTGTCTTTTGTTCACTGATAACACACACCCTTGACCCTGGGAAATTTTCTATGTAGGTGCTCTTTTTTTTTTTTAGGTCAGCAATGAATACTTGCTAATAAATAAGTGAACTAATAATAGGATTACTTTTAAATATAACATGTATTGAATTAGTAATATAAAAAACATGTCAGGATACCCATCCTGTGAGGACCTAACATCTAATTTGAGAAATGCTGTGTGTAAGAATAATAATACCCAGATACATTGCACAAAAGCCCAGAGGAAGAACGACAGGCATTCAGGGAAAAAGTAATAACTCGATTTTACTTCCTGAGTCATGAATCTCAGAATATATCTCATAAAAAAACTCAGAATATACACCACCCTGCTTCTATGGCTGCAGGACTAGCCATTTTATACTGGTAATCCCTATAGGGTTGGCACACAAATTCAACCTTCTGTGGGGCAATAAAAATCATGAATCTGGGTACAAAGTTCTGCATATACCCTTGGCAGTAGATAAGAGGTATTAGGAATTCTGAGCGACTTCGGAAAAGTGGAAACATAACAAGTGTAGGCTCCTATTAGGGGGAGATTGATAAAGGCCCTCAAAATTCAACCGAGGGACTTCAAAGCACAACAAGGCAAAATTTTAGAATCATTAGCCATGTCATTGTTTACACAGAAAAACAGGATCAGGGCTAGTAATACTTTAGCCACTCACTATGTATCAACTAAAAAAGCTCTTATTTTTCCCAACACCTAAAATATATTTTATTATTTTTATTAACCCACTTAAGTGAGGAAATGATTTAGAGGGTAAATACTGCACCAAATGTCATATACGTAATAAGACATGGAATTTTTATTCTAGAAGTAAGCACTACGGGCAAGGTCACATTTCTGAGAAATCCTCAGCTAGACTGTCTAGTCACAGATATTGCCAAAAAGAAATACTGAGGGCCCCGAACTTCAAACTCCTAGAAGACAGAGAGAGGCTTAAGTTAATTGTACTTCTTTCCTATGAGAAGTCTAATTCTAGGTGTTTGCTAAGGTGATTTATTTTTTGTTGACTGGATGAAAATTTTGTAACATTTGCTGTTACCTAAAGTGAAGGATTTTTTTCCCACTATTCCTCATTCTAAACCCCTGATAAATTATTTAAATTATGACATTTAAAACAATACCATATAGTAACTGGTTAATAAAAAAATTAATGAAACAATTTCAAGTTATATTCCAAAACACCTAGAAATGACATGAAAGACCTGTACTTAAAATCCATATAACTTTGATAAAATAATTGAAGACACAGATAAATGGTAAGATATTCTATGCTCCTGAATTAGATTAATATTGCTAAAATGTCCATACTATGCAGAGCAATCTGCAGACTCAATGCAATCTCTCTCAAAATTACAATAGCATTTTTCACAGAAATAAACAATACTAAAATATGCATGGAGCTACAAAAAGACCCCAAGTAGCCAAAGCAATCTTGAGAAAGAAAAAGAAGGTTGGAGACATCACATTCCCTGATTTCAAAATATTATTTAAAGCTATAGTAATAAAAACAGTACAGTATTAGCATAAAAGACACACAGATCAATGCAACAAAATAGGAAGCCCAGAAATAAATCCACACATACAAGATAAATTAATTTATGGCAGAGGAACCCAGCTATACAATGGGAAAAGGATTTTGTCTTTAATAAAAGGGAAAAATCATATGCGAAAAGAATAAAAATCTGAGTCACTATTTTACACCACACACATACACACACACATGCACACACACACACACACACACACTAGCTCAAAATTGATTAAAGACTTGAGGAAGATCTGAAACCATAAAATAAATACCTAGAAGAAAATATAGGTGGTAAGTTCCTTGACATCTTAGCAATGATATTTTGAATCTGAAACCAAAAGTAAAGACAATAAAAAGAATAAGAAAGGAAGCCTACAGCAAACCAAAAAGATTTTACACAGCAAAGGGAGTGATCAACATAATGAAAGATAGCAACTAACTAAACAGAAGAAAATAAGTATAAATCATATAACTGATAAGAGGTATAGAATCAGCCTCCCCCAAAACTTTCAGATAGATTTTTCATGCCATTTTAGTATGTGCATGGTCAATTGAGGCCCCAAGGATCTTGAAAGAAACTGCTAGGATTAACTGTAATAATGACGATTACTCAGTTAGGGTCATCTCCAGCAATAACCTTTTTTATTAGAGAAACCTATCTTAAAGGGGGCCAATATGTAGATGCTGAAGATAGATAGATAAATATGCAATATATATATGTATAAAGAACTCATGCAATTTAATAAAAAAAAAATCATCTGATTTAAAACTGCAAAAAATATATTTTTCCAAGTAAGACATGTTGGTGGCCAACAGCTACATAAAAAAATGCTCGACATCACTAATTATCAGAGAAATGCAGAATAAAACCATAATGAGCTACCATTTTATGCTTGTTACAATGGCTAGTACCAAAAAGTAAAGAAATAACAATAATGTGGAGAAAGGAGAACTTCTACGCCCTGTTGATGAGAATGCAAACTGAAGACATGTAAGCACGCCATCAACTCTAAATTCATCATGTGGGTACAGCATACGCTTTTTTCTGTATGTAGAGCTGGAATTGTTTGATTAATAGCAACGTCAAAATTAACTGGTAGATGATACACAGTATTAAATTATATTCTATGCAACTATATTCACACAGAAACTCACATTATAAAATAAGAATCATGTGACTATAACAGAAAGTTGGCTAGTAAAAGTTATTCACAATTGTCTTCCAAATAGTGTGACCAGTTTGATGCAAACAACAACTACTGCCTCAACCACGATTATGATCACGACAACACTACTATATCAAACAGAGGAATAAAAATGATGGATTTAAAAAAATTTAAAGCAGAGCTGATCTGGTGTGAAAATGAAGAAAAACTGTTGGAACGAGAAATGACAACAAAGGATGAATCCAGACAGGGAAGCAGTCCTATGGCCAATGTTGACCCTGGAAATATCGGTCAATCCACAGTTACCCAAAGCCTGTTTTTTGAAGGCTGCAAGAATAGAAGATAGGAGAAAAAAGTTTAAGGTTCAAGTAGATAGGAGGTCAGACAGAAAACCTGCATGTGGAAACCAGACTCTCTACAGTTTGAGCAGCTGCAGAGGGAGACAGTGGTCATCTGGAACTGGGGAAAATATTTTCTCCTGAGACTTTCTAGCCCAAGCCCAACTGTATTTTGGGAGAAAACAATTTGTACAATCCAAATGGCTCAAAGGTCTGTAGTGTACACATTTATTTTAAAGAGGTAATGGGTAGGCAGAGTCTAGCACCATACACAGAGCAAATGCAAAGCCTCTCTGGAGGAACACACTGCAAAAACTAGGTCAAATAATTTCAGAAGAAAAATTCCTAGAAAAATAAGCTCATAAGAAAAATGAATTCACGGGATATGTAAGGAATCAGTAAGCAAGAGTCAGCAAAAAATACAAACCGCGGGAGCAGTGCTGCAAAAACCACACATACTTAGTATCTATAAATGCTTCACATGCAATAAATAAAAGATGAAATGGAGAGTATACCAAAGCAAAAGAGGCTATCGAAAATTGACCACAAAGTTTTGAAAAGCAATAAAACCTGTAGATATAAAAACCAGAACTTCAGAAATGAGTTCAACAGGAAATTAGGAACAGTTGAAAAAAACAACTGTGAACTTAAATCTGAAAAATTACTCTGATGTAGCTTTAAAAGGCAAGATATGAGAGGCAAAAGGGTGGATAGAATAAGAAAGTACAAAATAGAAAGACTTTTTTAATACATTTAAGGAGTTTATGATACACCATGAATAAACAAATTCACACTTAATATATTGGTGAACTTCAGAATACCAAAAACAAAGATATTAATAAGGGTTCTTTAAAAAGACTTACAAAGGAAAGAACTTTATGGAATGATGATTTTTTACCTGCAATTGTAAAAACCAATATTTAGAATAATACCTTAAAAATATTGAGACAAAAGGTCCACCAACAATGAGAGCGCAACAAATATACTTTCAGATCAACAGAAACAATTTTAAATCAAGATATTATCTAAAGGTTTTCCTAAAGGATATGTGTCAAAAAAAAAAAAAAAAAAAAAAAAAAAAAAAAAAAAAAAAAAAAAAAAAAAAAAAAAAAAAAAAAAAAAAAAAAAAAAAAAAAAAAAAAAAAAAAAAAAAAAAAAAAAAAAAAAAAAAAAAAAAAAAAAAAAAAAGAAAGAAAGAAAGAAAATTATCTCAAAGGATTATATAAGAATCAAGAAATGATAAAGGAAATTTACAAACATGGGTGAAACTGCAAAGAAAAGCAATAATACATGTCTCAGGTTTAGAGTTAAAAGAATCAAAATACAGGAAAATTATACAAGTCAGAAAAAATACAAGTTAAGTTATTCTAAACTTCTTATATTATTTGAATTGATAAAATATGGATGAACAGTAGATGTAATAAATTAAATACGCATTTTAAGTGTACTGGAGCTAAAGGAATGGATATAGGATGTATAAATCTAAACTCATGGAGAATAAGAATAAAGAAAAATTCTGAAAAGTGGTATGGATAAAAAAGAAAACATAAATAATATGCTATAAATGAAGATAAATATATCAAAAATATTCAGTGTAAATAAACTAACCTCTTCAATTAACAAAGGTCAAAAAAGAGAAAGCTCCAAATATGTGCTGCTTATATAAAAGGACACAAAAATTAAACAAAGAATAAAATGTCCATTAGTCAAATTATAACAGAAATAATATAATATCTATATGTGTGAATTAAAATAGACCCTAAGGTAAAAAGCTTTAGCACAGGTAAAAGTATCTCACAGTTTATTGATAATCTGTTTAATTTACCAGTTACACATTTCTATTACCCTAATAATATAACCCTAAAATACATAGAGGAAAAAATAAAAATACAAGAATAACAAAAGATATATCTGCTGTCAGAGTGGGATGTTCTGATATACTTCACTCAATAACTGATATTATATAATAATGAAAGTAAAACTGATGAAAACAGCAAATATTGGAATAACATTTACAAGTTTTATTTAATGGACAAATAAAATGCTACAATCAATAACTGGAGAATATGTATTCTTACCAAATTCATATGGGACATTTAAAAAACTGATTACAATTAGTGGCATAAAGCAAGTCTCATCATATTTCAGAGAATCAATTTTATTTAAATCATGCTTATATTAAAAACAATTAAGTTAGAAAAAGAGAGATAAAAAGAGCAAACAGAATATGGAAGAGGAAGACAGTAAAACATAAAAATGAAACATACTTGTGAGTAACATGTATAAAATGAACCAAAATGGAAAAGAAATGCTTAAAACTCAAAGAATGAGGATAAAATACAATACATTAGAATTTAAGTATACTTAAATTACAAGTATGTAATCCATGCACATACATACACATGGCTAAAATAGGCTATGTAATCAATTTAATAAGATGAGGGGGAAAGAATCATTTTTGCTAAAGTTGGAGAAGAAAATATTTAAGTAAAAGCAGAAACAGAATAGACAGCAAATAGAAAACAAAGACAATAGAGAGGATTAATGAAGTCAAAATCTTTCACTTTTAATGGCTAATAAAATTGAATAATTCCTAAGAGACTAATATTTTTAAAAGAACAGCACAAATAAATATAGGAACAAAAGTAACTTTTTAGTCAATAGTACTTGATTATTGTAAAACAAATGAACTCCCTTCTACTAGGAAGCCACACAAGCAAGAATCCACAAAGATAACTTCCCAGCCCAAACCCAGCAGATACATTATTGGTATTATGGTTTGAAAGTAACAATTTAAAAGATAAAAAAATAACAGATGACAAAATACAAGTAAAACATGAAAAGCAAGTAGAAAGGTCAAAGTCTTAGAAATTTATGAATTATGAATACTAATTCAAAAAATTAGAAAACGTGAATAATCCTAATAACTTTTAAAATATAACTCCTTGTTTAAATCACCTTTTAAGAAGACACCAAACCCAAAGCATTTTATTTGATCAATAAGTTTTACAAATCTTTAAGGAATCAACAACCTCAATACACTATCACTTGAAGGAAACAAAGGGCAGAATCTAACTTTCGTCACTAATAGCAGACAAGCAGATAGCAAGAAAGAAAAATATCAGGTCAATCTGAGTCATTAAAATACCTATAAAGTATTCACCTAAAATAGCCTGATAAACACAATGCATACCCACAAGTACATATGGCCACAATGTGTTCATCTCAAGAATATAAAGTTGGTTGAATATCAGAATTCAGAAATGTAATTCAATTTCACTCATATGTGGTATATAAAGAAAGGAAAAACTGAACTAAATCAAACAAATATAGGCTTTTAGTCTACAGAATCAAATTTGTGGTTACCAGAAGGGGAAGGGGGGGGCGGGAATTGGATAAAAGGGCTCAAGTATATGGTGAAAAAAAGAATTGAACTATTGTTGGTAAACTTAATGCATTATATACAGATGTTGATTTATGATAATGCATACTTTAAACTATATAATTACGATGCAAGCTTACTTCGATAGAATTTTTAAAATAACTTAAAAAATGTAATTTACCATATTAACTGTTCAATGGGAGAAAAACTACACATGTAACTCAATTTACTTGGCAAAAGCATTCTATAAAATTAAGCATCACTTCATAATAAAATATCCTGCTATCTTGAAGAATAATATCTATAAGAAACTTAAAATTATTCAAAGATGTAATATTAAAATTACTTTGAAATGACACCAAAAAATGTCAACTATCACTTGTATTCAACATAACCTTGGATGTCTGAATCAGACAAAAAAAAAGATAATATACAAGTGGCTTGCAAATGAAAAAAACTTTTTATGTTCATGGATAACATCTTTGTATACACAGAAAATGACAGCATTCCTAATTATTAAAACTAATAAAAGTATACTGCTTTTAATCAAAACAAATTTAAAATGTAACACAAATCCAAAAAACAAGACAAAACAGATACCTAGGAATAATTCTAATATAAAGATGTGCAAATCTTTGATGTAGTACAAAATTGTATTGAAAGACCCTGAAGGATAGCTAAATAAATTTAGATAGATATTATGTTTATGAATAGAAATACCCAATGTTACAAAGATATCAAACCCCTTCCTCACATTGATCTATATTTTCAATGCAATTCTAATAAAAAGCCTACTGAGATGTTTCTTAGAACATGAGAATGATTCTAATATTTTCATGTAGGAGTAAAGTACTAAGAAAATGATTAAAATATTTACCTGATCAATTAAAACTTATTATATATAACAATAAATATATAAAGCTAGAGCAACTTAAAAACTTATGGTATGATCTAGAAACAAGCATATCGAACAGGCCAGTGAAACAAGACTAAGAGCTCAGAAACAGACTCATGCATATATGGACACTTGATATGTTATGGAGCTCACACTGCACATCTGTGGGGCATGAATACATTTTTCAATAAATGATGAATACTTACAAATCTACATAGAAGGCAAGAGAAAATTGATACCTCCCACCTGATATGTGAAACTCTCTTCAATGTTAATACAGCCAAAAATTTAAACCTTTTGAGAATATATGTATGAGACTATAGTCAATTCAAAAGAAAAGAAAATATTCACAAAAATCAACGATATTAAATTTTAAAACTGTTTATCAAGAGGAACCATGAAATTACAATCTCAAAACTTGAAGATTTCTCCTGTACACATGACACAAAATAGTATCTAGAATATGCAAAAATATTACCTATAAATCAAGATGACAAAAACAAACAATCCAATGGGGGTGGAGAAATGAGCAAACATTTCCCAGAAGAGCAAACTGGGAATGTCAAAGTAAAGGTGGCCATTCTTTTTAGCAAATAAAGAAATGCAAATTAAAATCTCAAGGAGATACCATTTCTCACTTGCCAGACTGGCAAAAGTTTTTGAAGCCTGACAATATTTTTGACAATATTCAAGAGATAAAGTCCCATGAATTTTGATGTACCATTGGAGGAAATATAATTTGATACAATCACCTTGGAAAGCAAGTTGGTACTGCAGATAACTGAAAATGAGCACATCCTATGATTGAGTAATACCAAGTGTAGGTATAAACCTTAGAAAAACTCTGACTCAAGGGCTCCAGCATGCATAAGAAATTGACCACAGCAACATCATTCATAAGGGCAAAAAACTGTAAGTAGCCCAAGTATCCATCAGCAAGAGAGAGGAATAAGTTTTCATTTATTCCCACAATAAAATTCTGTACTGAAGTGAGGATGACTAAATCATTGTTATAAATATCAACAGTGTTGAATCTCAAACTCATAATGCAAAGTAAAAAAGCAAGTCACCAAATACATACAGCAAGATTCAATTTATATGAAAAAAAATAGGCAAAACTAAATTTTCATTGTTTAGGGACACAGAGAAAAGCAAGGGAATGATTGCTTCCCAACTTAGACCCTATCACCTCTGTAAGGCTTGTGGGGAGGGCACACAGGAATTAATGGTACTGATCATACTTTTATTTTTATAGCCTGAGTGGTAAAAATGAAGATATCCATTTGTTATTCTTTAAACTATACATACACTCTTGCTACAAAACTTTGTAAGTGCACCTCATAATGCTTTTTTTTAAAAAATATGCACAATTATATCAGTAATATAGGTTCCTATTAGGAATCTTGCTCATCTATTGTGCAAAAAAACACAAAGCTCAGAACAGCAGAACAAGAGTCAGATACGGAAAACGTGAATGATGGTAATGAGGACTTCCGAAGTTCGGAAATAATTTTAAATTGCATTAGAGACATGACAGAGCATAATACCATAGGATGAAAACACATACCAAATACTGAATCTTAGAAGAAGTAAAAAAATATATAGGTTAGCTATAAAACAATTTAAATGACAGTGAATCAAACCATCTTGGGTTTGAAATTTGTTGTGATTTTCTTCTTTTTTGCAAATGACTATTATTTATTCCTACAGTTTGAAAATGTATCTAAAGTCTCTAAAAACTTAAGTTCTAACTATAGAAGTTGGGTGATACAGTAAGAGAAATCTTGGTCCAGAAGCCCTGAGATTCAGGTTCTAGTCCTGATTCTGCTTCTTTATACCCTCCAGATTTTAAGGGAATTTTAAGGGAATCTTTTGAGCCTCCTTTTGGGAACCTTGGAGGTATTAGAAAGGAAAAATGTGAAAATACTATAAACATGCCAAGAAATGCTACAGACACTCAGCAGAGTCCATGTGCAAAAGCACGGGGCTCCGTACCTTGTGCTCAGTTTCTCTTTTCATCTTCAAAAAAGTTTGTAAGACGGGTACTAGTGGGCCCCCTTAAGCAAGGCTGCCTTTAGACATTACACAAATAAATACATCTCAAAATGAAAATAGCACTTATTGTAGATGTCTGTGAAAAGACTTGCAGTCCCTCCACCTCCATGCAGTTACAGATTTCAGTAGTGGATGGGAAAAAAAGCACAAATTTAAAAATTCAGTGGCAGAGGTTAGGGGCTATTTTTACAGAGAGTGATATCTTTCGGAGAAGGTAAAATTTGACTCTGACCAGAGCAGAGAGGAAAAAAAAACAAACTAGCCTTATAAAGATCTGGAGAAGGAATATTACAGGCAGGACATCAAATGCAAAGACTAAGGAGAAAATTTTGTGTATTTGGTTAGGATGACCAAAGCACTGTGAGAAAGAGGATGAGATATTAAGAGGGTAGGTAGGGATTCTGAGGCCATGGTTTGGATTTTACTCTAATGCACTGAAGTTCTAGGAAAATTCTCTGATGTGTGTTTTTAAATAGCACTCTAGAAGCTACTGATAAAAGGACAATGAGGCCCACCAACTACTGACTAGAAGGCTGCAGGATCCCAGGGAAGAGATGGTAGTGGCTTGTACTGGAATGGTGGCAATAAAAAACTCAAAAGGACTGCTTATGAGATATATTTTGAAGAATAATTCTGAAAATGGGAGACAAAGAAGTTCCTAACTGGACTCCTAAATTTGGGGTCTGAACTCCTGGCAGAGGGGTAATGCCATTTACTGAGTTTGGAAACAAAACACTATGGAGAGGTTTAAGGTGACTGATGAAAACTGACAATCAAACATGGAATGAGAATCTTTCTGTTCCTTATCAGTATCTCCAGGAGAGAGGCCTGTAGCTTATTTTAGTAATCATTATCATCATCATCATCACAGTATGTTTTTAGTATGTAACTGTCTCTCTTCCTGATCTGAAATCTAAGATACAGGTACTATAGTCATGTTCACTTAATTGATGATGGAAAATTAAACTCTGAGTTTCTTAATTTGCCCTATAGTCTTAAGGTCAGTAAGCGTCAGAAACAGGATACTACTTTATGAAAGCAGTTTGCATAAGTCTAAACATGAGTCTCTACTGAAGGATCTCTTGAGATTTTAATATAATGATATGTAATATTAATCTCTAAGAGGAATTTATGCAGAACTTGTTTAATCTAGAAATCCTTAAAAAAATTTTTGTTGCTTGTTTTGCATGACATCAGCAAGTATAACCCTAGATTTCAATGGATCAATTCAACAGATCAGAAAACATACACACTGAGATAAGTAACATCTTTATGACCCAAGGAGAGAATGTGTTTATAGTCCTGAAGACAGCAAAAAAACAGGGTCCCCAAATTATCTTGAAACAAGGAAGAACTTCAGAAACCATCTGATCAAAGTTTTTTTCCCCTGATTTAGAAGGAAGAAATTAGTATCCACAGTTTGAAGTTTGTTTAGCAGGAATATATAATTAATATGGTAGTCTCCTTATCCCAAAACCATCATCTACTCCTTTTTTTCAGTTCTGCTTCTGTCAACATTAGGAACGCAAAGCCTAAACAGATGTCCCACCACGCCTTGGCTGGGACCCAAGACCAAACTGCAGGTATCGGCACAGGAAACCCCTTCTAAGGTCACATCTACAATCCCTCTCTGTTGCTCTCTCACTCAATACCGGCCTCCTTCGGAGTACTTGCGTCACCAGGCAAATGTGCTTTTACATGCAGAATAAATCTGAGTGTTTTTATATGACCCTCCTTTTAAGAAAAAAGACACAATCAAAAAAGCAACATGGGAGCAAGAACCAATCCAAATTATAGCCCACATTGCCCTACTTTTCAAGGTAAGACAAACAACTCAGCATTTTTTCTCGCTGTTTCCACAGATGAGATAACAGATAAATCTTTGTTCAGAGTAAAAAGAAAAAAAAAAAAGGCGATACTGGATTTGATTTCTTAATGCACTCCTTAAAGCCAGGAAACTTTTTTCTCTAGACAAGACTAGTATTTACTTATGTGATTCTCATGGATGAACACCACTGATCTTGTTTGCAGAGTAAAGGGAAGGTTCAAGAGATTGAGCCGAGTTATGACTTTGCGATCTCACTTTGCAACTGAATGACATACCTTCAGTCAGCCAACATCAGGATTCTCAAGACTATCAGGGCTCTCAAATTCTAAATCTGCATTTATTTTGTTGGATCTGATTTTTTTAGAACAAAAATCATGTGTTGAATTTAACTGCCAAAAATTGACTAAATTCTTACCTTGGGCCTGGCATCGTGTTCAGTGCTGGGTGTCCATCTCTTCTGATTTCAATGACTCTCCTAATGGACATTAGGCACTAATATTATCCCCTAGCTTATGGATGAGGAAGTTGAAAATTAGAAGTCTTACATAATGGTACAATTCCTTCATTTTTAAGACGAGAAAACTGATTTCTGAAGGACACTGAATGTCATACATTACAGGGAGCTTGAATTTATTAATTCTATGGACTAGACATTTGCAGATACTGTTTGAAGCCTTTTAAGTCTAGGTAAATTTTTTGACTGAGACTTGAGGACCAAAGAAATGTTTAAATAACAGTTTCATTAGGTAGCTACATCTTTTTAAAATTCATAAAATATGTATGCCCTAAGAGCTTAGTAACTATTTAAAAAAAAAAACACATGTAAATGGAAAGAAAACTAACATTTAAAAAAATTCATCCTAAAATAGCCACATTACTTACCACAGGTAAACATGTGGTCAGGTATCACACATCTCTGCAGACTTTGTATCATATTGGACAGCTACCTTGTTTTACATGTTTTTCATCAGATAACTGCCTTTAATCACGGCAAGCACTGAAACCTAGCTTTTCAAAATTTGAGAGCGTTGAAAGAAATGTAGCCAATCTAATACTGAAACAGAATTACCTCGAGCTGGTATATGGGGTATTTAATAGCTGTATTACTTTGTGTCGAGCTGGTATATGGGGTATTTAATAGCTGTACTACTTTGTGTCCTCAAAACATGTGAAATATCCCACAGAATCTACGTGAATAGGCTGCAGTGCCCAGAGTACCTGAGCACACAGTTTGAGAATCACAGCCCTAGTCAGTGAGGAATCATGGAAAGATTTGAAGCAGGAGAATGACAGCTTTATATACATATTCTAAAAGAATCACTCTGACAACTGACTGGAGAAAAGATGGAGGTGCCAAGCATCTTTAATGAAATTATTATCTTAGAGAAAAATTTTAAAATCACTCATAAAAATATACTATTGAAGTATGCATACAGGTAAGAGATGAATAAAAAGAGGTGGTCTAAGGACTTCTATTATACCCTTGAGAAATACATACTATTTTTATTGATATAAATCGCTTAATCTATATTGTGGCTCTTAATAGGTGTTGGAATAGAAGATAGGAGTAGATGAAAAATACAAAAAGAAGGTTTTTCATAAAGCTACCATTTGTAAAATGTTGACATCAGGAGACGTTAGATTCATATTAGATGGAAATTCTTTATATTATCTTTACAACCACTCCTTAGATCTATAATTATATCCAAATTAAAGTTGCAAACAAACAAAAGCAATAAAATATAAAAGAAAAGAGGAAGGGAAGAGAAAACAGAATGAAGATTAAGAAGAAGAGATAAGAGAAAAAGAAAAAGGAAAGGAGAAAGATTACAGTAAATAGAAGCTATTCTAATTTCCTATGTATATCCTTGCTCAGCTATCAGTTTTAGTGTGAAATACGCCCCTCAGTTCTCAAAAAAATCAGATAATGCTTTCCATCTAGAAAGCTGTTGAATCAACAAACAAATCACATTTATATGCTATTTTCCATAAGACAGCATACCTGCCCTTAAATGATCTCACCCACATTTACACAGAAACTGAAAATAAAATTTATGGGAAAAAATAGCTATTAAGGAAAAAACCATAGCTAAGGGGCAACGATAATCTGAATTTAACTGGATATATTAGATTGCAATATAAAGGAGCAAAAAAAATATGGGATGAAATTCTTTAAATAGGGCAAATTCATATAGGGAAGATTTGGTTATAGAGGTCTTTCTATGAAAGTCTAATAAAATTAGCTGGGAAGCTGTCTCATCTGCCTCCACATGTTATTTCCTATATAGAAGTGGAATTTCTAATTGAAAATTATCTTTCTCTATGCTTGGAGCTATAAAAAATCATAGCATCACTGACACTGACCCTGACCCTCATTTCATGGCTCTTAAGGATAAAAGGAACTCTGTAGTAGTAAATTATTAGTAATCATAAGGTAACCAAAAGAAAAATAATATAAACATACACCTTATAAAAATTTAATTTAAATATATTTTCATGATAATCAAAGCACACTTTTGAAATGTCTGAATCTGCCAGCTGGTTCCAATGGCACTATCACAGGAGACCAGAACTAGGATGCCTGCCTACTAATGGATAGTAAATTATTTAGTCATATTCTTGCTTCGATCGGTTAAATATATGCATGTCCTAGCTTATATAAGGTTGTCTAGTCCCTTCCTATGGATTCTATTTTGTTAAAATGTAGAATGGGTGTGTAAGACTTACACTCCTAACCACACATTAAAACATTTAATCCCTTTCAACTGAGCACATTTAAGTCAAAACAATTTCTGAATGATGACTATAGTAAGGTTTTACATATGTGTGTATATAAAATATTGGTTTAAAAGTTTAAATTAATTCTCAATAAAGAATTTTCTCACACTTCCTAATTTAGAATTTTTAACTCAAGTTCAGTCTTTAAAATGTAAAATTCATTAATAACAAAAGCCCTGACAGTTTTATCCAAATTCTGTAATTACAAAGAGTATATATTTCCTATAAGACAGAAAAACAGAACTAAAGCTAATGATACCCTCAAAAGATAAATGAAATTTCGTAACTTTAAGATGACACCTGCTACTGAATCATGTTCTTAGGACCAGAATAGACTTTCAATGAGCCATAAGTTGCACCTTGAAATTTAACTCAATATTATTAATGTATATTCAATACAAGTATGTGCTAGATTCCATGCTATTAAAAATTTAATTTCCATTTCAACATGATTTTATCACCATCAAATGAATACATATGGGACACTTCCTATAAATACAACATTTTAATGGACAAAAAGAAATATAGGCAAACTATACCACCTTCAGGGAATGGTCTCATACCATGTGCCAACATAATTTTAATTTAGTGTTGACATCTGATTGCATGTAAGACATTATGTCTTACTCATCTTTGTCTTCTGAGCAAGTGTTATATAGCACCCCACAGGAACCAAGTAATATCTGGGGACCTTAACGATACTATGAGACATTTTTCACTTTATGGATAAGACAAAGTATGCAAAATCTTTCATTTCCTAAAGTAATTTCCTGGAGGGTAAGATAATGCTTTATAAGTTGATTACTGTTATTTCCCACTCCTAACAGTCACTGAATTTGCACTCAACTATTGTGCCCATTTATCCTCAAAAATCACTTACTTACACCCAGTTTCAAAGACACATTTAAGCTGATTAATAAGTCAAACTAAATATTACGGCAAAATAACATTGGAAGAAAATGTTTTTAATTACTCTGATTACCTGACTAATTTTCTATGATTCACTATCTTTTAAAGATATTACCTTATTTAAAAGGTACCTGTTATCAGATGGAGAGAAAAATATACAAAGATGATGTTTGGCAATGGGGTGGACTTATTTTTTAATTCCAGCTTGGCCACATGCAAGTCGTTTCCCTACAAAGTGTTCCATGATTGCAAGGTCTACCTAATAGAGAACAAACAGCACATACCTGAGTTTCCAGTATAGCACTTGGCATACAGTAGATTCTTCATGAATATAATTCCCTTTATGGTTCTGTGGAAACACAGTTTGCCCTCAAGGGGCTTTCTCAGTAGAAAATCTGATGAACTATTCTCTTAACCAATTCTGTATTGAATGAACTGTACTGAAACAGACTTTGTTTATGCCCTTCTTTATTGTGAACCATTAGAGATAATTGCCATAGCTTTGGGACTAATACAGGAAACTACGAATGTCTATAAGCAACAAACAAAAAATGTACAATGTAGTGTCACAAATCAAACTCCTACACTGTAGGTTTTTAAATTGCTTCCTATGTAACTATAGTTTTAAAATTCTATGCAGTTCAAAAATAAACACAGCTGGCATGAAGGTTATTGCAGATACTTTAAGATGTCTGGGATCACAGACATTTACAATGCAGACTAGTAAATATTTTAGGCACTATCGTTATACACTGTTTTATGATTAAATTCAAAGGCCAATATATGACTATTTGAGTAAGTAACGATAATTGACAGGAAAGTTCAAAAATCACCAAATATTCTAACGAATAATGGATAAAATCAATATGCATGATCCATAACACACAAGCTTAATGAAATAGTAATATAAAATCATTCTGAAATATTTAACATAATTTCATTTTTAACTCTTCATCCCTATACTCCTTAAAATTGAGGTTTCCATTGGTCCAGAAAAAAAGGGAGAATTCAGCAGAGAAAAACAAAATATTCTACTTTTGATTTCCAAATATGCTCTTAATGTTCATTTCAGAAATAACATTGGGAGACCCAAAGTTTTCATTTGTAGGAGTCAAGTGTTTTTTAAAGGATGGATTTATGGGGCCTAATGGCTCAACTCTAGAAGACTTGGCACAAAGATGCTCAGTGTCAACTGCAGAATATCAAATGAATTATTTTTTAACTAATGAAGAAAAAAAAAAAAAGTCCTTTACAAACTGTACTGCAAATTGAAAGGATAATAAAAGGAGAAGTCTTGTATTAAGGTGTTGCCTGTGTAGGCAGTAGCTAGAAAGGCCCATGGTAAAGATGAGGACCCGAGAGAAAAATGTGTGAACTCCAGATAGATTAAAGGAAAATCTAAGGTAGAGAGGGCTTGTCCCTGGCTCACGTTTGGGGTTTAAAGACAATATATAGTTGCTGTGGTGAAGTTAAAGTAGACATATTCGGAGTTTCTGAATTTTGAGCTCTGCGGCTATCACAGACTCGAGACGCTGGTCATCAGTACTGACCAACGCTCAGGTGATAAACCTGGTTTCCTCACCCATGGTGGCCATAAGGAGCCCAGAGGACATCCTGAATGCCCTTCTCACTTCCGCCTCATCACCACCCTGCTATATTAGCTTCTTCCTCTTTCCTGAGCTAAAGAAAGAAAAATGATAGTCAATCATCCAAGGCCCTGTGCCTTCTATAAAGACTAAGCTATATAAAGGAAGAAAACAAATTACTTTTAAAAATTAAGCCAAAGTTTATTTTTCAGCATACTCTGCTGGAGTAGCGCTTAGGTCAATGACCTCTAAAGGGAGCAGACCACATATCCCTGGGTTTGACTTCCGGTTCTGGGGGAAACAACCAGTATAAATAACTAAAATGGGAATAAAATATTCCTCCTCCTCCTTTCTGCTTGCCTGCCTGCTTGCCTTTATTCCTCCCTGCACCTTTCCTTTAAAAAAAAGAAAAAGGTTTATTTTCCTGCCTGCCATCAACAAATAGGGGAGCTCATCACCAAATTGAGCGCAATTACAGAAAATAAAATCAAATGTCTACGTGTCTGCATTCTACTGCAGTAGACTGCAAGGTCCGTTGATGTTAACTTTGAAACAATTACAGCATAGAAAGGCAGAAATAAAAAAAAAAAAAAACACTCAAGATAGAAAAGTAGAGTTGGCAAGAGGTCAGAATTGTCAGTAAAAAATGTGGGGGATGTTTTCATCCCAGTAGTTATAATTCCATTCACTTCTTGGCACATCACCGTAAATTTTAGCTCATTAGTGAGAGGGAAAGATGAGCTCCGTGAGGAAAGGAAATGAATGGTCAACCCTGGAGGAGAAATCTTAGCCCTTACCCAGAGTTAACAGCGAAATTAAATCTACGAGTCTCCCTTGTTTTGCTAGTTTGCTAAAATAGCAAGATACAGAAAGTAAAATTTCTATTATCAGGATCTCAAGAGAAATATAAAGGCTTTATGTCATGTTACATGGGTTTTTAACAAAAATAGTTGAAGAAAACAAAACTATGCTTTATGTTCATTTTATTACAATGGCTATTCATGGTTTGCTTCCACGAAAAAAACAACAAAAATAACTACTGTAAGATCTATACAAAAGCACAGCCACATCTCAATGAAATTCACAGGACACAAGACTGTGGCTAGCGGGTGGGGGAGGAGCGGAACAAGAGAAGGAAGAAATTAGCAAGGTGGTATTAAAAGGCACTACACTTCCAGTGGTGGGCATGGTGTGAAATACACACTGTCTGAGGTGTGAATTCAACATCCTAAAAAGCATATAGAATGTGAAACAAAATAATGAAAGAATAAAACAAATAAAATACTGCCTAACAGACATATCATGTCAATATGAAACTTATTACTAAAAATTAGGTCAGCATTATATTTGTAAATGTTATTATTTAGAGCAGGAATCCAGTCTAATCAATAGCTTCTCTTGAAGCATACCTAATACTTCAGAATAAAGTACAAAATAATGTAGACATGTAGTGAATCAATGTATAGACAATGTATATGATTCCTTTGGTTTGGTTTGGTTTGGCTCTTATGGCTTAGGTCAACATATAAGATTCTATGAGTTTCCTAAACACCACTGTCACCATTATATATATATTATATATATATATACATATACATACACACACAATATACATATTAAATAATATATGTAATAATATATACATATATATAAAAACTCGTACTTACAGAGCACTTTTTAGTGAGCAGTATGGTAGGGACCTGTCCTTTCTTTATCCTTGAGAGAAGAGTTAATCTTCCATTTTACAGATAAAAATATAGCTGAAAATGACCAAGTAATTTGTCTAAACCTATTCATCCCACAATAAGAATAAAGACATTCTGTGAAGATCTTTCTCTTCTCAATACCACTAACAAGAGACACCTTTAATGCAATGAGAAAACCATTGTTATACTTTTAAAAAGTTTATACACTTAAAAAGTCTAAAGAGAATTCAATTGCATTCAGATTGCTGCAAAATCAGAGGGAAGGCCAGCAACCAAGATTTGAAAACAGCTAAGAGTCACTGAGCAGAAAGATGATTTCTAGACATTTTGGTAAAATCTTTCCAGAAATAGCAAGCCTCATAAAATGAGGACAAATACTGTACCAGGGGAGCATAATACAGAAAACTTCCCACATCGATCTAATTTATTTTATGCTGCTGCAGTTGTTATTTTTCTCCAATCTGAGGGTTTGACAAATAAAATTACAAGAAAATGTAGTGGAAAATATCAGCAAACATGGAGTTCTTTGAAGCTGGAGGATACAACTAGAAGAGGCTAAAGTGACAAATTTTCACTCAAATGTTATGGTCTGTTTATAAAATTCAATAGGCCTCAATGTAACAAAGAGCATAACTCCCCCAAAATACATTAGTCTGCTCAGAAAAGGTCACAGTGGATTTAAGGGTTATTACTTAATCATCTAGAGAAGTAGGGTTATGAAGTAGTTAACAGCTGAACTCAGTTTGTTCCAAATGGCATTAATACACATAGTATCCCTCCCAGAAAATACAGAAAAAAAAATCTGACTAAATTCAATATATCACTGCTTTGCCTCTCTCAGTAATTCTGACCTCCAGAGAGTTCAACTTGCCATCCTGACAAATGGAAGCTCCAGTAACTAATATATATTAACAAGGAAATCATAAACAGCTTCCCGGATATGCCTCATGATTCTACTCTCTTAGAAAACAGTATCAGATATAAAAAGACAGACACTGAATGTTCAACCAGACAATCCAGGCATGTGTGTTTGGCCTCTATGCAGTATAGACCTGGGGTGCACGTATAATCATTCTGCCAATGTGTCAGGAAATGTGGAAATGCAAAAACAGCTTCCACGGATTGCCAAGGAAAATTTAACAGCAAAAAATAAATAAATAAATTCTCAACTGGCTCCTAAAACAGCTAGTTAAAGAACCTAAATTAGTACTGGCCATAGAAGAAATACTTCATAATTTTTATTCAGCATTTGTATTTTAGTTTATTCTAAGAAGCATTCTAACAAACACACCGGAAGAGTACCACTTCCCACTAATTCACAGAGTAAAAGCATAGAAACAGGTCAGTGGGAAAGTCAGAATTACAGATCCAAGATCCAAAGATCTGAAATGTGGAGCCTAGAGGAGTGGCAGCAAAAACGGCATCTGTGAATTCTCAGGCCCCATTGAACACCTACTCATCAGAAGCTCTGGGGTGAGGTGAGGCCCAGCAACCTGAGCACTAACAATTCCTCCAGATACTGCTGAGGTGCGCTAAAGTTTGAGAACCACTGTTCTTCAGATGTAAGAGTCTCTTTGTCTAGCCAGCCAAAAGAGATCATATTTCTCTCCCAAAATTCTCCCCACGAGCCAACCTATTCAAAGGTCAGATAGCAGAAATGAGTAAGTTGCTTCGATTGTGGAGCTAAACAAAGGTAAGTTTCCACACCAACAAGTCACTTTACAGATATGGATTGGCGATGGGTCAAAAATTTAAAGATCTGTCCCAAGGCCTAGACTTGGCTAATGTTATTCCATTTCTTCCTACCTTTCTCATATTCCTTGTCAGCTTATAAGCCCTGTCAGAGTCTATGGAACCAGTCCTACCTGTGGTAAGAGATAATTAAATTTTATTATTAAGGGTAATTCAATCAAATTTCTTAGGCCTATAGTCTAACTAGGATCACCTGCCTTAACTCTAGTACTTTGATGTGATTTGAAACCAAGTATCTTTTATAACTGAATACTCTTCTTCCTTATTTTATAGCAAATGACTGATTCTCAAATTATGCAATGAGGTCAAATTATCATGAAATCTAGAAAAAGGAATATAAACCATCATTCTGCATGCCAGTTTAGCCTGAGTGGAAAAAGTCCACAGATGTGTTCTTGGGCTTGCAATGTTGATCTACTCTGAATTTTTTTAAAATCGAATTGTCGCTGATTCCAAGATGGCAGACTGCTAAGATGGCAAGTTTGCTTCCTCCCAACAGCATAAGAAAACACCTATTGGGCAACTACAATATTTGAAAAGAAACAGAATGGGCACCTCCACAAAGAAGGGACATATGCCTCCATAAAAAGTAGGGACATTTATTTATCAGAACACCACTCCACTCTATTTGGAAATTCCAGTCTTACAGGAGACACCAGTGAAACTGGCACTCTCCTGGTACAAAAGGTCTTTCTCTTACAGTAAGAGCACCCATACTGAGAAGCTGGCTTTCATTCACTGACTGGGAACCTCAGCACAGGGTAGAAAGAGTACAAGCATCCCTGTGAACTGAGCAGCATTTCGTCACATCACGGTGCTGGCCAAGGAGGCTACATTTGCAGGGAAGTTCCCCCCGGGAGTGGGGAAGAAGAGGCAGGGCCAACCCTTGCAGTCATTAGCACCTTGGAGCAGAACTGTGGGTACTTACTGCTGCCTTTCTACAGGGAGCAAGAAACAGCCAGGTCAAGCACACCCAAGCAGATAGTTGACTAGTTTCCTACTAGGAACATTCTATTCTACCCCTTTCATGGGAAAATAATTTCCAAGGCCCCACACCAAGATGGGACCTCTGTCTCTTCTGTAGGCTGTATTAAGACTGTGGGCTGCTTGCAGACTTGGTCCATAACTCTTGGATCTCTCTCCAAGGGCTTTGTTGTTCATGCCAATGACTCTGGGGGAAACCTCTGTGTTCCCTATGCCAACTCTCAGCACAGGGCTCACTTTAGATCTTCAACAAATCTGATGAGTGTTGAGGTGAAACAACTAAAGGAAATCGAGCTTTCCAGACCAGTACCCAGGTCTATTCTAGGCAACTCAACACCCTAACACAAGGCATTTTTATCAAGGAAGCTTAACCCCAAAAAGTAAAAAAGAATGCCAAACAGACCAAAGACACACAGAAAAATTCATGAAATGATAAACCAAAACAAAAAATAAGGGGAAAACTAAATGCAACCGATTTAAGCAAACTACATCATGAAAACTTTAAGGTAGCAATTTTAATTATATTCACTTAAATGAAACAATGAAGGAAAAATAACAAAACTACAACAAAGATACAGAAAATAAAAGAAGTTCCAAACAGAATTCAATGAACTAAAAAACACAATAGCTTGGCTAAATGACAAAATAGAGGGGTTCAACAGTAGGCTGGAACAAGCCTCCAATAGAATCAGTGAGCTAGAAGATAGGGAAGTGGAAAACACTCAAGCAATCCATCTAAGACAAAACAGAATAAAAGAATCAAATATAGCATATGAGACCTAGGGGATAAGATCAAGAGGAACAACATTTGCATCAGAGGGGTGGGTGCCTGAAGAAGAAGGGGTTGGAGTGGGGGGAGAAACTGTATTTGAAGAAATAATGGCTGAGAATTTATCTAACCTGAAAACGAAGCAGATCCCTAGACCCAGAAAGCTCGAGTTCAAAACAGAAGAAATCCAAACAGACCTACTCATAGATATATCACCACTAAAATGTCAAAGTAATACAAGACAAAAATCTTAAAAAACAGGTAGAGAAAAATGAGTTACATACAAAGGAGCCCCCATAAGACTCTCAGCAGATTACTAAGCTGAAATTTTACGGACCAGAAGGGGATGGCATGATACATTCAAAGTATTGTAAGAATAGGACTTCCAAGCAAGGATAATCCACCCTGATAAATTTTCACTGAGAATTGAAGGAATGATAAAGAACTTTCAGACAAGTAAAAATTAAAGGACTGCATCACCACAAAACCAGCTTTACAACAAATACTAAAGGATGTTTTGTAAAATGAAAAGAAATCCCATTTAAAAGCACCAAGACATCGAAATATAAAATGTAGAGAGGAGAGTAAAAATGTGTACTGTTAGAATGAGATCAAGACTAACTCTCTTTCAAGTAGAAACTGATCATAACTACAGACACCTTTATGTAAAACGTCACCTCAAAACAATAACTGCAGGGGGGAAAAAAAAAAAAAGAAAAAGGGTAACAAAACACAATTTAATGCTTTCAAATCACCTAAAAAGAGAAAGATAAGAACAAAGATACTGTCTGTAGCAACACCCAGAAAACAATTAACAATATGGCAATAAACTGTTACATACCAATAAAAAGTCTAAATGTTAAGCAATTGACCTAACCAATCAAAAGACACAGAGTGGCTAAATGGATTAAAATAACAAAACCCAACTTTCTGCTGTATTCAGGCAACTCGTTTAATTTCAAAAGATAAATACAGGTTCAAACTCAATGACTGGAAGATAATCCTACAGTCAGATGGTAACCCAAAAAGCAATGACAGCCATACTTAGCACAGATAAAATAAACTACCAACTAAAAAAATTAACAATAGACGAGGATGGACATTAAATGATTAACAGGTCAATTCGCAAGACAACATTACCCTTACTAAAATATATATGCACCAAATGAAGGAGCATCAAAATATATAAAGGAATTATTAACAAAACTAAAGAGAGACATTGAAAGCAATACAATAATAGGAGAATTCAACACCCCACTTATATCAATGGACGAATCAACCAGGCAGAAAATTAACAGGGAAACAACAGTTTTAAATGACAGATATGGACATCTGGATTTAATAGCCATATACTAAACACTTGATCCAATGACTGCAGAATTCGTATTTTTCTCTAATGCTCATGGAATATTTTCAGGGATAGATCATATGTTGGGTCACAAAACAGGTCTCAACAAATTTACAAACAACTGAAATTACACCAAGCATCTGCTCTGATCACAATAGCTTAAAACAAGAAATCAACCACAAAAAGAAAGCTGGAATATTCCAAAACACATGGAGGCTACACAATATGCTTCTGAATAACTCTTGGATAAAATAGGAAATAATAGGAGAATTAACAAAGCACTTGTAAACAAATGAGAATGAAGACATGAACTTATGAGATGCAGCAAAAGCAACAGTGACAGGAAATAAAGTCTATTGCAGTATGGTGCATCTCAAGAAACAAGAAAAATTGCAAATAATCTAACCATACAACTAAAACTAGAAAAAGGAGAACAATTGAAGTCAAAAGTCAGTGCAAGAAAGGAAATAATGAAATTCAAGAAGAAATAAAATAGCATAAAAAGGCAGTTCAGAAAATAAATGACCAAAAGTTGTTTCTTTCAAAATAACAAAATTGACAAACTTGTAGCTAGGCTAAGGAAAAAAGAGGAAACTCTCATAACTAGAATAAGAAATGAAAGGGAGAGAAGTTACAATAGATAGCTCAGAAATATAAAACATCTTAAGAGACTACTGTGAACAGTTATATGCCAATAAATTGAACAACCTCAAGGAAAAGGACAGATTTTTAGAAATATAAAACTTACAAAAATTAAATCAAAAAGAAATGGAAAGCTTGAAGAAGATTATCACAAGCAAGGAAATTAAAGAAGTAATAAAAAATCTCCCCCAAATTAAAAGCCGAGGACCAGATTTCTTTACTAGTGAGTCTTACCAAACCTTCAGAGAAAAATTAATACCTATCCATCTCAAACTTTTCCAAAACCTCAAAGAACAGGGAATGCTTCCAAACACTTTCTGTGAAGTTAACGTTACACTAATACCAAAAGAAATAAGGACATCAACAAAAAAAGAAAATTACAGACTAATATCACTAATGAACATAGATGCAAAAATCCTCAAGAAAATATTAGCAAACTGAATTCAACAATACATCGAAGGGATCATCCATCACAACCAAGTGGAATTTACCCCAGGATTGAAGGATAATTTAATAAATGCAAATCTATTCATGGAATATACTACATCATAGAAAGCAAGGAGAAAAATCATATGATCATATCAATAGATGCAGAGAAAGCTTTTGACCTGATACAGTGCCCATTTATGATAAAAACTCTACATAAAATTGGGATAGAAGGAATATATAATAGCATAATAAAGGCTATATATGATAAACCCACAGCCAACAGCATAAGCAATAGTCAAAAACAAAGTGTTTCCTCTAAGATTAGGAACAAGACAAGACTGTCCACTCTCATCATTGCTATTTAACATTGTGCAGGAGGTCTTATCCAGCACAATTAGGTAAGAAAATATAAAAGGAATCCATTTCAGAAAAGAACCAAAACTATCACTATTTGCAGATTGCAGAAGCATGCAATCATGTTTCACACATCAGGTTTCATGCAATCCCAGTCAAAATCCCATTGGCACTGGCATTTTTTCGAGGAAATATAATATATAGAAAAATAGAAAAATATTCTGTTTTTACATTTAAAGTGAGATAACAAAAGGCCCCAAACAAAAGGCCAAAGCAATCATGAGCAAAAAGAAAAAGGTGGAGGGACCATACTCCCTGATCTTGGGTTACATTACAAAGCAATAGTGATCAAAAGTATATGGTACTGGAATAAAAACAGGCATTAATCGGAAGAATAGACCTGAATCACCAGAAATAGACTTACACATTATGGTCAGTTAATTTGCGACAAAGATGTCAAGATCATACAATGGAGAAAGAACAGCCTTTTTAAAAGTGTTGGGAAAACTGGACAATCACAAGCAAAAGAATGACTATAGACCACTCTAACAGCACACACAAAAAATAATTCAAAATGTATTAGCAACCTGGATGTTAGACCAGAAAACATAAAATATTTAATATAAAATATAGCGACAATGAAAAGCAAAGCAAAAGTAAACAAATGAGACTACATCTAACTGAAAATCTTCTGCACAGGTAGAAACCAAATGGTTTCAGCTTTTCCTCATTTCGAATAATTTGGAAAGCAAGAGCGGAATCATGAAATCAAAGACTATGAACATCTGTGAAGTTAACAGACTTTGAAGTTAATGTTATGAGGACTGACAATACCAGTTCCTGTCATCAGTATTCAGGGCAATCCTCATCAAGAGAGGCAATTTTTATTTTTCTTAGTTTTATATTTTTAATTATTTTCTCTTGATTCTTTCAATTTTTTTCTAGTTTAACAGCTGCTTGATCTTTTTTCAGTTTCCATGTTTATTTACCAACACAACCCCTCTTTTGTGAATTTAATGTTTAATTCTTTTAATCAACTATTATTCTTACTAAATTATACCTTTCCATAATAAGTATATTTATGTATAATTATAACATATTTACATATTTATGTCTAATATATTAGTGCAAATATATATTCTTAGAAAAATTATATTTGTTCTTAATGTTTTATAAGTAGTGTGCTTGATTAACAAGTTATTTTAGTTCTCTGGGGGACCTACCTTTAAAATTATTTTTGAAAGAAAAAGAAGTTTAATAATAGTGTGTACTCCTCCTGCAAAAATGAAAGAAACGCAGCTAAACTGAGTAACTCAGCATGTAGCATTTTTATTTTCTAACTTAAATATCTTCGTAAAGAGTCAAAAGATGCTGGCAAGTTGGAGGAGGTCGATCACTGAGGTAAGAAGGGCAGAGTAAACAAAGACAGGGCCTTTATGAAAATATAAATATTTTCATATACATTAAATTTCTTCATCTTTTCTCCTTTAGATTTCTAGAACTTGCTTTTTCTTATTAAAGAGGAAGGAAGGCAAGAAGGAAAGAGGAGAAAGAAGGGAGAAGTAGCTTTTACATTTTTCATTTCTGGATTTTGCTGCAGCCCCAGGTCATGAATTGGGTCCTAGGGTGTTACATTCGGAACACCAGTGTCTCAGCTACCTGAGTCACCAGGCCTCGTGAGCTTCTAGAACTTTAAATTTAGATTTGTTCCTTCTAAGAGCAGATATATATTTTATTTTAATTCACATATTTATTTATTGCGATTTCTTTGGAAATCATTGTAGTAAATTGGAGAATGTGTATGTAAATTGGCTCCACTCCCAAACTGCTAAATATTTATTAAAACAATGTATTTTATATTGTCTTATCTTCCTCTTTTGTAGGTGTGGGGAGTGTATGCATATGATAATCTATTGAGAGTTACCCATTCCTTCCAAACTTCATGTTTTTTCTGGGATAAAACATCGCTTGAGAGATGAGTTTTGGATGCACTGAAATACTTAGGAACTTTAGTTTTCCCACTAAAAGTATGTCTATTCACTTTTAGTTTATTATCTCAGAAAAAATAATTTCATAAGAAATGCATATTCCAGTGTCCTGGTAGCTTATCTGTTTAGTTCACTAGGCATAGTCCTTATATATCCCAAGGTCCCTGGGAACAACCAAGATGAAAAATTAATAAAATAAAGTGCTTCTTCCTCCTCTCTCTTCCTGCCTGCTTGCCTAGTCACCTTCAATCCTGGCTGTTCCTTTTCTTAAAAAAAAAAAAAAGCATATTCCCTTTGCAAATTACTTTAGATATTTCATATACATATGCTACTATTATGACTTAATTTTTTTCATTATGGAGTATTTTATTAAAAGCTATTTTATTACTATGAATTGCTTATTTGTGTAATAAGGATATTTTAGAATCAATAGTAACTGCATTTGTCAAACCATACAAAATACATTATTACGCTAAAATAATCATTGCAAAGATGTTTTGAATTTTACATAAAATTTACCTAAGCAAAATATTAAATACTGCTTTGAAACATGTATCTTAACTATGTAAAGTATAATTAGAAAAGTTTTATAAATTTGTGTTATCATTTATTAAATGCCTTTTTGCTCATCTATTAACTTAGTCCTATTGTTTTCCATTACTTTGCAAGTTGAGTTTCCTCCATTCATGAATTTACTAATATTGAACAAATCAGAGTGTAAATGCGAATTATTTGAATAAGCTAATTGTTTAATTGAACTTTTCTACTTTAGATTTATATGTCTCCAAAGTGGCTATGGTTATCATATTTTAGGGTTAAAACTTTTATATGAACTTCCCCTTGAAAAAAATTTATCTAATATTCTAGTCATTTCAATAATAAATGCTTAATAGTTTGCAAATTACAATACATCTAACATCCCTGTCCCTGAAAATCAATAAAAATAATTTATAATTACAATCTATATGAAACTATTTATGAGAATATCAGAAATATTAATCTCTTTAAAATTTTTAAACATCGTCATTGAATATTCATAGTTTAACATTTTCATTACTATTTTTACACATTGTCACTGACTACTCAGTTACTTAAAATTTTCTCAGCATGAATACAGGAGAACTAAGGGTAAGACTAATAAGACTGTTTGCATGTCTAATTTAAACATCAATTTGTGATTACTACATTTATCTGATCTTATAAGCAATTCAGGCAGAATGCAGTTGTCATAACTATTTAATGATCAGCTATCACTTCATTAAAAAATCTATCCTAAAGGTAGTATTTAACAACCTTATATTAAAGGTCCTAATAATTTTCTTTCCTAAGATCAGTAGGAGGTTAGGTAGGACTTGGTTCAGTTCATAATGAAAATTAGTTTACACTTCAGCAAACAAAGTAATGGGGGCCTTTGACATCAATAGTACTGCTGTGCTCTGTAACTGAAGTTCAAAGACAAAGATACCAGAGGCAGAAAACAGTAAACTTTCAACAAAATTAACATAGATCTATGTTGCTTCTAGTATAGACTGATTCCCCATCTTTAGGAAAACAAGATTATTTATCTTATTATAAAATTATAATATAATTTTGTTATAATTCTGAAAAAAATGCTCCCATAAATAACACACTATTGAATAAAGTCAAGGGAAAGTGCAACTTGAATACTGAATTATTTCCATTTTTCTTAGAATATCATACTTCCTAAATCTATGTTGGCATGCTGTTTACAGCAGTAATACACACACGATTTCAAAATACTATGAAATTAGCATGTCAGAATTATAAAAATAAATACAGCAAAATATTCCCTCGGCATACTTATTTCTTTTAATTTCTATAGGTGTTTTGTAGGGTTAAAAATCAATGAGGTATTTCTATTATTATTCAGCCCATAAACCAAATTATGAAAGAACTTTACAGCAGACAGCAAACCTTTAAAAGGTAGTATCTCTCAATCTAGAGAAAAGGTGGCAGAGTAAAAATCCTTAAAAGGGAAGATCTGGACAAAATATCTAGTTCCTATAATAGAAAAATCCCTGAAGAGACAAAGGGTAAATTATTAGTTTCCTCTACCTGGAAAGATATATCAGTTAACATTTAATTCCCATTGCTCTAATTTTATAGTCTCCAAACAAGTATCTTATCTATAATTTGGCCACCAGAGTACATCCACTCACCCCCAAAGGGAGTGTCTTCTACAGTTAACTGATCCAGTTAATATATTAAATATACAGTTTCCACTCTAAATTACTAAGTGGGCATTAAGACATAAATCAGTATCTCACGGATTTGGCTAATAAAGAGCAATCTTTCAAGCTGCATCACCTCCAGTTGATCAGACCAGCTACAAATTTCAAATACAGGATAATAATTCTGTATAAAACCCTTTACCAAAATCTAGACCAAGGAATTTTCAGCCTGAAACAGCTTGATGTACTTATCTGTATCACACAAGCAAAGAGAAGATTAAGTGGCTAAAACAGTTTCTAATCTAATATTGTTAACTTCAATTTTTTCCTCAGTTCTTTATTCTTAAATATAACATCTTACCAAAAACTATTAGAAATATTATTACAGAACTGCGATGAATAAAATCCATGTTGTCAATACTTTTCTGCATCTTAATCCTTATATATTTTTTGGAAAGTGACTTTTTTTTAAAGGAAAGGTACAGGCAGGAATGAAGGCAAGCAGATATGTAAGGAAAGAGAGGAGGAATAAGCACCCCATTTATTTTATCTGTTCACACTGGTTGCTCCAACAGCCCCAGTTCTTGAACCTGGGACCTTGGGAGATAAGTGGGACTGCTCCCACACCACACTAGACCACCAGAGCATGCCCTGGAGACTGACTTTAAAGAAAACACACCAAAAAATAAAATACAATTTGATAGACTTCTAATACTTGGTTTCATGTCCTTTCTTATGTAAATGAATATAAACCTTATGTGAAAATATGGTGAAACCAAATTGTAACTAAGAAAGTGTATTTTTCTGTAAACTTTTTGACACTAAGCTCTCTAGAACATTAGAACTAATTTCAACATTAGAGAAACATGTTCTACTAGAAGACAAATTTTATTTGTAAAATATGCATAATAGAAAGAATTCAACCTTCCTTTAGTTTTAAAAATAATTTCTCTTTAATATAGTGTGATATTGATAAAAGAATAGACAAACAAATCAATGGAACAGAAATAGACTAACATAAATAGAATTAACTGATTTTTAACAGAGACTAAGCAAATGCAATGGTTAAAAAATAAGTCTTCTCAACAACAGGTACCAGAATAAATGAACACCCATATACCAAAAACAAAAAACAAAAAAATTACCAACTTGGATAAAAGACAAACATAAATCATGAAACTCCTACAAATAACATAGGATAAAATCTAGATGGCCTTGAGTATGACAGTGATCTTTCAAGATACAATACCAAAGGCATTATTCCCAGGAGAAATTGTTGATAAAGTGGACTATATAATAATTTAAACTTCTGCTTTGTAAAAGACATTAATAAGAAAATGAGAAAACAAACCAAAGAGACACAATATTTGCAAAAGACATACCTATAAAAGATTATTATCCAAAATTCAAAAAGAACTCTAAAAACAACTTAAAAATGGGCCAAAGCACTAAATGGACTCCTGATCAAAGAAGATAAAAAGATGACAAATATGTGAAAAAAGGGTTCACAATGTCAAGAGGGAGTTCCAAGTTTTAGCAATGAGATGTATAAGTATTAGAATGGACAAAATCCAAAACACACACCATTCCAAATGTTAATGAGGATGTGGAACAGTGGGAATGATCACTCACTATTCGTGGGAATGTAAAATAAGAAAAGCCACTTTCAAGATGTAATGGGCAATTTTGTACAAAATCAAATATACTCTTACAATACAAGGGAGCGAGTATGCTCCTTGGTATTTACACAAAGGAGCTGAAATGATATGTCCACACAAAAACATGTACATACTTTGATTTGTTTGATTTTTAAAGGAAAGGTGCAGGCAGGCTGGAAGAGAGAGGAGGAAGAAACACTTTATTTTTAATTGTTCGTCTTGGTTGTTTCCCTTGATCTCAGGTAGCAAATTCATGTTCTTGGAATGTCTGTAGACTATGCCAGCCAGAGGAGGTATACTTCCCTGCTAGAGCACCAGGCCACACCAAACCTGCACACAATTGTAGCAGCTTTATTCATAATTGTCACGCAAGATGACCTTCAATAGATAAATAGTTGTATATGCAGACAATGGAATATTAGTCAGCGTTTTTTAAAAAATGTGCTGAAGGCAGTCAAAACATAACAAAAAAACTACATACTACATGTTCCAACTATGTGACATTCTCAAGAAAACCAAACTATCCTTATTATAAAAAGGTAAGTGGTTTCCATGAAATGATTCTGTAAGATACTTTAATGGAGATAAATATTATATATTTGTCCAAACTCAAGGAAAGCGTTAACAATGAGCGTGAATCCTAATGTAAACTATGGACTTTGGGTTAATAATGGTGTGAAAATGTAGGTTCATCTACTGTGACAATTGTGCCATTGTGGTGTGGGATGTTGATAGTGGGATTAAGTTGTGCATAAACTGCTCTTAAAAAGTCTATTTAAAAGAAATCAATATTTTAAAGATATTTTAAAAGTACTCTTTGTGAATTTACGCAATTTACATCATTGCTTACTGACAGGAATACCCAAACTGAGTCTTTCAACAGTTCTTAAAAGGATAAACTTAATAGTTGATTCCTACATTTCTAAATGACCTGGTGCATCTTGGTGGAACAGTTAGGTCAGCACCTCTGAAGGAGCGCAGTTCACATACATTCCAAGAATTTGGGTTCATGCCCTGGGTCTGGGGAGGAACAACCAATATGAATAACTAAATAAAAAAATATATGAAGTTCTCTCTCTTCCTACTTGCACCTTTAAAAACGCTGTGACGGGGCGGGGGTGGCATATTTCTAAATGACCTGTGAGATTAGACTGAGGTAACCTTTTTTGTTGTTCTTAAAGAAAAAGTGCAGGCAGGAATGAAGGCAAGCAGGCAGGCAGGGAGAGAGATGAGGAAGAAGCTATTTATTTTATTCAGCTGTTCATCACGGTTGTTTCTACTGCCACCAGGAACCTTGGCCCTTGCATGTGGACTGTACCTGCTTTAAATAGTAGGCGACCAGGGTGCGCCAGACAGAGGTAATCGTACATTCAAAGGAGAATAGTAGAAGGTAGAACACAGCAAATGCATAAATGAAGATAACATTTATTCATATTTTATTTCTCAATTATATAATTGATTTAAATGACTGTTTTCTTAAGTAATTAATGTAATTTCATTTATTTTTTTGAGAGGAGAAAGAAGCATTTTATTGAATTGGGTCCTTAGAAATGCATGTGAACTGCACTCCTCCAGAGGCAGATGACCAAACAGCTACTCCACCAGAGTGAGTCCAATAATGTCTACTTTTAATGTATGAAACATAAACCGTACGTGACTTCCAATCTGATTTCCTGATTTAACAAAATGGAAAAACTTTTGTCACATAACTTTTTGAATTATTTTTTCTGTTGAATGATAATTATATTTAGGTCACTACCTGATTTTGGCTAGCTTTCATCTCAAAAGAAGGGTTACCCATTGATTAATTTGTAACAATGGTTAAATTCCACTTGGGCAGAAGGATCTTTTGTTTGCTGCTGGTCACTTGAAAATACTCATAAAATTTTCTGCTTTGCTTTTTCACCATGGAATCTTACTTGTTTCATTTTTCTGGTTTTTAATTATTATAAGAATATAATGAAACAGAAAAAAAAATATCAGCAATAAACTAGAATTCCCCGGGCAACCACTGTTAACATTTTAGCAGTTTAGAACTATTATGCATTTTCATAATTAAGAAAATATCCTATCCCTAATTTCCCATCTTGCTTTTAACAGAGTAAAATTTTTTGTCATATCATTATAAACTCTTCATAAACAACACAGTAAACAGCTAAGTATATCACACTGAGAAACAATAATTTAACTATTTTCCTATTGTTGGGCATTGCACTGTTGCAATAAATACTTTCACACAGCAAAGTCTTCCTACCTTTAAAGTGCTTTCCCCTCGAGTGTTTTACTAAATTGTACCACATTGTATTTAAAGACAATTCAGGTTTACTATGATAAAGATACCATGAATATTATTAAGTAATTATTTATAAAATAAAATAACACAGATCTGTATCATTTGGATTAAATCTACTTACCAAATATAGCCTTCTTATTCCTCAATATGAGAAAACTTCCCCTTTCAGTACTTTGATAATTATTTTATTACCTACCAGCAATCTGCATTATTTAAGAAGTTCCTTTATAGTCAAGAGAAATTATTTTGGCCCCTATTCATCCCTCCTAGTCTCTGAGGAGTATAAGAAAGGGAAGAATAGTCAGAGAAGCAGGAGACCTCGGAGAAATCTCATTGGGTTGATAAAGTGGGAAAGATCTGAGCTATAGTATAACCATGCTCCATCCCATCAGCATCCAAAGAGCATGACTAACTTCACAGTCCATCTGCTCCAGGAGGAAATTCTTAATTTGGGAGTAAGGCATTAGGTTAGAGGACAGATCGGATCACACAATCAAAAGAACAAGAAAGGCTCTATGATTTGAAGACTTTTCAGACTTAGGTGTTGTGGGATGTTTGGGGGAATTCTGTAAACCTATCAATGTGAGAGGTTTTGAAAGACGCAATCTGTTTTTTCTTTTCAACACACAGTGCCTTCTATTTGAGAGGACGAAGCAGAAAAACAAGTCTCGGGGTTCAGGAAGGCAGCATGGAGGCAAAGAGAAGAACAAATCCTTGGAGTCAAGTCTGCATGAGTTCAAGTCAGGCTCTACCACTCAGGGGGTATAGACTTTGTACAGAGGTCTTGGTCACTCTAAGTCTTAATTTCCTTGCCTGAATAATAACTAACAAAAAAGTTACAGGCATGTCCTGGTGGAGCACAGGCCATATAAACCTGGGTTCAAGTTCTGGGTCTGGGGGAAATGACCAATGTGAGCAAATAAATAAAAATTAAAGAAATTCTTCTTCCTCTCTCATCCTGTCTGCATGTCTTCATTCCTCTCTACAACTTTCCTTAAAAGAAAGAAAGGAAAAAAAAAAAAAAAAAAAGCTACGGCAATATGTATAAAGCATGAAGTCATGTATATGGTACCTGGTAGGCATTTAATAAGCATTCATTCCCTTGCTTACCTTCAAATGACCTCTACTTGCCTCAATCCTTCTATTTTCTGCTCTAAACACAAGGAAGAATAAGATCAAGAGGATTCAGGGTTCTTGTTTTGTCCAGAGTTCTCCAGTAGGTAAGGTAAGAGAGTTGTATGAGTAAATATGATGTTAAATCACAATCAAAAATGACCAAATAATTCTATTGCATAATTTATTTATTGTATATAAATCTACCTGTTGCTTTTTTATAAAGTTTAATGATGGGAAGGGCATTTTTTCAAACTGTCTATACACTGAAGGTGAATATATCACTAAAATGTAAAATTATTTGCACTCCTTGTCTAGATCTCTGCTTTACTTACCTGTCACTAATTTTAGAAGCAAGCTCTAACTTTCAAACTACAACTAATTCTGAGATCATCAAATCCAACTATATACTTATAGCTGTCTATCAGGTGCAGGTGAGTATTAATTTTATACAACTCATTTATTTAAATTCATTTAAGTAATAAAACATAGTTTCAAAGGATTCTGTAGTAATTAAACATTCAATTGACTAAAATAAAGAGTATCCAGCAATATTTTTAAAATATAATAGACCTCTCCTTATCAATCAAATTTTTAGAAAACTGAAATTTATTTTGCTCAATTAAAAGCTAGAACTAAATCTGGCCCTTCCACCCCTTCTATTGGTGCTCACATATCACTGTTTCATCTGTCCAAGTCAAAAACATCTTACTGAGAAAATATTTGATCTCTGGTTTACTTGGCCTTCAGTTATCATTTTCCTATGGCTTCTAAATATACACTTTTTAAATAGGAAACTAAAGGTTGAAAAACTATGCTAACCTATTCTACCTTAATAGACATCAACTAATTCTCGTAAATGTTTGCTATAGAACTTCAAGCACCTCAGTTGCATCTGCTCTCCAGACTGGGAAACAGATGACAGAACAGGCTATCCATGTAATTCGTTTATCAAAACATTAAATGAACAAAGAAGATAGCTCTTTATGTGCAAAGTGTGGCAACTGGTAACTAAAAAGGGTTATCCTACAGCCTATTTTTCTTTCTTTTCCATTTGATGATTCTTCTTTTAAAAACCATTCCAACAGACACTTTCTCTAAAATATGCCTGTAATTCAATCTCCTCCTGCTCTTGTTTTAGTCCTTAACAGTCCTAGTATATCACTCATGAAGCAGGTAGAAAAATAGTCTCCTAAAGGTATCTATGTTTAAGTCCTTGGATCTCACGATACTTTACATTGCAAAAGGAACTTTGCAGATGGAATTAAGGATGAGGTCCTTGAGAAAGGGAGCAGCACATCATAAATTATTCTGGTGACCCAAACTAATCTACACAAGTTCTTAAAATAACCTTTCCAGTTGAGATAAGTGCCAGAGAGAGGTCACAGAGAGACACAACCTTGCTGACTTTGAAGATGGAGGAAAGAGGGTATGAGTCAAGAAATGCAGGGCTGACATCTAGAAGCTGAGAAGGTTGAGGAAGTGGATTCTCCCCCAGAGCCTCCAGAAGGAAATGCAGCCTTGCTCACAATTTGATTTTAGCCCAGTGAGACCCACAACATATTTCTCAATTACAAAACCCTAAGATAATATATTTGCATTGTTTTAAACCACTAAGATTATAGGAATTTGTTCCAGAAACAAATAAAAACTCATGGAACCTATAAAAATTAATCTCATTGTAAAGAAAAAAGATTGTGGGCCAGCTGACTACAGTAGTACCTCTTCATACATTCTAAGTTCACCAATGGATGCCTAAAGCCACAGAAAAGATATATTGGGCTTGATAGGATATTTTTTCCTGCATATACACACCTATGATAACATTAAATTTAATTAGACTAATTAAGATATCAACAAAAATAAAATATAGCAACTTAAAAGTTATGTGAAAGTCTCTCTCTCTCTCTCTCTCTCTCTCTCTCTCTCTCTCTCTCTCTCTCTCTCTCTCTCCACCCTCCTTCTCTCTCTCTCTCTACCCTCCTAACACCCATACCTCCCTCCCCTATCTTACTGTAATATTTTCTAACCCAGTTGACTGCAGGCAAATAAAACCTGGGAAAAACGAAACCAGAATAACAAGGGATTACTGAATTATGCTTTTCAGATGAGTAACATTCAAAATATCACAATATCATTTCTAAGGAGTTTTCCCTGTTACGACCATTTATGCATATGAATCGTCAATTTGTGGGTTCATGGAAATTTTTTAAGATTTTACATAAGCCATATTCCCTGTGCTACTTTTTGGTTTCTGTCCTTCTGTTTTGCTTTCTACTCCAGAAGATGTCAAAGAAACACTATTTACAACCTGGATATAATCCTGACCTGAATTGCTAGCCAGCATGCATGTGAATGCAAAAGTGAAGACTCAAAAATGAATACATGGAAAAAGGTATTTATAAGCATTCCTAATGGAAAAGTAATCATAAATATTTTGGTCAGAATGATAGCAATGTCTTATTAAGCAAAAAGTGATCACTGATAAGTAAAAAGCAATTTGTGTTCTCTACAATGTCAAGAAAATCACTCAAAATACAGAACAGCAAGAAATTCCAGGATTTCAATTCTATTTATATTTTGAACTGATCTTCTCATTTGTTCTTGTACCTAATAAAATATTTTTAAAGAAAGCATTCATTGAGTTATCAAAAAGAGCATTAATCATATTCATTAAACGCTGGGTCATCTATGTCCAACTTCCTGAAGTTAAAACAAAAGTACATCTTTTAAATACATCCTAGAAATACTGTAGGCAGAATGCTGAGTTTCGACATTTAACATAGACTGGGCGGAGCAGCCCTGGTGGCTTAGGCATTATGTCTGCATTCTGATGTAGACCACATAAAGCCCAAGGACCCGAATTTACAACCTTCGGAAGAGTGGGATTGAGGAGGAACAAGCAAATAAAGAGTGCTTCTCCCTCCTCTCTTCCTGCCTACCTGCCTACCTACTTGCCTTCATTCCTACCTGCTTCCTTCCCCTCTTTAAAAAAAAAAAAAAACACTCAGGAAAAGTGATGCTTTGTAAGTGATGTATATTAATACAAATTTTGTGAGACTTCAAAAATGTATCTGACCATTACTCAATTCTAAGTTATTAAAAATTGCCAAAATCAAAGCTTTAAAACATGAGAGTATATAATAGACTTATATCCAAATATAATCATGTTTCATTAATAGAGCCTCATTTTTGACAACAAATGACATTTTAAAAATCTTCAAATCTGACTCGTTACAAATTTGGACAGGACTTCTGTAACTCAACACTAATTATGAGGTTTTATTAAATCTAATTAAAGGACATTTGAATGCTGGGTAAAGTGTTTTGTGGTTTTTTTTTTCAATAATGCTCAGAACCTATATAGCTTTTTTTCAACCAACAAGTATGTTAATATTCAGAGCATCTTTCCCTAGGTAAGGTTCTGAGAAGGAAGAGAAGCATTCTATAGAACGATGGTTGTTGAGAACTAGCTATCTGTGACCATAACCAACTACCCCAATGCCAGGCACAAGAACAACTTTCAGAAGATATATTGTACCTTGCCTTCTTCAGTCTCCTCAACTTAAAACAAGAGAATCACAGCGATTAAAACCTGGAGGGACACTGATATTTTTCGTTCATGAGTCACTTGAGGGTTGTTGTTTTTTTTTTTAATATATTGAATTATAATTAAAGTAAAATAAAATTTACACATTCAAAGTAACAATTTAATTAATTGTGTCATTTAAAACCATCATCACAATCGAAATGACATTTCCATTATTTCCTAAAGATCCTCGTGGACCCTTATTAATTCAGTAGGTCCCTTCAGTCCCTACTGACCTGCATCCTGTTACTATAGATTAATTTGCATTTTCTAAAATTTTACATATGCAAATCACTCGTACTGTTTTTTTCATGACTTCTTTCACTCATAATGATTTTGAGATTCATCTATTTTGTTGCTTATATCAACAGTGCTTTCATTTTTATGTCTAGGTAGTGTTGAGTTTTTATTCATATAACTCTCAGTAGAAAAATTAATGAGTTAAGATTCCTATATCCATGGCCAAATACTACATGTAGTTTACAAGATAGAATTATTAAATTAATATACTGTTACCATTAAAAAATGTTAACCTCAACCTCAGACATTCCACTATTTTAGCAACAAGCAAATGGTCCTTAGTAAATGGTTATTAGTGTATGAAGTGAGAAACACTTAAGAAGGAAGAGCACAAACTCTCTATACCATCATTGCTGGTTCCTGTGATGCTTGAAAAAAAAGGAATTAAAAACCCAATATAAATACTTCATATTTTTGCACTTTGTTATTTTAAGGAGTGCACTAGTATAATTTTAAAAATTTCAAGCAAAAAAGCAGTTAAAATACAACTTCCAATAATGCTGCTAAAATAACAGGGATTTAAGAAAGGGGTGGGGGATGGGAGTCTTCTGGGCCACAGTCATTCCAGAAGATACTATTTGTTTTCCCTAAAGTGTGAAAGACTTATCAAAAAGGGCAAGATTGAGTAAACATAATTCTAGAATTATATTTCCTGAAATCCTTGTGTTTCAAACATGTTTTTCACATTAATTAAAAAGAAAAACAACCATCTTTTCTATGATCTAAGCACCAAGTAACAGTTCAAGGAACAGAATTCTCTATCACAGGAGTCTCCAGAAACAGATCTGACCAATGCAGATGAGAGTGGAAATAAGATGATAATGTCAAAGAAGAGAAAGCAAAAATTCCTCTTCCATTAATATCCAGCATGTTCTTTAGCACTTGTTCTTTCAACGGAACTCCTGCTCAGTAGAATCTTACGCTGGTCATTTCTGAATCTCCTTTTCAGGCTTAACCTCTCCAACTCAGTGCATTAATGCTTAACAGTCAGCTCTCTCTTTCTCTGACAATCACGTGCACTCGCATGTCTTTAATTCACTCATAATGTGTATCCCCAGTCTAGACCTCTGTTCATAGCTCTAGATATACATAGTTACTCACCTACTTCAAAAAACTCTTCTGAATGTTCTGAAGTCATGTAAAAACCAGCATGCCAAAAATAAACTTGTGATTGTGTTCTCTACGTTAATTCCTCCTCAGTAAATGATTTATTCAACTACTCATGCAGTTTCCATCCTGACACTTCACCCTTCCTCATCCCCCATCCATATCTAAGTTATCATCAATTATTTCTTTACCTTCTAAATATAGTATTTCTCTCAATTTGCCCATCTCTATTCATTTCCAGTGCCTTCATCCTAGTCTAAACTGCCATGATAGGCAAATGCATTAACTGCCTAACAAATCAATCCATACCTCTTCCAGCTTCCTCATTGATTCTCTGCAATGCAGTCAAAAGAATCATTTACAACAGAAACCATCCTCTTGCTCCTCAGCATAGCTGAAATTCAATCAACAAAATTTGTTATTCTACCTATTATATCTCTACTGAATCTATCTACCTTTCTCCAAACCCAATGCCATTCAACTAAACCCAAATGTATCATAATTTCTTATCTAGTTTATACCACCAGCTTTAAAACTGATCTCACCACCTCCAATCTTAGACTCTCTAATCTGTTTCACAAGTGCAGTCAAGCTGATTCTTCAAAAGGAAAAGATTAAATCTCTCCCTTGCTTAAACAACTTAAATATATATCACACAAAAAGGTCATTAACATGCAACTATGAACATGTTAAATATTACTTTTTATATGACATGTTCAATAAGATACTTTCCATTCCTAGATGGTCATAAGACACAAGGAACACTAAAATAAAATTCAAAATCTTATGCATTTGACAGCAAAATGTAATATATTTTCTATACATATCTTATCAACTAAATGGTAATCATAACTGTGGAAACAACTTCCTGGTAAATACAATCAACTAAACATAGGAGATTATAAGAGCCTACAATTTGCTGAGGTGTCTGAGCTGGGGCTATCATTTTCAAAGAGAAAAGTTCTTATTTATTCAAAAATTAGTAGTGAGCAGCTAGTTACATGTACATTAATTTGATGAACAACTTTTAACACAAACACTAACATAAGAAGTGATCCTTACTCTTATTCATAAAGTACTCATAATCTAGTTGAGTAATGTGACTAATGCATGAAGAAAAACCATTAAAGCATGCAACAAGAAAATATTACAAAAGGAAAAACGGAAACAAAGGGAGAAACATTAATAGATGCATAAAAACTTTGTAAGAAATAGTAAAAATTAAATGTTTAATGAAAGTGTAGATGAAATAGCCGATAGTTGGAGTATACATTCTGACTTATAGAAACAAACTTTCATCAAACACGTTTTGGTTTTAAAGGCAACTTGGATTATTTGTGGTTACGGTGAGGGATAGTAGTATGCTATCATATTTAACCTATCTTAAGATTTCATTATATGAATTGCAGGGGTCTGAATTTCCTAAATATTTTTTATCATTAAAGTTAGTTGTCATTCATTTGACAATAAGTCATCTTAGAGATCAAGAGAGAACCCACTGATATACTTAATATTGACCTGTGAACTTTATACAGAAAATCACATATGGACAAAGAAAAATGATTCAATAAGATGATTTTATCATAGTTATTGGGATGAAATATTGTTATTAAAAATATTTCTTGTAATATTACAATAAATTCTCTTAAGTGAAAATTCATTAAGCATCTTTCTATGTAATTATCTATCCGCCCAATCTCATATATTCCAGAAATAACATCTCGGCCAGTCATACTGCCTCAGGTGATAGCAAAAGTTAGACTATGCCAGTATGTTCTATTTGTGTAAGATGGTTGCAAGGAAAATGTCAAGTCCTATCTCATGAAGAAAATTTTGGGAACAAGGCTGAGTCAGTTAGCTTTTCCCAATTTGTATTTTATGGGGTCAATAGAGGCCATTAAAAATAAACAGCATTAGCTAGACACTAACCAAAGATTTCATGTAAAAGCAACATATTAACACTTTTTATTTTTATCTCTAATATATTTCAAAATAACATTAATACATTAATATATTTTCTGATATATTTTCAAAAAGATGAGTTGCACAGCTAAGTAATGCTCACCATATCTCAGTATTTCCAAATTTAAAATTAGAGTAATTTTTTGAAGGCAAACTATAAACAAAGCAATTAACTTGATAAAAAGAGTTCAAGCTAAAGTTAATGGTTCAGCTAATAAAGTGGATTTATTGACAAAAAAACAGTCACTTTCATTCATTTTTTTGCAATATTTCTAAGTCTTTTTGCCCTTTGTAATAAAAAAGGTAATACATTCTAAATGTCAAGATTGGATGGTATATTAAATATCTGAACATTTTGGAACATAAAACAGCTCATATGTAGCCCATATCATTAATATCACAGACTGACAGACATTAATCTATATTAAAAACTTAAAATACTGAGAATTGAAGGGAACATGATGTAACTTCAAACCCACTTTTTCCCCATAAGTGAGTGTCCAGAACACATTTTAAAGGACTGCTTTCACATATCAGTAAATGGATTTGTTAATGAAATAACTGCATAGATAGAAGAATCAGGTTAGTAACAGGAAACAAAGATGCAACTTTACAAAGATTCTGACCCATATTCTCTCCTCTCCTCTCCTCTCCTCTCCTCTCCTCCCCTCTCCTCCCACCTCTTTCTCTCTTTTCCTCTCTCTCTCTCTCTCTCTCTCTCTCTCTCTCTCTCTCACACACACACACACACACACACACACACACACACACACACACACACACACACAGAAAGTGAGAGAATGTCACTACTAAAGAGAAGTGATAATTTGATGATTTTCTGTTGGGACTTTAGCTCTCTACTCTGCTACTAACAGTGTATTTTCAGTTGCTCTGGATTTACTTAGTAATTTCATACATTTATGATAGGCTTGGGAAGAATCTAGGACTAAATTTCAGAAGATGATTCCACTATACAGAACTTTATCTAAAGATTGGATTCCAGCCATGTGATAAACACTGCATTGTATTTTATTTATATGGTTCTTGCAGCTTTACAACACTTGCCCACATCAGAAAATATCTTTACTTCTTAGATTTGTGAGTCTTAAAATATAGGCAATGAACAAACTTATATGATTATTGATCAAGTGTTTATAACTATAGCAAGAGAACACGTGATAGAACTAACAAAACAATGCTATCTTATATATCAAAGAAGATATGCTGCATTCCAAATAACCCTATTTATTGATAATAAGTGAGAGGGAATCATGGGGCATCAGACCTGGAGAAAAGCCAAGAAATGATTACATACAATATTCCCATTTTACAAGAAGAAAACATACTAATGCTTATCAGGTGTTCTTTTGTTTCACAATTATTTCTTTAGTTAACTATGAGCTCTTGGAGGGCAGGGAATAAGAATTTCAATCATCTTTCTATCCACAGTACCCAACAACTAGTCTGCTTCAGCATGAGTGTGTTGTAACTATTTATTGGTTGCATAAGTAAAAAACTCATAAAATGCAGTTCAATTTTCTCAAGTGCGAAATGGAAGTAGAAGACTGTTGTTTTGAGGCAATATTTACCCTGGTTAGTACTACCATGAGTGCTCTTGATTGGCTTGCAAAGCAGCTGAAGATCACTCTTGTGACAAAAAGATGAAGAGCAGAGATAGGAATAGCTGGAGACTTCCTGGGTATAGAAACATGTTCTGATCCTTAGTAACTGACCCCTGATAATGAAAAAGTGACCCCTCTCATCTCTCACAACATCCTCTAACCCAGCAGATGAGAAAAAAGACCAGTGTCCCTAACACAGGCCCTATGTCCTGGTCCTCCTGAATGTACACACAGGAAGAAAAAGCTGCCACACTCTCTCAATCTGGGTGCACAACAAACTGGTTATGTACTTACCTGGCATGATGACATCAGGACTATGTCCCAAGGTAAGGAAAAAAAATTCTCCACACTTATGGATCATAGTTCACACTTCAACTGATTTTTAGGACCTACTGTTTGGTGTTATGCTGTTTCTCCATCTTCCTTGGACCACCACAGCTTTTTTTTTGTGGTATTGAAGCTGAATGTCTTCATGGATATTAAAGAGGCGCTGAGCTCTGATACCAAACTAGGATTTAGCTCAAATGTTATAAGGGTCCACAGATCACTGAAAAGGAAGAGCTACAGGGAACATTAGGTAGCCCTTCAATACTAGTACTTCTGGGATGTCTGAGACCCAAGCAGGTGACTGATCAGCCATGATGTATACTCGGTCTCCACAGTTAATGACCCATCCAGCTGACACACGGTGGCATTCCAGGGATACGCAGGATTTTATCTGTAATGTCTATAAACACACAGATAGCTTTTGAGACAAAATTCAAACAAGATATATCAGACAAAATATATCCCGTAAATATGTAATAATGAGATTAACATTAAAACCATATGGAATAATACAGGATATATCATCCACTGACTTTCAGCCCCAAAACTGCAGTGAATGAAACAGTGTTTCTAAGGTTTCAAAAACGTGGCTTTTAATTCTGTGTGTCAAGAACAAAGTACACACAGTTCTTAGGTGCCCTCAATCCTCCTTTTATCTCTCCAACAACCTCTGAATTCCCCTCAGAAGTTAGCTTTGCTTCTCAAACCATCTATGCCTACTTGTATCTTCCAGAGAGATTCTGTCTATGTTTTAAAAAATGCTATAATCTATTAATCATTATAACTTGCCTGCTTCCAAAAAGGATGTAAGGGGAATCATTTCAGAAGCGTCTGTGATGTATGGTATTCAACTTTAAGTAGCACAATAGATATGCAGTCCTTTAAGTAGCAGTTGTCTTGCCCTGAGGCTGTGCTGGCTGCAGGACTGAGTTCATCTGGGAGTTGATGGTGAGCCTCTGTATAAGGAACAACTGGGAATGACTAGAGATGTCACGAGCTATAGAAAAGATGTATCATTTTACTGAGGCAAAAAAACACAGGTGATCAGAGTACAGAAGTCCAAGGGTCTTTAATCATCTGTCTTATAGTCTTGACTTCTCTTTCATCTTTGCTATATTCTCTGGAAGTTCAACCTGTCTCAGGTTAGTTACTAGAGCATCCAACTAGAATACCTCAGTCTACCCTGATCCTTTCCTGACCTCCCTTCCCATCAGGCAATAAGGCATAATGGCCTGATGGATATGGAGGTGGGGGAGGTGGGGGGGGTCTCTCTGAAATTCCGAGTCAAGGGGAAAATGTTTCTAACTAATTTACCAATACCCAAGAACTAAATAATCACAATGGTCGAAAGACTGTCACTACTACTGTCTAGATGAATGACACTAGGTTTCATGCACGCACGTCTGAATTCCTGTACAACTGCTACTGGAGTAGAATATGATTGGAGAATTAAGGAGGTATTTGAAAGGCTAATAAAAATAAGTATAAATCAAGAATCCATGACCAAACAGTTAATATTAAATTCTCATCCGATATTTCTTTGACAAGCATAGCTTATTGCTACAAATTTTTTAATTGCTCTGAATAGAAACATTCATGCAGTCCACGAAAATGTCTATTACTTTATTCTCTCTCCCACTCTGAAGAAAACCTTGGTGAAAAGAAGACTTGCAATTTTCAAAACCAGTTTCCATTCCTAGATCTACCCTGAGTTTTGGGGCCTTAGGACAAGACACATGTGGTATTTGGGTAGACTTCCTCACCTTTCCAATGGGCACAGAAAAATCTGTTATAATACTATAGCTTGTCATGATAAATTCATATATATGATAATGTAGATGAAACTGCTTTCAAAACACAAAAGATTGTTCAATTGGTTTATTATATTTCTGTCGCATGTGTGGTATTACAATTCAGATCTCATTTGTCTTTTAAATGCTCCCTTTAACGCTGTCATACAAAGAAATGCATCCAAATAACCATGCCCCCACGGTCATGACCTTCCAAACTCAAGACAACCCTGAATGTTATCAAAACGTGAAAATCAAGAGTATTGATTTGGCAGGTTTCAAAACTCAGCTCTGGTGTAAATAAGAAAGGCATTTGACTTCTCTGTGCATCCATTTCCTTATCTGTAAAAGAAGGGTCACAACAGGATTGCTATGAGGATGAAGCAGGATAAAGCAAGGAAAATGCCAACACTATTGGATAAATGTTAGCTATTCCTTGTGAACATGGGTTTTGAAGCATATAAATGACGAGTATCAAGACAAAACCCCAGAAGAGCAGTGTAGTTATTCTTAATTATCACAGTCTTGATCTTTCATTTGCATTTCATTGTGTCTATCTTTATCTCTTAATTTAATACCCAAAGAGAAATGAGAAGCTCTTACAATTTTCAGTTCTTTTGTAAAGTATCTAATGTGATTCCAAGTGTACACTTTTGATTTTCTGATGAGTTTCCAGTACAAATGGCCAAAAAGTGTTAGACAGGTAACATCTGCGTGTCACACAGCTAAGATGAATCTGAGGTGAACAAAGAGTTCAAAGGAGCAGGAAGATGTAGCTGCAACTAAGAGAGTGTTCCATGACAGGTTGTATACGTTGGAGAAATGAATGAAATTAAATTTGATAAAAAGGGGAAGGAGTTTAAAAGAGGGTTGAAAGTCATTGCCATGGGTAATCAAAATGACATGTAATCACAAAGACAAGTCAATATGCACCTTAGGTATCTTGCATCAAACCATTTATTATCTCTATATTCTACAGTAGTCTTCTGTATGCTTCCTGTATTATTCATCCTGAGCAAAGAGATATATGTAGACCCCAAGAATGAAGGAGAGGGGTGAATATCATCTCCCTATAACAAGAGAAAACATTTTTCCCTTGGCTCCAAATTCTGTAAAAGGAACATTTATGAGCACCTGCTGTGTGCTGCTCATCTAGTAACTTAAACACAAGTTACTCGTGATCCATTTTTAGAAATAAATATAGAAAATTTCTTGGAAGTATCTTCTGGGTTTTAATTTGAAGGAATTGTGGGAAGTAAGCTCATAGAAAAAAAATGAGGGAAAAAAAGCCCCAATTTAGAAATGATAATAGAAGAAATCCAATCCCCAGAAATCACACCTGATACCAGCTGGAGTATAGTTGCCAACATAAATAGCACCCAAAATCATTCTTTGTGCCCAGACCTGGTACTTCTTTCCTACAGGCAACTCTCACAGCTGTCAAACCACATACAGAACATCTCACGAATGTTCACTAATTAGAACTACAATTTCAGCCTGAAATTGTGTATAACTAAATTGTAGAATTTTCTGTTATGCCATTTAATTATTTTTAAAAACACACAGTAACTCAATTACGCTAAAAAAAAAAGTTTTCAGTTCAGTGTGGGACCCGCTTTAATTAGAGAACAATGGTTTTTTTATAATCATTGTATTAATTCATACATAAATGACACTGCCAAAATCCAGAGTCGTATACTAATTAGGTGCATTAAAAGAAGGATAATGAATATTATTCATCGAATGTCAATCACTTATCAGGTATTATACTACTAACGATAATAATAACCCTGAAAAGTAAGAATTTATTATTGCTAATATTTTTGGAAATAAATTCTCAATATGGTGGAGTAGAAAGAGCACTGGATACAGTACTTCCTTTCTCCATCTCAGAGAAGCAGGGGCAGAGGTGATACATATATCAAAGGCTAATATTAAGGCATAGGCAAAGATTGCAGTGGATAAGAGGTTGTATGGGAGTGGGTGGGGGGAGCATGAGCAAAGAAAGACCACTGAACACCTGATCCATCCAAACAAACTAAAGGATGATCATCTGTGTCACCGCGCAAGTTGAACACTGCACACTTACGTGGTTGGGGGACATCATTCAGGTTGCAGTCTTGGGAAAAGGGCACCCACTGGAGGAATGCTGTGTATAGCTTGTGTCTGTCCAGAATGAGATGGTTAGAATCTGCATCAAAAAAGCAGCAAGCTGGGATTCAATCCTGCTCCATTTTGATCGGCAATTTGGTTGTTCCCATCTCTTGGCTATTTTGAATAGTGTTGTAATGAACAGGGGTACATATATCTTTTCAAATTTGTGATTTCATTTTTTTTCAGATAAATACCTAGAAGGGGTTCTTTTTAATTGTCTGAAGAACTCCCATACTGTGTTTACACTTACATTCAAAACAACAGTGTATGAAGTTACCTTTTTCTCCACATCCTCACCTATACTTGCTTGTTGCATTTTTTATATAAGTTTTCTTGCAGGTTTGAGATAACAGTTCATTGTAATTTTGATTTACATTTTCCTAATAAGTGATAATGAATAGTTTTCATGTGCCTACTGGCAACTGATAAGCCTTCTTTGGAGAGCATCTATTCAGATCCTCTGCCCAGTTTTTGATTAGGTTGTTTTCGTTGCTTTTCTGTAGTCTACACATTTGCCAAGGTGTAAAGTTGTACTTCCGAAATGTCCACAGTATTGTGAACCAATGTTACCACAATTAAAAAAAAATAAAGGGTTCTGGTTCAAGATGGCAATCTGCTAGGACCCAGACTCCCCTCCTCCTCCCACAGAACAACTAGAAAACCCCTATTCAGCAGCCACAGTCACTGAGGAAGAACACTGACAAAGAGCTACTGCAGACAAGGCATCAGCATTTAACATCACAAAGGGTAGGTGAAAACATCTGATTTGGGGAGCACACCAGAGTCTCAGGATTCTGAGTCCCAGAGAAGGCTGTGGCACAGGGGGTGGAACTTGGCAAGAGCTAGCTCTCCCACAGATTCGGAGGAAAAAAAAAAACAAAAAACCCTCACTCCAGAATCAAAAAGACACCCAGCAGGACCACAGTCATTGACCCTGTGGTAGTAAATCTCAGCACAGGGCAAAGGGAGGCCTGGCATTCCCAACAGCTGAATTACAGCTTCCAAAGCATTCTGTGCTGCAACTGCCATTGCTAGAAGGCATCTGGGGTAAATACTTTACCCCTCCTGCCATTACTGCTCTTCAGGACTCACTCACTGTAAATCCCACCCCACCCCCAGGTCAAAGGGCATCAGAAACAGTGTCCCTGGAAGAAGAAAGTCTCCCAGAAGAGATGAACGTTCAGCAGCTACCCGCTAGCACTGCTCTGTGGGTGGAGGTGAAACTGCGACCTGCTTGATCACGGTGAGCCAAAAATAATCTTCCTGAGGTCTCTGCCATTGAGACCTGTGACACTGGGGAAAGGTTCTGCATCCTCCACACAATTTCCAACCTCATAGACCAGACTCTTGGGCTACAACCCAGGGTCCATCTCAGACTCTCAACAGTGGTGAAATCTGACAACTAAAGAATGCCCAGCATTCAAACAAAGATTGAGGGCTATTTGGTAGAAGTCAACATCATAACCCAAGGTCATCAGTTCAGGGACACCTAAACCACAGAAATAAAAACAGAATGCCAAACAGAGAAGACACAGAGAAATAGACATGGAATGGTGAATCTAATTAAAACCAGGGGGAAATCTGAATGCAAAAGACATATGCAAACTACCTGAGGTATTGTTTAGGGCAAGAGTGATAAACATACTCATGAAAATCAAGAAAACAATAGAAAAAAAAGAGTAACAAAAAAGAGAAGAAATGAAGCAGCTCAAATCAGTGTCAAAGAAATAAAGACTATCTGAATTAAAGAGCTCAATAGGAAGTCTCCAAAGTAAAATGGATGAAGCTTACAACAGAATCAGTGAATTGTAAGATAGGGGAGAGGGATGCACTCAAACAAAGCAGCAAAGAGGAAAAGGACTGAAAGGAAATTAAGAGAGCATATAAGACCTATGGGATAATATGAAAAGGAACAGCATTTGCATGGTAGGGGTCCCAGAAGGATAAGAAAGAAAAGGGGGCAGAAACTGTACCTGAAGAATAGCTGAGAATTTCCCTATCCTGAGAAATGAAGTAGGTCTCCAGACACAAGACACTCAAGAATTAACAAACAAAAGAAACCAAAACAGATCTACACAAGGACACATCAACATCAAAATGTCAAAAATACAAGAAAAAGAACCTTAAAAGCAGCTAGAGAAAAATCACATATAAAGGAACCCCATAAGATTGTCAGTAGTTTTCTCAAACGTAACACTGCAATCCAGAAGGGAATGACATGATAGATTCAAAGTGCTGAAAGAAAAGGATTTCCAACCTAAGATACTAACCCGTGAGATTACCATTTAAAATAGAAGGAATGATAAAAGAAAAAATAACTTTTCAGATAAGCAAAAGTTAAATGAATTCATCACCACAAAACCAGCTCTACAAAATATACTAAAGGAAGCTCTATAATGTATAAAGAAACCTCACTTAAAAACAGTAAAACAGCAAAATACAAAAAGAGAGAAAGAGAGGAGAATAAAAACGTGAATGGTTAGAATGAATTCAAGACTAAACACAAAACCTCAGGGTAACCTCAAAACACATCTCCAAGGAAAAGGCAAAAAGGAAAACAATAAGTGAAACCAATAAAAACATAACTTCATTCAACTCATTTAACAAACAAAAGAGAACAAAGGCACTGCTTGCAACAATACCCAATGAACAATTAACCAAGTGGCAATAAACAATTACATATCAATAATCACCCTAAATGGCAATGGACTGAACTCACCAATAAAATGACACAGAATAGCCAAATGGATTAAAACGCATAACCCAACCTTGTGCTGCATTAAGGACACTCACCTTCTTTCAAATAATAAACATAAACTCAAAGTCAGTGGTTAAAAGATGATCCTATGTCAAATGGCAAACAAAAATAACAAAACAAACAAACAAACAAAAAAACCCACCAGGAACAGCTATACTTATATCAGATAAAATAAACTTCCAACTCAACAATATAACAAAAGACAAAGGTGGACATTTTATGATGATTAAGCGGCCAGTCCAGCAAAAATACAAAAAAATAATTAACATATATGCACCAAATGAATGAGCATCAAATATATTAAGCAAGTACTATCAGAACTAATGAGAGCCATCATCAACAACATGATAGTAGGAAACTTCAATATCTCACTTACATCAATGGAGAAATCAACCAGGCAGAAACTTTACAGGGAAACAACAGCTTTAAACAACCAATAAGAATATATTGGTATAATAGATAAATACTGAATACTTCACCCAATGAGTTCATATTCTTCTCAAGTGCACATGGACATTCTCAAGGATAGACCATATGTTGGTAAATAAAACATGTCTCAACAAATTTACAGACTGAAATCACACCAAGCATAGTCTCTGAAAACAATGGCTTAAAACTAAAAATCATCCACAAAAAGAAAGTTAGGAGACCCAAAATTAACTGGAAACTAAACAATGTGCTTCTGAATAGCACTTGGGTAAAAGAGAAATCAAAGAACTTAAATACTTAGAGACAAATGAGAATGAAGACCCGTGCTAACAGAATCTACAGGATGCAGCAAAGGGAAATTTATGAGGAAAAGTCATTGCAGTCTTGACCTACCTCAGGAAACAAGAAAAAATGAAAATAAACAATTTAACCCTATGTTTAAAGCAACCAGAGAAAGAATAATTAAAGCCAAAAATCAGTAGAAGAAAGGAAATAATCAATATTCAAGCAGAAATAAAATGGAAAACAAAGACAATCCAGTAGAACAATGAAACCAAAAGTTGGTTCTTTGAAAAAAATAAAATTAAGAAACCATTGGCTAGACTCACAAGGAAAAATAGAAAAAACCCTGATAACCAGAAGCAGAAAGGAAAGAGGTCAGAATTGACACCTCAAAAATATAAAATATCATAAGAGACTAGTATGAACAGTTATATGCCAATAAATTGGATAACCTTGAGGACATGAACAGATGTTTAGAAAAATACAATCTACCAAGACCAAACCTGGAAGAACAAAAGCAAGATATCAATAAGAAAGAAAATTATGAAACAGTATCTCTAATGAATATAGATGCAAAAGTTTTCAACAAAATATTAGCAAACCAAATCTCATACATCAAAAGGATCATGAATCATGACCAAGTAGGATTTATTCCAGGGATGAAAGGGTGGTTCAACACATGTAAATCTATTAACGTAATATACCATATCAACAAGAGCAAGGAGAAAAAAACATCATTATACCAAAAGACAGAAAGCTTTTGACAAGATCCAATACCAATTTATGATAAAACCCTGCATAAAATGGGGATAGATGGTACATACCTCAAAATAATCATCTCTAGCATCAAGGGAAACAAAAACAAAAACAAACAAGTAGAACTACATCAAACTAAAATGAAAGAAAATATCACCAAAACAAAAAGACAACCTACTAACTGGGAGAAGATAATTATGTTCCATATTTCTGACAAGGACTTGATATCCAAAATATATAAAGAACTCATAAAACTCAATAACTGAAAAACAGACAATCCAATCAAAAAATGGGCAGAAGAATTGGACAGACATTTCTCCAAAGAAGATAAACCAGATGGTCAAAAGACATCAAAAGATGTTCTTTCTCATTTGTTATTAGGGAAATTCAAATCAAAACAATGAGACATCATCATACATTTGTGAGATATGTTATTATCCAAAAATATGGAAATAACAAATGTTGGCAATGATGTGGAGTAAAGGAAACACTTTTACACTGTTGGTGAGGGTGTAATTTAGGGCAACCCCTTATAGAAAACAGTAACAATATGGAGTTTCCTCAAAAAATTGAATATGGAAATCCCATACGATCTTGCCATCCCACTTCTGGGCATGTACACAAAGAGATACAAAACACTAATTCACAGAGATTTATGCACCCCCATGTTTATTGCAGTCCTATTCATAATAGTTAAGAACTGGAAACTACCTAAGTGCCTAACATCAGATGTATGAAAAAAGCGTGGTACATATACACAATGGAACACTACATAGCCCTTAGAAGAAATGAAATTCTGTCATTTAAATCAGACAGATCTAGAAGGGATTATGCTAAGTGAAATAAGCCAAAAGAAGAAAGCCAGATACCAGATGACCCCACTCATAGGTAGAATATAAACAGTCAAAGCAAAGAAACAGACAAAACAAAACCAACTCTTGGACATTAGCAACAGAAATTAGGTTACCGGTGGGATGGGGTTGGGGTGGAGTGGGCATGTATTGGTGGGACCCATGGACAATGGTCAAGACCTCTTTGCAATTAGGTAGAGGGCAGGGTATGTTGACATAGATTTGAGGAATGGGGAACCTACACATATAGGGAACCTTCACAAATAAGTTTATTTTAATTTGTAAAGCATAGCTACCTCAATAAAATACTATTTTAGGAAAAAAAAAAAAAGGGTTTAAGGATACCAGTGACCATGAGAAGAACTGAAGACATCATAGGAAAAAGTTTATAAAAATTTCTAGTGTCTGAGGGAAGCCACAGTCATTCCTGGTTTTGTCCTCATCGTCCCTGGTGTGGCAGGAACAGAGAGAGGTGCTGATCTGCTAGACAAGTCTTCATTTTTCTTAAAGGACTTGCCTGAGAATTAGGGAATAAAAAGTCTTGGTCTATCTTTAAATGCCTATGCAATCTTGGGCAAATTGCTTAAACTTCCTGGGATCCCAGTTTTTCATACAAAATTAATAAAAAATCAAAATTTCAAAGTAGTTTGTATAATTTCATGTAATTTCACTTAACAGAACACTACTCAGTGGGTTTGAAAATTTTCAAAAAATGACCCCAAATGAGTGCTGTTTATCTCCCAATAAAAATAATTCCACATTAGATAAAATTTCAGATGAATCTATAAAATTTCTTATAAAAATATATCATTATACAACAGAAACTCATAAAAACATTATTAACTATTAAAGTATCTGTCTAAATTAAGAAACTGTATTACTGTTTAGATAAGAAAGCACCCACATAGTTATTTTACCTCATAGGTAATAAATATCCTTCAAGTTGAGCTGGTTATAATATAAACTTATAATAACTAACATCTGATTTGCTAACATTGCTACTGCACATAGCAACCACAATTCTCTACTAAATGCTACATAGAAAAGAAACACCCAACAAGAGGAAAGCCAGTAGATACTAAGCATAGTTTTTCCATTTCTTATTATTTTTGTATGCTAAAAATGGTGAAAGTTGTGAAATAAGCTAAATACTTAGATGAGCTATAAAGTGAACTCTGTAACATAGTATGGTTAGAGAATAAAAGTTTCTGGTTATTGAACACAGTTATTAAAAAACAAACACATCTGGAAAAAAACAGATCATGTCTCTTCAATATATTATACTATGCATTTTTAAATAGTGATGATTAAAAAAGATACTTCTGAATCTTATGGTAACTCATAGTTTGTATTTTAAATATTTGTACCTATTACAGAAAACAAGCATTTCACTAGTTATTTTAGGATTTTAGCCAAGCAAAATAAAGCTTTGACTGGAGATATCTCTGGCTGAAATCTCTTTATGTAACCCAAAGGAAAATTAATCGAGGTCAACAATTTTCAATGTTTTTTTCAGCAGTGTAACTCTTTGATCAAGCAAACTTTTACACAGTATCAAAACTGAGTTAAAGTAACACTTTATTAATATAAATAACTTCACCTTTTAAAGCAGGTATTATAAAGTCAGTCAATAAGAATGCATTCTGCTCTGATGAGCCAAAAAGTATGAAATAAGGGACTTATAAAGAAAAGTTAGTGTTATATCCACTTCATTATCAATTTATTCATGTAGTTCCTTTTAGTTGCACAAATCCTGAAGAACTTGCTTCATACCGTTGAGCATTCATGCAATTTTTTTAAAAAGGTCAATGTAATACCACAAGCATCTAGACAAAACACACTTGGAAAAAGTTAAAATGTCTGTGCAAAGCAGATTTACCCCCCTCCCCACAAAAAACAAAACAAATCACAAACTCATCTTTGCTGGTTTCCAGCAACTTTTATGCAGCACATGTTAGTAGGGCTTCTTAAACAGTTTTAAAGAACTGAAATATATGCTAATAAAATTTGAATCGAAATTAAGAAAATCCCTAAAGAACTTCTGAAAAACTAAATGATGTGCTAGTCAACTACTTACATTAAATCTGATTCTTTTCAAGGGTACTATTTTTCCCTCATGTGGCTATTTTGTCTCCAGAGCACAGAAAAGGGGAAGGATTGGGAACTACAGAACAAATAACTCTACAAAAAAAAAAAAAACAACTGTGATACTGACATTATGCAGAGATCACAAACTCAACTGCATGTAGAAATCCAGCAGGGAACATAAACTGGGTAAGGGACTAGCTGAGGTCTGCAATGGACCAGAAAGTGTATGACCTACTCAAAGGTAGTCAGTTGAAAAATTCAGCTGAAACACACACTGTGCGGTGAAAATTTAGGAACAAGGAAGAATGAATAGCTTCTAAAACTTCTCCCTAACAGTAATCAGGGTAATCCCTTGGGTTATCTCAGTCCCTTGGGTAATCCCCTCCCCTTGAGTGTGCATTGGACATAGTGATTTGCTTCCAATCAAAGAAAAATAGCAGAAGTGTCAGGATGGCATTTCCAAGATGAGGTTACAAAAGATTATTAACATTGTTCAGTTAGCTCGCTCTCTCCCTGGCTTTTCTGATTTTCACTCTGATGAAGCAAACTGCTCTCTGAAGAGCTGCCCTATAGAGAAAGCTCAATGAAGGAGACCATTAACTTATATTCTCTAAGAAACGGAATAATTTTAATAACTGAGGGAGTGGGCTTTGATGATCCTCTGCCAGTAGGTCTTTTTACAGCAATCCCTGCAGATCTTGAATGGAGCTTAGTCAAAGACCATGAGCCAGAGGACCAGTTAAATTGCACCTGGACTTTAAACCACCGAAATTTAGCTAACAAGTACTATTATAAGCAGTAGCTATCTAATGCTAAATGTCACTAGATTTTCTACTTTTTCCAAAGCAGCTATCTATATTGATATCTAGATATATATATAGATATATATATATCTATATATATATATAGATATATATATATTGATATCCAGATATATATATATATCTAGATTGATATGTATTAAACTCCTACCTTTTTAGAGTAGCAAACAATTCATTTAATAGATAGCAAGCACAAAAATAGCATATCTGAAGGTGAATGGAAGTTATAAATGTTCCATTTCCCACTGATATACTAACAAAGGAAATGCCAGAGATGACCATTGAATATACATTGATAAACATGTGGAATGATGAAAAAGTCCTCTGAAATACAACAACAAAACAAGTTTTCTGGTCATAAAATATGACAATAGCAATGATTATATTGAAACGTTAAGAAGGTCCTGCGGCAAGTGGGTATAACAATCAGTAAAAAATATGGGGAAAAAATCGTAACAGCAATTTACCAGAGAAGGACCTTGAATCAATCAAAGCTCTAATATTAAATCTGCCTAACAATTTGCTCATTTGTTTCCAACAAATGGTAATAAGCAAACAACAGTAAACCCAAGGGATTACTTTTTCCTTTTTAAATTTGAAAGCCTATATACTATGGTTAATATACATAAGCTGCTAACTGCTAGGAAAAAAAGAGGCCAATTTCTAATACAGAACTGTACTCAGGGATATAAGTCAAAATAAAATATTTTAACACAAAATGTTTCTATACATTTGTGCCACCAAATTATCATAACACCATCTGCTCCTTTACAGATGATGGCTAATCCTATTTTATTCGCAAAATTTTATCTATCATTTTTATGAGAAAGAATCTTAAATATGCATTTCTAACCCTGTCCACATCTCTAAACTATAATCCTTTATCTCAAATTGCATTTACTCTTCATTATCCTACTTTTTATTCAACAATCAAAACCAAACTGCCTCCTCCTCTCCCTCTGCACAACGCTCTCATTGCCATTTCCACTCAGTTACCACATCTGATTAGATTTTAATTTTCATTTCTTCAATTAATTATATTACTTCCTTTACACGTCTACAAATTATTGGCTTAAGTATTTACCATCCAAACTCTAATTACCATGTTATTTTTTTCTATTCATCTTTTTTCTTTCCAACTATTCACCCATTATTAATTTATACTCACATAACACTAATACTGAGCTCCTTACAATGTCACTGAATAAGATCTTAATTATTTATGATAATATGACAGAATTTGAACTCACATTATAAAATGCAATTACCATTAAATTTTTAACTACCAAAATGTGATGAAATGAACTAGGAGATATTAGAAAGGAGATTAAGAATAATCGAAAATTATGGATAAAGGTAACTATAATCAATTTAAGTGACCAGAAAGTACCTATAAGCTGGCAGACATGCGGTGCTCACAGCTCACCAGGGACCTGAGGTCAGATCCCCAGATTTGCTATTTAGCATACCTTGTTAGTATAGATTGCAATAAATCTAAGCCCTCCCCCTCAAATCTTTGGCAGAAGTTTGACAAATCAATCTCTTAGATTATACTTTTATTTCAAATATCAGAAGACCACTCACACAAAATCACTATTAAGGAAGCAATGCTTTACAAGTGAGTAGCCATTCTTAAACTTAACAACTAGTAGTTAAATTCTCATATAATAAGTCCTCTTATACTAGAACACATTTATAATCTTCCCATTATGACTCATATTAAACACATTATAACTTGAGGAATCTGCATATAAAAATATCTCCTCACCATTGATATGAAACTGTTCTAAACACAATCACCAAAATTAAATTCACCATTTTTTCACACGTAATAATATGAGAAGGAAAATCATCAATTAACCTAATGTTAAGCCTCTGGGATCTATAACCTGGGGTACTTGAAAAAATAAGCAAATAAATATTTTTAATGAGTTTTCCTCTTAAGGATTTATGGACTATCTAGGTAAAGTATAAGATCAAGTAAATATATTAGAATTTAACATTTAGAAACCAGTGTGGGGCTTTTAGACTATCTTTAGCTTTTTTACAATTGGGAAGAGATGAAGCTCTTTACTTCAGATTCTGCATACAGAAGGCAGAAAAGCAGCAGACAGGTTTATCAGTCAAGAAATTACAATGTGTTCAATGAGTGAAAATAGTTCCTGGAGAAAATATGATGGTTGCTCCTCCAAACTATCAACCAAGTAGCTTGATTTGACCAACCAAAAATAGTCAAACTATTATCTTATGGCCATACTCTAAGAAGATCACCACACTCCATTCTTTCTGAGCAAGGGTTAGAACTCAAGCAGAAAAGGATAATCTTAATGGAGTAAGAAGTAAGACGTCAGAGTCTAGGGTTGTCAGAAAAATGATAAATCAAGAGAAAAATGTCCTACGAGGAGTGAGTCACAAAGTAGGGATTTCCCAAATTTGCATAAATTTTTTTCTAAAACTGTTTGGGTGATGGCTAAGGGCATATGTTCAGGACAAGAGTCTAAACAGTGTAGGGGGGAAACAACTGATAGAAGTCTAAAAGGGCTGATGGGACACTGACAGCTGCCCACAACAGTGAGTCAGAGGCGATTAGTCATTCTACTAAAACTCTTGTCCACCTAAGAAGTAAAAGGCATATTCTAAAACTAAGAGATGTTCCTTAGATTAAGGGCAAACCTGATAATATTATAGGACCACTCCAACAAAACCTGAAACCAAATCTCCAGAAGATCAGTGTGATCATCCAATAAAATAAGTGCCTGCTAATGCAAACCTCAGCACCTTCCAGAGGGAAATGGCACAAGCAAAAGTCTCCTTGGTGTGTCATTCATAACATTCATTATATTCACAGATATGAAAAGAAAACTCAATATAAACAAGCTCATAGATAAGGCATATTTTTCAATTAATATGCAAGAATGAAACAGCAAGAAGGTATGATTGATCAGGTTTCAAAACTGTGGTTATTAAGATCTCAAGCTTGCCTCCTCCCCACAGCACAACAAAACACAGCTATTTGGCAAGTAGGATCTTTGAAAAGTAATGGGACCAACATCTCCACAAAGAGAGGAGACACACTTGTCAACAAACCATAGGAGAAACAAATCTCTCTTGCTGCCATACTGGCCTGTTTGGAGACTCCAGAGTTTAGAGCCCCATACCTAGTTCCCATACCTAGGAAATGACTTTCAGTCACTGAAATCCTTGTGAAGAGACACACTGCTTGCTCGTGGTGCCCACACTGGAGGCCACTATTGTGAGAAAGCCCTTAGGGGTGGGTGGGTGGACCCCAGGTCACTCCACCATTAGCACAAGTGTACAATGTTGCTGACTCTTACTGTGGCCTTTCCCCAGGCAGCTAGAGAGACAGCTAGAGGCAGACAATTGGCTCAGCAGCACCCATGCTGAGAATTGACTATTAGTTCACAAGGAGCATTCTATTCTTCCCCTCTCACTGGGAAAACAATTGGAAGGGCCCCATCAAAACAGCAGTTCCCACCAGCCTGTGACTACAGCTAAACAGTCTTCTATCTGCTTGGTACCTCTTAAAATTCCACCCCCAGGGCTCAGGACTTAGCTGCCACCTCCAGCTGGGACTGCCTCTCCTCTGGAGAATTGAGAGACTTTCATAAGGGAGTGTACTAAATACAGCTCCTGGCTCCCTCTCTCCGCTGGGGGCTGTTTTGGGACTGTGGCATGCTTGTGTACTGGGCCCATAATTCTTGGTTTCGTTCTTTGGGCTTCGTTGATTATATCTGTGACTCTGGAGGAAACATCTGCATTCCCTATACTAACTTCAGTCCTTACACTGGAGTCTCAGACCTCGACAAAGGGCTCACCCTAGATCTTCAAAAATGTGACAATTGTGATCACACAACTAATGTAAATCTAGCATTCCAGACCAATACCCAGGTTAATTCTGCACAACTTGATACCCTAACATAAAGCCTTTACATCAGGGAAGCCTAATCCACAGAAATAAAAACAGAATACCAAACATACTGAAGAAACAGAGAAAATGCAAAATGATAGACCCAAAAAACCTCAAGGGAAAATATGAATGCAACATAAGTAAATTACTTGACAAAGACTTTGCAGAAATAGTTTTAATGATACATTGAAATGAGGAAAATAACAGAAACAAAAAAGAACTAACAGAGATAGACAAAATATGACACAGCTAGAAACAGCTCAAGGAGATAAAGAATAGAATAGATGAGTAAAGAATACAAGAAGGGCTCAACAGTAGACTTGAAGAAGTCTCCAACAGAATCATTGAGATAAAAAGTAGGGCAGAGGAACACACATAAACAGATCAGCAAAGTGAAAAAATAATTAAAGACAGCATATGTGACTTACGGGATAGCGAGAGGAACAACATTTACATCACAGGGGTCCCAAAAGGAGAAGAAATAAAGAAGTGGTGCAGACACTATTTGAAGAAATAATAGCTGAGAATTTCCCTAACCTGAAGAAAGAAGCTGATCTCCAGACCCAAGAAGTTCAAAAGGTTCTAAACAGAAGAAAGCCAAACAGGCCTACTCAAAGATATATCATTAAAATGTAAAAATACAAAATAAAGAGAGAATTTTACAAACAGCTAGAGAAAAATGAGTTACATACAAAGAAGCCATCTTAAAACTGTCAGTAGTTTCCAAAGTTAAAATTTTATATGTCAGAAGGGAATTGCAGGATATATTCAAATTGTTGCAAGAAAAGGACTTCCAACCAAGGATAAGCTGCCCTGCTACATTATCACTTAAAATTGAAGGAATAAGAAAGAGTATTACAGATAAACAAAAGTTAAAGGAATGCATCACAACAGAACAAGTTTCACAAGAAGTTCAATAAAATAAAGAGAAACCCCACTGTATTTTACATGGTCTACACCTCAGTCACTGGCTTAGCACCTGAGTCACTAGGGGCACAAGAAATAAAGCAAATTTTAAAATGGATAAGAACAACATGACATGTCCACAAAAACAGCATGAATAAACAATACCAATTCAAGTGCTGGCAAGTGTGTGGAAAACTGGAAATCTGATGATGGAAATGAAAAATGGTAGAATCACCTTGAAAACAAGTTGACTGTTTCCTAAAGGTAGAAGTCTACCATATAATCCAGCAATTCTACTCCTAGGTTTTTAACCAAAGAAAAATGCAAACTTACGGTCAAAAAAAAAATCTGTACTTGAGTTTTTTTACAATAGCTTTATTCAAGATACAGAAAAATTAGAAACAACCCAGCTCTACCTCAGCCTGTAAACAGATTAAGTTGCAGTACATCCATAAAATGGTAGACTATTCCACAGCATAAATGATAATAGACAACGTAACAGTAACAGATGAATCTTGAATGTCAAGTGACAAAATCTAGATCCAACAATAATATTGTTTAATTCCACTCATATGACGTTCTGCAAAAAACTTTTAGGTTGATGGGTGTTAGTGGCTGAATGATGGGAGAAGGGTTGATTGTGCTGATACACTACTTCTCATCCATGTGATAAACAAAACACAATGTGGGCGAGGCTGAGCGTAAAAAACTACTCTCAAATGTTGTTGGTTGGAATGCAAAATGGTTCCTGCTTTCTGCAACAGAGTTTGATGATGAAAATACTTATGTCTTACTTTTCGATTCAGCAGTACCACCTCAACAATTTTATCCAATTATAGGGACACATAAGGGCACACAGTTACTCACTGCGCCATCATTTATCATTGCAGTAACATTGAGAAATATTACTAAGACCAAATGTAGAAGACTATGTTATGATGTATACACACAACTGACTATTCTATAGCTATCAAAAACTTAAGTTTTAAGAACTGATAGATTTTTACAATATTCATTGTTATGTGAAAAAAAGTAAAATGCTGGCAAGGATGGGTGGAAATGAAGACTTGTTTTTACAAAGTTATACAGACTTTCCATACAATCCAAATATTGTAATCCTAGGTATTTTAAATGAAATGAGTTTCAAACCATGTTCATAGAAGTCAAAGTTGACCCAAATTGAAAGCACAAAAATTTGAGCTTGGGGAGGGGGTGGGGTAGGGAGAAGAAGCATTTTGAAGAAAAGAAGAAGAGGACGAAGCAATTTTTATTTATTTTTTGCTTTTCCACAATCCCTAGCCTCAGGTCATAAACCCAGGTCCCTGGGCTTTACATGATCTACACCCCAGCCACCAGTGTACACCCAAGACATCTTGTAACAGGTGAACAGATTTGTAAAAGTCTATGAAATGGAGTACTGATATTCAGTGGTAAAAAGTAGTGAATTACCAAATTACAAAAAGATGTGAAAAAAACCTAGCTGCATATAGTCATATATGTATATACACATACATACATATATATATATATACACACATACATACATATATATACACATACATACATATATACACATACATACATATATATACACACACACATATATATATACAAACACATATATACACATACATATACATTTCAATAGAAAAAAGCATATTTAGCATCCAGACAGAAGTTCCTAACAAGTATGTCCCTTATGAAGGAAAAAGGGCTTTTTGGATAAACAGATAAATCCAGGGTTGAATTAGGAAAACTCATGAGCTTGAGCTATCTTATTATGCCACAAACTATGGAATTCTTAAAAATTACAAATTAAGAGAATATTTAAAAATGGGTGAGGACCCAGCTTAAAGAGGCATATATTAGTCACATCTATAAAAATGTGTATATGAAAACAAATGATAAAACTGACTATAATTTACTGAGTAAAATAGGAATCTATTAGTACCTGTTGAGATAGGCAGATACATGAGGAAGAAGTAAGCAGTTAGAAAGATCGATGGATGAGTGGATAACAGACAAAGTGGAGGGGAAGAATTCTTACACAGAGTATCAATTGATGGATGTAGTAGAGCTGGAAGAAATCAGTGACTAATAAATATAATAAGGGAATTTTTATGAAAGACAAGGCATTTACATGTCCTTAAAGTATCTCACAAGTTACTTTAATAACAGTAGACATTCAGCACAGTAACAAAAAAACTTTCAGAACAAAATGTTGGAAAATATTTTCATTATGCTAACTTTGATAGGCTTCTTAGGGAGAAGACAAAATGCACTAAATTTTTTTTAAATGTAAACAGGATTTCATGAAAATTAAGAACTGTTAGACATAATGAAAAGGCAATTTACTAACTGGGAGAGAATATTCATAATAAAAATATCTAATGAATGACCTATAGAAGAATGTATAAACAATTCTTACAATTCAACAAGATAAACATACAAAGTTAAATGACAAAGATTTGCCTAGATTACAACACAAAAAATGATGGGAAAAAAATGAATGCATAATAACTATACAAAAAATATGCTGACCATTAGTCATCAGAGAAACACAAATTAAAACCACAAATAGCACTACACACTACCCACACTAAAAAGATTGGTCAAACAAAATGTTAGCCAAAATGTGAACCAACTTGAGTTCTTTTTTCTTTTTCTTTATGTATACATATATTTATTTCTATTTGCATATCTTGAACGATACAGATATCATGGAAAGACAATTTTATCTTGTTAATGAACTACAATCTAAGGCAATAAAAGTAGAAGTTTTATCAATAAATGTTTTGGCCTATTTTTTGCTTGAAAACTTGCCAGGATTTCATAACTTCTTTGTTAATCAGTTGAATTAATATAGTTAAGGATTAGGAATTTATAATCTAGCTAATACTTTAAGTTCTTCTGATGGAAGTTCAGTAAGAATAAAATTAAAGCCTTTGAAAGGACAAGTATTATCATTCCAGTTGGGTTATCACTTTATTAGGTATAAACATGAATTTTTAACCAGTTAAGTAAACATTCATAAACCTTACATAAAACATTTATAAAGTTTAAAGCACCAAAATTTCACCCTCATCTGGAACAATCAAAAATTTTATCCTGGTAGAGTAACAGTTGGATGCAGTTCACAGATGTCCCAAATACGTAGGTTTGCATTCCAGGGCCAGCAAACAAGATGAGCGACTTGAAAACTAAAATGCTTCTTCGTCCTCTCTCTTGCTGCCTGCCTGCTTACCTTCATTCCTACCTACAGTTTTATTTTTTTTAAATTGCTCTGACAAAATTTATATAGTAATTTATTTTTAAATACTGAATTATACCAAAATCACTCTTTTTACCTTTGGAACAACTGGAATTCTTAACTTTCCCAGTAATATAACCATGATGGAGAATTATTCAGCATTTTTTTCTTAAGAAAGTGTATCTTAACTCATCAAAAGACTTAAGTGAAGCTATTTTCTCTAAAGAAGTAAAATTATATGTTCTTTAAAAAGAGTTGTACAAGAATATTCATGGCAGTTTTATTCATAACACCTCAAAATTAGAAATAATCTCTACCAACACACAGAATGACTACACAAACTACAAAATACATTCATGCAATGAAATAATACACAGCAACAAAAAGGAATAAATTAGTAATACACTAAACAAGAGTATCTCCAAATCATCAGGCTAAACAAAAGTAGACTTAGACTAAATAGCATACACTGTGTGATTTCATTTAATGAAAGTTTGGGAAGAGGCCAGCCTAAACTCTTTAGACTTAGATTAAAACAAGGATTACCTCTGATGGGAGAGGAAACTTTCTTAGTAATGGGCTATCTTAACTTAGATGGGAGTATATAGATACATGCAGCTGTCAAAAGGTATCAAACTGTATGCTTCAAACCATCATTATACACATGTAAATTAGACCTCAACTTAAAAAAAAAAAAAAAACCTTGACTCTTCCTATTGTTATGACCATTTTTAATTACCCCCTGCATATCTGTCTTTCTCAGTCTGTAAATTTTTACCAAAAACAGGTTCAGGTTTTAAGTGTTTGCCTGCTGCTTCTACAGTTTTAGAAACTTACTTTAATTAGGCATGGGGCATTTCTGACTGTTACCGACCTAACCTACAAAGTGTTCAAACTCTTTGCAAAGAAGTCAGGGTCACTATCAGCTGTTATGAATGAGAAAAATATTTTTAATTAAAAAAATATTTTTTAATTAGGAAAAGGTACCTTCTGGGTACCATTAGTTTATGAGGCGAAAGCAGCTGAAACGCGATGATGGGAAAGGGCTGGCTGGCTTCAGATGAAGCAGTGATATTTTTTTTATGGCTCCTGTATGCAGTTCTGATGTCCAACTTGAGATTCCCCTTCTTTCCAGACACTGGGCAGTTCTATGAAATAAAGCCTCCCCCTAATATTGAAGGCTTCCAATTCTCTGTGAATCATAGACTACATATTTTCTTAATTGGCTTTCCCAAGAAATTTCCTAGAAAAAAATGAAAATAAGTGAATAACCTAAGCCATAAATAGTTGACAACAAAGCCTGGCTGAGAACTCAGTTCTTCCATCTCCCAGTCTTTCTTTTCCATCTCAACTTCTCTCATTCCTATTAACTACTGACTTATTAACCATCTGGACACTCACCATCTACTGTAGCTATTGCTTTTTTCTGTTATTTCCACACATTCTACTCATTCCACTCCTGAAGTACGTGTTTTACTTTTTGTTAACATTTGTGATTCTGGTGTATGAGAAAGTCTCATCACTACCAACCCCTACCCTCCAAAATTCTGGAAGAGAGGGTGTCTCAAATCATGCTACATCTGTCATAGAGAAGAGTCCAGTCACAAGAAGACAAATCCTGTAATAAGAGATGGCCTAGAAAAAAGTTTTTTTCCGATGCCCCCATCTCGATCGGAAAATCTCAATCATACTCTCCATGGCCCAACAATGCACATACTTGCTGCCACTCTGATTTAGGATGCAGAGTCAACCTTTACACTAACCTCATGACCCAAACCCCAGTGAAGGAATTTTAATCAAGCTTCTTTTAGACCCTGCTTCTTAACTCCAGAGATAATACAATGCATTTCCCATGCTTATTTATCCTAATATAATTCATCCTTAAATAGCAGAATATAAACAAAGTGAGCAATGTTATTTGAGAAGGTATGTAATAATAATCACCCAGAGATACAATTTGTTAATTTTTCAATCCATTGTAAATTTTTTATCATCAGTTTACAAAAAAATTTTAATTCATAATCAAATGTTCTCTGTAATCATCCTCAAACATGAGAGTCCTGGCAACAACATTTCTTATTCTACTTATTTCTAAGTTATCTGTCACATGACCACCAAGAGAATACTCATCGACTATAAGGAATGTTCCAGTTAGGAGGACTTGATTTGTATTTTAGTGTCTATATTCTATAGTTCAGAAGCCCTGATTTATCTGGTTCACAAGGTGCCAAAGATAAGAAGCCACAGAGAAGTCTCCAATAACAAATTATAAATATCCTTGTGACTCCTTTCCTAAATCATCTCTTTCTGTTATTCAAGGATTCTTAGAAAGTCACACTATTCGATTTATACCCATGGTCAAGTCTTAGTTCTTTGAGCTGTTAGGCTTTCTTAAACTACTAGCAACTTTTGAAGTGTGTCATCTCTCTTTTGTCATATACATCTGTGTCTCTTCCTTTCCAACCTCATGATCCATCTGTACTCCACAGTCTCTGCTGTAGGTTGAAATTTTGTATCCCCCTAAAAAGATACATCTAAATCCTACTCCTGAATATCTGTGCATTTTACTTATTTGGGAAAAGGGTCTTTATAAAAGTGATTAAGTTAAGATCAGATTAGACTAGATTAGAGCACCTGCTCTAATCCAATGGCTGGTGTCCTTACAGAAGAGAGATATTTGTACAGTCACAGATCCACATAGAAACCCTTGTGAAGACAGAGGCATTCAAGAAATGTCAAGTATTGGCATCCACCAGAAGCTAATGGAGAAGCATGAAACAGATTCTCAAATTTTCAGAAGAAACCAATACTGCCCATACCTTTATTTCAGACTTCTAACCCAGATCTAAGAAAATAAATTTTTGTTGTTCTAATTTAATGACCACCCATTTTGTGGTAATTTGTTATGGCATCTCTATATAATTAACGTAATTCCCCTGTGACTACTTTTCTCCAAAAACTTACAAGGGAAAACAGATGTACTGCTAATAGGCAAAAGCAACTTACTCCTGATATGAGACCTTCCAGAATCTGTCTTTCCCTCTGGTTTGGGTTTCTAATAACTTACATTGGACTAAGACACATAATACAAGCTACAACAAAATCTTTGACAGCAAACCACTGATATTTAGGATATATTTTTATCTACCTACAGTCTACCCTAACTTCTCCAGGATCTATCATTTATTACATCCCTTGAAAGGGTAGAGTACACGGAAACATTTTAAGATTTTTAATAGACAACAAAAACTTTCATTAAAGTCTAAATTATCTAAATCATCATACTGAGAAAAAACAGTAAGAGAAAATCTGCTAGTTAATAACTGATTAGGTTTCAATGTGTTCTTATTCCTGAGTCAATCTCAAATCATGAAATTTTAAACAATGACTAACAGGTCTCCTTGTCATACTTGAAATCATGTCAAGTAGGTAAGTATCCATTCAACCCACGGAAATAGCCACACTGACATTGGCTCTGAATATCACGTACATTTAACTATAAACTATTTTTTTTGTGAGATCTGTGACTCAGGAAACTACAGAATGGTAGAATAAGGAAGTGATAAGGAAGTGATGAGGAGGAGAAGGGGAGTGAATTCAAATCTCAGCACCTGTCCACCTTAATAAGCACATTATGTCACTTGACTAGGTCTACTATTACAGCTATAATATGTGGATAATAATTCATTAACTGGCTATGCAAATTAAGTGAGAAAATCCAGTAACCACTTGCATTAATTTCTGACACATAATAGATTCTCAATCAAAATAAGCAATGGCTATTCTGAACAATATAGCTTTTTATAGAGTAACAAAATCCAGAGAAGTCTATCATTTTTTTAATTTGTTATTTAGTTTCTATTTAGTTCTAAATCTTTCTTACTCCCTTTAATATCTTAGTTCTGAGCCCCAAGGAGAGATGCTGGTGAATGAGCAGGAACCAGGACATGATTAGATTATATACGGACAAGAAAATTCTACCCAGGTAGTTTTTGGCAACTCGTGTGATTGAAGACTTGCATGAGGTTGATGGTTGATGGCACCCATGAAACATGATAAACAACATAGTAAAAATGACAGCAGGATGTTTATGAACAGAGTCCACCATCCAGCAAACCACTATACTTAGGTCACCCGCAATGCTAGGTTTGCTATGGGGGGAATAATTTTTAAAAATGAACGTATTACTCAGCTAAAATTAATTTATTTGATTTGTTTTTAAACACTGCAAACTTTGCTTCTTGTTGCCGTACCACTATTTCTGGGTAGCCTATTTTTTATAAAGAAGCAATAGCACACATAAAGATGCAAGTTTGTGTTATTTATCTTCAAACCAAAGGAGCAAATTTTCCTAAAGAGCACATTCATGTTCTTCAAAGGCCATTAACTCCAACAGTGAAAGGTGGGCAGCTTGATGCTGCATGAAAGCTCAGGTGTTCCGAGTACAAGGATAAGCAGACATGTTTTCTGTGTTGAAAAGCTCAGCATCTCTCTATTACATACTGAGATAGAACAACTCTCCTGGCCACTTTGGCACGAATTTTCATCCATCAACATTTTCTGGTCTATCTCTAATTAACAAAGGCCTGCATTTGCCAGATGTTTTGCTGCAAATGGGACTGTCTTTGGTGAGGTCACACACCAAAATGAACTGGCCTTCTCTCAAGTACAAATCATGCCCTCACTTGACTAGTGTTGTGCATGAAGCTGGCCTGTTTCAACATCAATGATATGCATCCTTGAAAAAACAGCATATTTTAAAATCATACATAAAAAATCCAGAGACAAACAATTATTTAGTTCTAAACCTTTTCCTATGAATCTATTATGAAAGAAATGACAAAAGCACTTGGAAAATATTACTTTGCAAACAAATTTCAGTTTGTCAAAATGGGCTGTATTACTCACTCCAGGTTTCTGTCCCAGGTCTTAATGCAACAAGGCATTTGGGGAGTAGGAAAAGTGAAGCAACAAGTGAACGACATAGTGCAAGTAAAATATTTATTATATTTTAAGAGAACACAATACTTCCTCAACAGAATCTAATTACTGACCGGAGATAATAGACATATTATTCTCAATAAATTTGATAAGCTCCAGTTCAAATCTGACTGTTGGCAAAGTAGTCTGGAAGTTCAGCAATTATCAGAAAGTCAATTTACTTTGTGATCAAACATTATCATTCCCAACAGTGTTTGTTGATGTTTTCTCTTTTCCTCATGGCTTCATCTATAAACAATTCACTCATTGGTAGGGTTTAATGAAGCCAAGGGGATGGGCTCAATTCCCACTTGGATCTGGTTAACTCTATCACTTTCAAAATCACAGACTCAATTCTAAGATATGTTTTTTAAAAGTATGTGTTATTTAACAGACAGGGTCAAGTAAGATATATAACTAGATGAACACAACTGATCACCAGTACCTGAAAAACAACTAAAAGAGTCTACCCTAGTGATTGTGGGTTAGTCTATAATCTCTAAAACCAAGGCTATAAGTATATCCACTTATTGAAGTTTTCTGTTCTCTTACTCAAAGTAAATGGATGATGAACCTAAAAGCTTTATCTGTTGACAATTCCTCTAACAGAAAGGTATTCCAAATTTTAAATTCTATATATAAAGGTGGAGGAAAGAAAATAGAAAATTAGATGTAGCCAGATCAACAAAGAGTAGAAAATAAGACATGATGAAAGGGGAAGTCGACAGAAGTTTAAAGTTGAGATATGACATCTCTTTCCTACCAAGTCCCTAAACATAGGAAAGAAGAGAAAAGAGAAAACCTAGAAATTAACATTTCTTATGAAAAACAAAGTTTAACTCAGAGACAAATTTCAAAGAACAAAGACTTTCTCTATCATAATGATAAGTCATATAATAAATCCATAGAATTTGCAAGAGCATAGATCTAGAATTGTAGATAAGTAGAACAAGAAGATATAGTAAAAAACACATAAATTTAGTATATATCTATTTGGAAATGAATTATTTAGCAGTTTTGGTAAAATTAGCTTTCTATGTAGAAAAATATAAAATTAGATTGCTACCACATATCATATTTAAAAGTCAATTTCAAATAAAATAATAACATAAATCTGAAAGAGACAAAAGACCAAAAATATTACTAAATGAAAATTAATATATTTGTGACCTCACTATCAGAAAGTTTTCCTAAAAACTGACCATAAAATACAAGTTATTCAGAGAATTTACACAAATTGATGGATTGTCAAGAGTTGCAACAAATAGATGCTATTTTCAAAGGATGAACAAGCACAGTCTATCATTCTCAAATGTTTTACAAGATTCAATTTCACCTCAAGGTCTTTCAAATTTCTCAAAATAATATTACTTTCACACATTAAATGAAATTCAAATAATATTTGACCATTTGTTTACAAATTCAGTACAGATTCATACTTCTGATGACACAATGCCACATGAGCCATAAAACCAAGGTTAGGTGTCATTTATCTAAGTGTTAAGGACAAGGGTGAGAGGAGAACTAATTGTAGTAATTGACCAACACTTCCCAAGAATGAGGATTCAAGGACAAAAGTTAACTTACAAAATGAAAAACAGAGATTTAGAGCCTGAATGTGAGACAATGACTGTTAGATGTAACACAATCCACTTGGTTAAGAGTCAAGTAGTGATCAGTAAAGCAAAAGGGAAGGGGCTGGGCTGGTGTCCTATCTGATGATCAAGTGGCTGTATTCATGAAGAAAGTCTTCTTTGTTAAAATCTTACTGAAATAACACTGAATTATAATATGTAGGTTTAAGGTGTATGCACACTAAACACATTGTAAAGCTATATTTTTATATATTGCATTATGTTTACTAACAGTGAAATTCTATTTTTCACCATATAATTTACACCCTTTTTTTAAAGTCATTGAAACCTTGATTAAAAATTTTGAAGTATGCCTAAGTAAATGCTTCTTAGTCTAAAATATAATTTCAATCCCACTGCATTCATTTCTCAGTTTAATTGCTAGTGACAAACAATAATTGTATCTCCATAGTTTTTATTTTAATTTTTCCTCTATGTTTCCTTTATAACTTTCTCCTTAGGTACAAATTCCCATCCAGGATTTTAAGGTATTACTGAACTTCACATTAAACAAAAAACTATTTTCAATACTGAAGCTAACAGAAGGAGCATGAAGGTAGTATTTCTTGATTCCCAAACAAGAGTAGCTTATAAATGTTGTTCTAAAATGTAGTTAGGTATCAAGCACCCTTGATTTTAGTTACAGCATAAATGATATGATGTTACAATAATTTCAATCCATTTCAAAATTCTTGAACACTATGTATATGAAGAAAAAGATTCTTTCACAGAAACTTTATAATTTGGCATCTTCTAGACTCAACTTAACACTCATGTACTATCTTACACTAAAAAAGGAAATGATATCCATATGACGTCTTTAAAGAGGAAAAAAGAAACCTAAGTTTAGATCTGAACGCTTTTGTTTTACCTTTTGAACTCAAACATCTGATCAACTGGCATATTTCCTTTGGAACACTTCTAGGAAGTGCTTTTGCTGCTGGAAGCAACTGTATAATTTCCTTGTTGTCAATTTAGGGCAGTTTTAATTTATAGTGTGCCTGCTAATTGCTTATCACACATGCACATACACTCTTGGTAAGTATGAGAAATATGCTAATATTTTCCTATTTCCAACTTTTCTTCTTCCCGAGAAGAGCTAATTTTTAGAAGTAAATATTAGAGTTCCTAAAATGTGGTAGTGATATAAAAATTCCTTTTTCTTCCCTCTAAATTCAATGTTAAAGGGCACATCAGCTGAACAGATCAAAGAACAATCCCAAGGAATAAAGCTGCTCAAATTTTGGCACAAGCCAGCACTCTGCATTGCCATCAGAAAAAAACACTATCACAATTAGTAAGGATCTTAATTAACACACAATGATTACATGAGTATGAAGATAAAATTTAACCCCTATCTCCCTGGAAACAGGATGAAACACATTGTAACGTAACTTTCTGGTATCCACAGTCTCACTTTTAATGACAAAGCTAATAACCTCAGTAAGAAATGCAGTATTAGAGAAAAGACAAAGCAGAGTGGTAACAAAGACTTTGGCGTTCAATATGGAACCAGTAATAACATGGAGCATAAGCTAAACTTCCTAAAACTACACCATCTACATCCAAATCCTAGGCATCACATCCCTAACTGTGTGACCTTGGAGTTAAGATACTTCGATTTTCTGTGTTCAATTTCCTCAGCCTTAAAATGAGGATAACCATAATAGCTATAAATCAAGTTGTTAAATGCAAATAATAGGATGACTTATATAGAACACTGTAAGATAAGATGCATGAAAGCAGAGCTTTAGGGCTTTGATTATTGCTATACTCCAGAACCCAGAACAGTCCCTGTCACTTAACAGGCATTCAGTAAATATTAAAGAATGAATGAACAATTATGGTAGAAAAGGGACTGACACAAAATAATTTCTTTTAATATTTTCATTATAATTATTCTTATCACAGTATTCCTAATCTTTAGTTCCCAGTGTATGACCATAAGGCAGTTATTTAATCTCTATATTTCTACTGGATTTTATAACACATGATGAGAGAGTGGTAATTATCCTGGCTGAGAGTTAGGAGTCAGGATGCAGTTCTAGCTCAACAATACACAATTATTTACACTTGGACAAAGTCTACCATTTTGGCAATTAATGAACTGATGAAATGGTATAAATATCATGGTTTTGTTATTATAAAATCATGAGAATTAAACATGGATGAAAATGATGATCATTTCAAAAAGATAATTTGTTTCACTGAAATCAGCTTTGAAGGTCAGATATTTCAATGGTAAGGTGTTAGTTTGGCTACTATAGTTTGGTATAAAAGGGTATCAGGGATTCACCCAATTTCTAAATTATTATATAATAAAAAGCAGTCCAAATATTAACAGAATTCATCTTTAAAAAAAAAGCTACTCTCACAAACTTGCATTCTCAATAATTCAAAATAAGATAATATATATACACACATATATGTATATATATACCAGTTCTTAGAGACTGCCTCTAATTGGATAATGTCATCATAATATCATTTCTCTGGTGAATGAGATAAGATTGCCTATTTGTAGTTTTGTGTAAATTTCAGTGAATTTCTTTTTAAGATTTAAGATTCAGAATGCGGCACAGTATTATCATTTTTGTTACCTGAACAGTGGAGTAGTATAAAATTGTTGCAGTAAAACAGTCAAGAAGAGTTCCAAAATGCTGAAAATAGTGGAGGCTAGATGAGTGAGATATGGCAGCTCATTACATTCATCTCCCTTTTTATGAATATTAACATTTTTTCATAACTTTTGTTTTTAAAGTTAGACATTGACAAATCTTAATTATTGTCTGTCTGTAATAGGCTTTGCAATTCCAAAATCAAATAATATATCAGGACACTAAAAGCTACTATGATGTTTTCAGAGACCATAGTATAATTTAAAAAATATAACCCACAAAGATCTTAAGGAACATGAAAGAGACCAGGTAGACATAAAGCAAAAGGAAATAGAGTAATGCATACAAAAATGCTGCCTCCTGAAACAGAAGTTTTTAGGGTAGGGATTGCTTTATGTTCAGTTGTTACGACTGTTCACAGCCAAAATTGCTGCTTAGACTATGGCCATAATATGAGTTTTACATATGAGGGGCAAGTAGGGCATATTGCTTGAAAAGAGATTAAGGTTCTTTTCTTGCATCTGTGTTTGTATTCAAATTCACTGTGCTGACCATATGTTACGGGTGTTGGTGGCATTGCTTTATCACTCTCTCGGCAATGAAGAATCTATTGACATACAAATGACTTCTGGGTACACCCTGGTTGACTCAGACAGTAGCTGGTGGTTGTGTCATAGTCCATGTAAGGCCCAAAGACCTGGGCTCATGACCTAGGCCTGGAGGAAACAACTAAAATGAATATATTAATAATGTTTCTAAAAAGAAAAATATTGCTTTCGTTTCTAGTGCCTATTATTCTATACCTAATACCTTTAGATTTTTAAGAGTCTACACTATGCTATAACGTCCACCAAAAAGTTGTCACTGTTACATTTATCAAGAAAGTTAGAAATCTAATTATCTTTCCCTGAGCAGTTTCAAATATATTGCCATTTTTTTTACCTGCAGTCCAATGAAAGCAGGGTTGGAGAAAAAGACATGAAAAAGATTACAAATCACAAGTATGTTCAATTTGCAGCCTCTTCGATTTGCAGGCAAGAGTTCCAAGCCTCATCTACGAGGTGATTTGTTTTAAGATCTTCATATAACTTAGTGCTACATTGGAACAGGACCTTAGGCTTCTAGGCTCCCAGCTAGTGCTCTATCATGTTAATGACCATCATAGTTAAGAACACACCACACATATATCAATGAGTCACTCAATGATTTTCCATCAACGACAAACAGTATATCTGATGGTGGTTCCACAGGCTAGCCCACGTGGCCTAGAGGTGTAGTGGGCTACACCACTTCATTTGTGTAACTGTCCTCGATGATCACACAATGACAAAAATTGCCTAACACTGCATTTCTCGGATCTATCTCCACTGTGAAATCACACAAGACTGTAGAGTCATTCCTCACTTAACATTGTCAACAGTGTCTTGGAAAAAAAAGTTTTGAGAGTGCCGTTATTTGGTTCAAAGTCAGCCAGAATTGTTTCTTTTATCCCTCCTCAATATTATGAAAAAATAACTTTGAACAAAAAAGTTGAGGATCCGCTATCTGTACGTGAGTGAATGGAGGGACTATAGACATTCACCCATATAGCCCTGTTCACATGATTGAACAGGTCTCATGGCAGAGGAGGTTTCTTAAGGTTTCCTTAGTGAAGAATAATTATTTACACAACCAGTTCCCCTTGGAATGAGCTGTGTCCTAGGTCTTACATGGCCTACACCTTCTCATTCTGAGCTGACGAAGCCAGAGGGATAAGCCTCCCGGGCTTTCTTTAGACCAGCGAGAAGAATTGAGGTCCCAGAAGCTGGGACTGTATCAGTGAAAAATCCTACCTTCTTGCCTGTTTCTTCTGTGAATGACCCTGAAAAATGGTACATAGTTATTCTTACCTGGTTAAAGCAAATTATGGCAAAGTTTGTCCTAATATTTAGGCACCCTAAAAATATGTGTGTTGAAATTAAAGTTTCAAACTACCAACATTCAGCATGATCCTTTCTATTTAATATTACTGTCAGTCTCTATGACTACAGGTAAAGCTTCTGAATATAAAAGATAATAATTCTTATAACTTATAATTAAATACATCTAATTCTAACAGAGTAAATTAGATATAAAGTTTCAAATTAAACATTACCTGTACCTACTAAAGGTAAATGACCTGGGAACACATTATTATGGTCCTAGCTATTGATAGTGTGAAATTTGCTCCAGAATTTAGAATGATAAACAAAATAATAACTATGTTAAGAATTAAGTATGCATGGTTTGGAGAACGCCTACTGGCATTTTATTGCGATTGCTTCAACACACACATAACAATTCTTTCATTTAAAACAAGTTAACACAGTAAAAGAAAAAAAATCAACTTCAGGCTCTTGCTATGAAAGGTATCCAAGTATATAAGAAGCTTTGCTTGCTGATGTTGATAAATTCAGACATGTTAATCTTATTCATTTTACTACCTGCACTACTCCTAAGGGACCATTCTGATAAAATTTTCATAGGGCAAAATTCCAGCCCATGAGCTTTGTTGGGCTCCACCAAATTACTCTGGGAGTTCTGAGTATATTAACAGGAATACACTGCTAAGTAAGAGGATACCTGCTAGTATTCCCGGGTTAATAACACTCATCTGCCATAATTCCCTGGTTTGATAATGGAAACACTAATCTTGTCTTAAGTCTTACCTAAACTACAAAAATTAGTAGTCTGCCTGCCAAAACACTTGGAATTGGTTGAACATTTTATTCTCCACACAAAAAAAGAAAGACGATAGAGGTTACCATACACTGAGCATCTTGTTCCATTATAAACAGGCACATGTTTTATAATCATTTTCTTAATTGACCCTGATATAACCATCAGTTGATTATTGTTATTGCAATAATGATTACAAGCATTATTTAGAGATGGGGAAATAGCAGATTTGTGATATGAACTAACCTAAGCTAATATATAGAAGAGCAACAAACAGAACACAGAGTAACTCCAATATCTAAGGTCTCAACCTCTGAAGTGATTGCTTCTTACACAGAGACTCATACCTGCTCCTTAAATGTAGCATACCGTGGAAACCCTCTCCACGAATCTGGATTGCGAGGTTGTTTAACACTCTTAGTTCCATCTAATTCATATTTTATTTTATATGTATATATTTATTTTTAATTTTATTGATGAAAGCACTGCATAACATTACATAGGTGTAAGGTACACATCACTGCAAATCAACATCTTTATTTACTACATTAAGTTTATGTCCAATTCTATCCCTTTAAAACATCAGAGGACTCCAAACGAGAGCCCCAGAAGACTGCAGAGTGAGTAATGGAGGGCTCAAAAAATTGGCATCAGTTCTACAGTCCATTAAGAACATTTAAAATTCACCTTATTTGTAAAACTGATTTCATTTGGATGCAATACTATTTGCAAACACTGCAATAATCACCATCGTCTTTTGTCACTCAATTCAACACCTTTTAGCAAGCTAACTTGCTTGTCCTATTTCATATGCAAAATGTGATAGATGGCTTTCAGATCCTGTGTAACCCACCTGAATCAGTAACAAACGACACTATCAGACAGAAACTACTATGTGCTGATACTAAACATTTCATTTAAACAAAGCCTAGAGGTACAGAAAACTAAAGGTGGGCAGTGTTAATTAATACATTAGGGGCACACAATTAATAAACAGCATGAGTGAATTTTAAACCCAAGCCCCCACCATTCTATTGTCATTCCATTTTCATGTCGATATTTTCTGCCTCTATGGCAGCAGTATATATTAAATTTTAATTTTAAACTCAATAAAGTTGGTTTTTGTTTGAAATCTTCCGGTCCTCATCACCTACATAAAACAAATTTGCTAGTACTAGCAGTTCTGAGGCTCACAAACAAAAACGTGCTTTGCAAAATCTCTTTTTCTAAGCTAACTCATTTTCACCCATCAAGTCTCAGCTTATATCACAGTTTCTCTGGGAATTCTTTGCTGCTCCCTGAACAGGAGGCCCCAAATACATGTTCCCATAGCTCTCAAGCATTACCAAAGCACATGGCATCAGATTTAATGCTTGCAAAGCCTGCAAGTCCTGTGAGGGTAGACTCTGAACCTGACCTAGACCCCCACCACACTCCTATACGGAGAGCACACTTTACAAAACTATTTATGAAATAAATATTTGAAATAAATATATCGTATATTGTGGTGCTTATGATCATTTGGATTTTGAAAGCTATTTTAGAGTCAACCTGGAAAAATAAGATTGGAAAAGTTTAGAGCTATCTCACACAATTGATTAAAACATGTCTACATAAGTAAAAAAAACAGAGACTTAGAAGCAGAAGCATATGAAATATGATACCTCCCCCCACAAACAAGTGCTGGACCCCTGTGCACAAAGACAGCATTATCATTCATCAGTCCTGTAGAAGCCTATAGACCACTATTAGAATACAGTCGGTTTCAAAAAAATATTGAAATTGAATTGTTGAACATTTGAAAGAACTTGAACATTCAAGAATAATATGAGACACGTGCAGTCACCGCTTGTCTATGCCTAATTAAATGGGCTATTCCTCTGGACATTTTCAAGCATTAATTGGTTGGGGTAAAACATGCGTGTGGTGTGCAGATTACCTTAATACATCTGCTTTCAGTAATGTCAGAAAGAAAGGGAGAGAGTCATTAGAAGGATGGCTAATTTGTTTGCTTATCGCAAAACCCAACTGGTTGTTCCAAATGACTATAAAGGATTATAAATCCTCTTACAGTTTAATGTAAGGTTCAGAGCTAAACTGGGGCAAGGAAGTGATTTTAAAATCTTCACAAATCCTCTGAGGGGAGGGGTGGTAAGGATCCATGGACAAGACAATAAAAGAATATTTATACCTACAGCCTCAGAGTAGTGTGTCTCATTAAATAAAATATCTTTTATCATCGTGGGTGGCTGAAGTTACTGACCCAGGGCACTGAAAGTGATGACAAGTCTACAATTAAGCAAACCTGAACTGTGAATCACTAAAGATTTACGCAGATACAAAGGACACATCCATTTTCTTTTTAACTGAATAATCACATGAATGTTCATAAGCATTTGCCTGGGGGAAGAGATTTTATTTTCAGAAAGGAAATAAAATAATAATACACAGCCTTGTTTCTTGCTAGCATCTGCTCATTTTAACAATGTCGACCTAGACAAAATGAAAGACCTGGTGCTAGTGACACCAGGTCAGAAAGAAAAGAGAAAGAAAAAAGTACAGAAGGAAATAAGCTAGTAAGAGTCTTAAGAGAAGCAGAGGTCATTTCTCTAAGTTCATTGTAGACAATACACAAAGACCCCTCCTCCTCCTCCTTTGTTGTATTAGCCTTGGTCCCAAGAATAAAGAAGAAAATGGAAGCTAGCCACAAACATCCCATTGGTTCATAACTGCTTTTTTATGTTAAATCATATAATAGCATAGTGTTTACTGAGTTTTGTTTTCTTACTGAGCAAACCCCAGTCCCCACATAAAGGTCTTCAAAAATATATAATTAATTCTTTGTTAACTATTTTCTAATATCTAGGTGCCATACTGGACTTTCTTTCTCTCATGCTATATAATAATTTACCTTTTTATTATTTCATTGACAACATCACTATCTTAACTCTAACAATTCCTCAAATATAAACATAAACCAGGGTAGCTGAACAGGTAGAATGCATGACAACCTATGGATTATGATTATAGGGGATCTGAAGGGTGTGACTTAGCAAAGAATTGTCCTTTGAAGCACTTTTGTATCATCTGCCATTTATTTAATTAGGATCTCTCTTTGTTCTAATTGGGGCTGGGTAAAGTAACAGCATGATGTAATGAAAAACAATGAATTTGGAGTCAACCAAACCTGTATTCTCATGCGTTTCTGCCATTTTCTATTTTCAGCTTGTAACAATTTTCTGACTCTAGTTTCTTCATCTCTGAATAGAAATAATGCCCAGCTTCAACAAACATCTATTGAGCACCTAATGCTCTAAATACAGGGATACAGTGGTAAACAAAACAAAAATAATTCTCACATAGGGATACCATTTTTGTTAAACTGATGGAATATAAACAAGTATACAAATATTCCATACAATACCAGTGTGATACGTGATATTGAATAAAATGGAATAGAAAAAGGGGATAAAGATGGATGGGAATAGAAGTCATGTTAGACTGGAAGGTCTTCTGAGGTCACATATGTGCTGAAACATGAATAAAATAAGGTAAAGGTTGCAAAAGAGCTTTTCAAAGATGGGCCATTATAAAAAAATTTATGAAACAAAAGACATTTAGCACAGCAACTGCTTAGCACCATGTAAGCACTCAGACATGGTGGAAAAGAAAGGTTTCCACACCCAGACCCAGCTATGTGACCAGTCTCCTTACACCTTGACCTTATAGAGTCACTCTGATTGTATTTTAAAGACGTTTTCAATTGTAGTCTTAAAATATTATCTTCCCAAGACAGCATTTGCCTGTTAATAATTTTCTCCATCAGTCAGTGGATTGTGAGAAGAGTTTCTTTCTATTGGTATGTTTAAAATATTTTTTATTGCATGAGAGGTCTATCAAAAATGAATTCATTAATTTCAATTCAGACACTACTCTCTTATAGAACTGATTTGGCAGTTCTGAATATGCACATTCAGAAATGTTAAAGGTCGTTACAGACTCAACTAGAGTTCCTAAAAAGAGATTCCACTCTTTGACAGAAGTCAAAGACTTTCATGAAGGCCTATGTAATTGACAGTGTGAAAGAGCCAAGCAGACAGAGGACATTAACTTGTATAGGATGAATAGAATTAATAACAAATTTCTTACAGAAATTTGTTAGATTGTTTTCTTGTAGGAGCACAACAAACAAAAGCAAATTGATCCTAAGAAAAATACTCAATGCAATCTCAATCACATTTTCTTCCTCAAAACACCAGTTTGAAAAATACAGAGATATTAGCAATACTTATCTCTAGGCTAAGAGCACAATTGGAAAAGATGTAGCAATCAAAAGAAGCCATTCACAGGAAAGCATTTTGGAAAGTCTTAACATAAAGCAGCTGACCCTCCTAGAGTGTCTGTCTCCATCCCAGATGCTGGGGAGAAGGCCACTAATCCTCAGGAGAACTTGATGGAAATTGTATTTTATCTCCATTTTGTAGACAGAGAAACAGATTTGCTGACATTCACCAAGCTGTCTCCAGTTTATACCATAAAAGACAAATTTATAAATGTAACATTTTGTGAAGCTTTTTCTTCTTCTTGTAATTCTCTGATTAGAAATGAAATCATATAACAGAAAAAAAATAGTGATAGGAGAAAAAAGACCCAAACTCTAAAGGTTCACCATTCTCTCCCAGCTTGTTTTCTCAACCAAAAGATCAAGTCTAGATCCAAATTCGAAAACCACTTAAAGGATATAAGCAAAGGTGTTCTGTAAATGAAAGCAAACAAGGCATGAGGAATTAGCAATTGCTCCACATTGCTAAATTCCTGGCAGAATACCCATAGGGAAGTTAGCACATCTCTTGAGGAATATATGCAGTTGATGTCTGCCCAAGTCCCAGCCAGTGTTTAATTACTCTCAGGAAGGTTGGAACTTGCCTTTTTGCCATCCTAATAGATATTTTTCTCCTACTTCAGATATCTAAGATAGTTGGTCTTTCCTCTTTCTTTTATCTTCCTAAGTGTATACAGTTGGGTCACTAGCTGAAGAAGTAATCAGCAGCCAAAAATGAACTGAGACCCACTAAAGAGATGGCTAAGATTCTGATATGCCACAGTGACCTTAAAATAATTTTTTTTCTGAGTAAAATGAATTCAGACTCCCTGCAGCACTATCCCCTCTGATTGTGAGCACAATTGTAAAAGCTGATTTGGATCTTCTGATTACTAGTTTGACAGCCACAGTTTATCCATTAGCTCAGGGGAGCTACCACTACTCTGAAACATTTACTGACAAAATGAGTGATTGGACCATCCCCAGGCAGCTGGCCAAATTCTAAGTCTGAACCAGCATGTGAATCCTCAGAACAAATTTGAAATTGTTATTTGAAGGCCTGTAGGGAAAACACACCACTGCATTTTTGCTGCTGCTGTACCAGAGAAGTAAAACAGTGCCCCATCCAGTAGATGGAAAGTCTTCCAAGAGCAGGGACCCTGAGAGTAGGCATTCCATGTACCTTGTTCAGTACTGCTTTCCCAGCAAAGAGCAAATGGGCTAGTACATAATGACATGTTCTGAAAAATGTTTGTTGAATGAATGAATAAGTCCTCAAAGTAAGAGTTTCTATTCTATGCAGAACCCCTGACAGTCTGCAAGTTGAAGCTGCGGGGAGGGATGGAAATAAAAGGACAAAAGACAGAAATTTTATAGCTGGAGTCAATAATCTACTTCAGGGCAATTCAGAAATTTATATAAATTTTTTTTATCTATGCCATGATTTGTTTCAAAAGTCATAGGATTCCCTACAACTTTCTTGTTTTTAAAGAAAAGTTAGAGGCAGGAAGGAAGACAAGCAGGCAGGCAGGAGAAACTATTAAGAAGTATTTAATTCTATTTTTATCTAGTTGTTCGCACTGGTTTGTCCCCACCCCCACCCCCATATTTGGGACCCAAATCCAGGGAAATGTGGCCAGTGCTACTGAGGAGGGGATTAACCCAACCACTACTCTAATAAGGGCAGCTGAAATATTTCAATACGTTATAAGTTCTTATGTGTATCCTGGAGTTTCCTACTTAAGAGCATCAATCAAACCATATACTATTGAAACTAACGACAAATGGTAATGTGGAGATTTATATCAGATACTGCAGACATGGTCTGCATCTTTAGTAAGTATATTCTGGCTAAGAGGCACTACAGATTAATAGCATATACATGTGGTGCAGTGTACTTTAAACCACATTCTTGATTTACTGGCTCAATTTCTCCTTTTCTTTTTAAAAGGGAACAATTCTTACTTCAACAGCTCAATTTGTTACCTCAAGAAACAAGAAAAATTACAAAGACGTCATCTAACCCTACACCCAGAGCAATTAGAAAAAGCACTATTGAAGCCAGAAGCCAATAGACTGTGGGAAGAAATGAAATGATACAAATTTGAGCAGAAATAGAAATAAAAACAATTCAGAAGGTCAATGAAAATAAAAGTTGGTTCTTTGAAAAATATGAACTTGATAAACCTTTGGCTGCACTCACTAATAGGTAAATTTGTGAGTTGATTTGTTAGTTTGCTAGTTCATTACTATCTAAAATCTACATAGCCATATACTCAACTAAATAAAGGTTTTTAAATTTTAGATCTGTAAATTTAGGTACTGTTGATCAATAATTCACTGTCCTTTAAAAAGTCAAATGAGGTAGTCAGACTATAGCTTTAAGCTATTAATTCACAGCTTCTTAAATTCAGAGCTAAAAGAAATTTTCAAGTTAAAAGGAGTTAAGAATCACAAGTTCAGAACACAGGAGTAGCTGCAGGGCTATGAGATAGAGGTTGCAGGGTCAGAGGTGAGGAGCAGAAGCATTCCAGAGCAGCCAGCCACTGCAGGCCAGAATGATCCAGAGATGTGTGAGCTGGTCAAGCCTACCTGTATGAAGGACCCTGCCTGCTGCCGAGTTGAGGACCCAGCTCACCAGTGTGGAGTGAGCCTGGAGAGGGATACTACACAGCCCACAACCACTTCACCATCCACAATAGCCCACAGTCGCCACTGCCTAGGACATGAACTAGAGAAAGAAGAAGCAAAGCCTCAGCATCACAGAAAGGACAGAGACATTGAGACAATGCCAAAATCCAAATCCCCCAAAAAGCCAACCTCAGATGGTTCAGCGAGAGAAAGATCTGGAGCTCCCCAGAGAAGAAAATGAATGACAATGAATGTGACAATCTAATAAAGAATTTGGGTGTTTGTTATTTAAAAAAAAAAAAAAAAAAAAAGCTCAATGATCTGCAGAATGCACATTTTAACTAGTCAAAAGCAAATCCAAGACCTCAGAAAAAAATTGATAGATAAGGACTACTTCACCAAAGAGACTGAGGCTATTAAAATAGCTCAAATAGAGCTGCTAGACAGGAAAAAATACAGACTATGTAAATTGCTCAGACATGGGGTTCAAGGCTCAGGACCCTGGTGGTGGGTATGGTTTGAAATGTACACAGATTTAAGTATGAATTCAATACTGTGGCAATATAAAGTCATAAAACAGTACAAAGTTTAATTAATTTAATAAAATAAATGACAAGTTGAATCACCTGAGGTCATTCTATCATGAGAAAAATCAGCTCATCATAACACAACAGAATAAAGTCATGATTTGCTGGTCACACCAAGGTGCTTTACAAAGAAGCAACACAGTCTGAGGGTCATACATGCTGAGTCAAAGCTAAAGAGTTTTATTTCACTGACTCCTTTGTTATTTTAGTGAATCTATTTTGTTTTCAGAAATCGTCACACACCTCCTCTTACCCATGCCCCGCAAAAAAATAAAACAAAAACCACTGGACCTCTTGTGCCATTCAATAATTTGTAACAAAAAGTTGCATTTATAATTTCAAAGAGAAGACAGAGAAATAAGGTATATTTTGAAATTCTAAAGATCAATTCATTTTTAAATAAGGAAGTTGATTTTCTCAAATAGTAATTTTGAAAATTTCACATATTTTATTATCTCATACACCTCAAGTATTGCTTTGAGAACATGCACAAGTTCCTGGGAAATTATAAGACACACTACATACAGCAGAAATAACCACACATCTATTATGAATGTCATCACTTTACCCTACTGCAGGGACCTGCTCCAATTTCTCTGCCTAATAAATTAATCTTCATTGCCAGCACTGTGTTTTATGTCAAAATACATACAATATATTTTTGAATCAAAAATTTGGATCGCCTTTAATTATTATAAGAATTTTCTTTCTCTAACTGTAAGATAGGATATAATTCCACTGTCTCTTGAAAACTGCCAAACCATCCTTTAAAACGTATAAATATAAGATTATATCTCATCACTTACTATTCTTTCTACTGTATTCAATATAATATTCATCACTTTTTATCTTAAGAACAAAAGTTTCACTCAGTAAAATTTAAAAAGTGATTTTAAGACTATATATTAATCAAGCACTAAAGCACCTCAAAGCACTAAAAAAGTTTTTCCCCATTTCTTTCTATATTTGATTTGTACACCAAGCCGAGGTCCAAATTAAAAAATTTTAATATTAGGCTAAAATGAGTTTAATCTTCCATTATTGAATATGTGTGAGTATTGAGGGTTTAAATGATATATTAAAATAGGTAGTTTCATATGCATTATTTATAACACCTTTATTAAATATCTCTAGTATCTCGATAATTGCATATAGTGGTTTTAGTAATTTACTATTCTAAAATGTTTGCTTTCACACCGAAGCTTAGGTAATAAAAGGAATGTTTTGGCTCCTGTTCATGAAATGAAGCAAACACTTTCTATATGATCTAGAACAATACAACCAGAGAAGCTTGTTGTACTAACCAACAAGCTATATAACTTTTATTTATAATTCCTGCTGCTAAAGACACTCAATTATACAAAATAAAATTAAGTGAAATGAAACACATGACAAACAGAAAATCCCTTTAAAAAAATAGGTACATAGGCCAAAAAGGAAATCACAATGGAAATTATAAAATTGGGAGACTGAATGATGTTAAAAACAGGAAATACCTAAACATGTAGGGTTTAGGAGGAAAACATATTGAAAAGGATACAGCTATAAATACATACATTGTAAAATATCTAAAATCAATAATCCACTATACATATTAAAAACTTAGAAAAAGGACCACAAATTAACCGCTCTCCAAAAACATAGAAAGAAACAGACAAGAGCAGAGAGCAGAGGTGAAGGAAATGAAAGATAAAAATAAATTAACAATGAAATTTGTTTTTCTGGAAAACTAACAAAATTATCCTGGAATGTTGGTCAAAGGACAAAAAGAGAAAAGACTAATACAAGAAATTTTTTAAATACACTATCCAATAAAAAAATAAGGTTTTTATGAGAAGTTTTATATCCACATACTTGAAAATATAAATTAAAAAGGACACAGTATTGACGACGTAATCAAAACTTGGAGAAACTCAACAAGACAGACAATCTAGGCGACAGTGACTCGGAGAGGGATCTTCAGAACTTTCTGGTGATGGTTCCTTTTCTTTTTTAAAGAGGAAGTCATGAAGATAGGAGGAAGAAGCTTATTTATTTGCTTATTTTTGTGGGTTGAGTCCCAGGTCCTAGGGTGTGTGTGGTCTATGCCCCCAGCCACCAGGTTAGTGCCCCAGCCACCAGGCACACCAATGGCCAATTTCTTCATTAGGATTATGGTTATATAGGTATGTTTTTTTGTGACTATTCATCAGTTCTACTTTATGCACGCATATTGGACTGCAATAAAGTATTTCATTAAAAAGAGTATATGATGCACCTACATATACATTCATATTGCTGACAAGAGTACAATCTCTTCCTCAAAGCTCGCAGATGATAAGTTCTAAGAATGGGTGGTATGGAGTTAGGCGTGACATTCTAAAATTCTGTTGAGTTAATATAGAATGCATCTTAAAAAAACAACTTCTACAGTTTGTTACTTTAAAGCAGGATTAAATGAAGGTTAGACAAAATATACACAATTTTAAAATATGTAAAGAGTTGGAATTTTAAGAATTTAAGTATTTTTTTTTTTTAAAGGAAAGGTGCAGGCAGGAATGAAGATGAGTAGGCAGGCAGTGAGTGGAGGATGAAACATTTTTTCACTTTATTTTAGTGTTCATCTTGGTTGTTCCCCACCCCATATCTGGAACCTGTGTCTCTGGGATGTATGTGGAATACATCCAGTGGCCTTATTAGGCCACAAGGATGAATCAAGAATTTAAGAATTTTAAGGTCAACTCTAACGTTAATAAAACAATTTTTCTTACAATTGATTTATATGAAAATCCTTAATTTAAACACAACATTGTATCTCATAATTAGCAGTAAATGACTCTATAACTCAAGTAATTCTCTAAAAGTTTTATATTTATGCTATGTTTTAAATGATGTCTTAACCTTTTTCTTTCCTAGTCAGTTTAATAGGAATATAAATGCTCTACTCTATCAAAGTTGTTAGGATTAAAATAGGGAGACGCATATAAAACTAATTAAACAGTCCCCTCCATGTAGTAAGAGCTCAATAATTACTAGCTATTTTACCATCATCGTGACCATTAAATCAAAACTCCATTTCTTCAAATTAATGCATGCTTTAGATTCTACTTATCAAAAATATGATTTAAATGTCATTTAATTCAATTCAAATCTAAGAACATCCTCTTCTAAGACTGTAAATAAAATTAAAAATTTTTCAATTCTGTTTCTATTCAAAGGCAGAGTGAAGCACAGATTAAAGGTAAAAGGTATTTGCATTTCTGCTCCACTCTTAAATTTACAAGTGTCTTCTACTTTCTGTGCTAAATACAAGATTTAATGTTAATCTGTATCATTGCAATTTAAGATTCTCACTAAGAACAGAATTTAGAATTGAAAAACTTCATAATAGCAGCTGACAATTATAATGCACCTACTATATGCCATACATGGTTTCCCTTAGTATACACCCGAGAAATGATCCAATAATTAAGGAACTTACCCAAATGCAAAAAAAAAAAAAAAAGACAAATTAGGAAAATTAGTAAGTCTCCACTTTTGGAGACACCAAATTGTTTCTCTCCACCAAGCTATACAGCCTTAGATGAATAAAAAAACAATTTAAACATAATAGTTATTAATTAATAATTCCTATTTACCAGAGATATTTTGGTAACAGATTATAATAAAACTTGGGTAAATGGACATTAAAAACCTTCTGAGAAACTATCCTTTAATCTCAGAAATGGAATATTAACCACAATCCAAAGACAATCATTTGAGTAATTATTTAAGAAAAAAATCAATCGCATGGAAGTTATCATCTAATTTTCTTTAAACCAATAATCTAAATTTCTTTCAATTAAATTTCAAATAGGCTTAACATGAAATACCATTATTGGCCTCATTAAACTACTGATAGTCAGTAGCTAAAATTTTGAAACAGAACTTGACCAGAATCAACTCACCAAAAAGGAGATCTATAAGTCACCATGCTCAACACTTTTCATCCTCCGAAAGAGTTTCTGTCTTTGATATATTTTTCTCCTATAAGTGCAGTTAGTCTATATATTTTTGTTGTAAACCTTTTTATGAAGTACACATATGTACAGAAAAGCATACAATAACTGTGTAATTTGCCTTTCTGCTAAGTAAGCACATCGATGGAACCAACATCCATATAAATACTATATTAAAAATTAGGACGTTATTTGGCTCCCAACAATTCCTTTTGCCTGTCTGTGAATATTATATAAAAATATTCCTAAAATATGTTTCTGGCTTCTTTCATTCACTATTATGTTTGTGAAATATATTTGTGTTGTTCATGCAGCTATAGTTCATTATTTACATTGCCATATACTATTCATCTATATGAATATATCACAATTTATTTTATTAATAGACATTTGGATTGTAAGTGACATTATGCATAACGAGAAGAATTTGCAATATATGTCTAAATGACATATGCAGAATATAATTTATAAATCAAAAATACAGATTTTTACCTTATTGATAAAAGAAAGATCTGAAACAAGTATTTTTTAAAAGAATATATGCAAATAAATAATATACATTTCAAAAAGGACTTGATATTTAGCATCAAGGTGATACAAATAAAAGCTCAATAAGAGGTGCACCCTGGTGACCTAGAAGATAACGCCACTGGACACAGTCCACACGTATCCAAAGGACCTGGGTTTGAGACCTGGGGCCAGGAGAAGCAACCAGTAAACAATGAAATAAACAAACAGGTGCTTTCTCCTCTTCTCTCTTCCTGTCTGCCCATCTCTGCTCACCTTCATTCCTGCCTGCACCTTTCCTTTAAAACACAAAAACAAAAATAGCAAGAGACCACTATTCATACTGGAATAGTTAAAGCAGAAAAAAAAGAAAATACCCAAGTGTTGAAAAGAAAATGAACTACAAGAACTGACAGTCTGTACACTGACACAATCACATTAGGAAACTAGCAAAAATATTCTATATTGCACCATGTAAGCTAGAGGCACTAAATGTGTTTGCCATAATTTTCCTGTTTCTGGCAAAATGGAAGTGCTATCAGTCAACAAATACTAATACTTAATACATCACAGACACAACACTCCAGGTTCTGAAGATATAAGACTCCAACTTCATGCTCTCTTGCATTTTCACTCTGAGATGCTTCTTTCTATCCTTTAGAAATGGAAATGTTTTTGGAAATGTTTCTATGCTGTCACTATAAAATAATTCAACTATTAGAATATAACTTTAACAATGGTGTTTTGAGTGAATGTCTTCAAATATCATAGAAGCAAATCTTTTTAACAAATTGTGCTTGTTAATTTAAAAATTCTCTTAGATAGGACTCCAGCTACATAAGATACCATTATAGCATTACACACATATAATGTGTGAAATATAATTTCACAATTCTCTGAAACAGTCAACAGTATAATTTAAATTTCTATTTTCTTAAAGTCTAGCAATAGTTAAAACTAGACTTCCTACGTTCTATAAGCTAGAAGTATAAATATTAAAAGAACACAAAATTTAAGTAGCAAAAATCAATGTTGTCCTATTTAAAAAATAAAGAAACATTTGTAGGTACCATATTGCATCATAGAAAATTACAGCAATATCTTGATGGGAAAAATACTATGCTTTTATTTTTCTATTGTATAATACTTTAATAATCTTTTCAACTTTATGTATGTAACACATTTATAAGGTAAACAAAATAATCTCATCTTCACGATTTATAACGAAGGCTCTGCATTGTTCACAAGTAGTCTTATACAATATAAAATATCAAAGAGCATCATTTGACATTATTTTAAATCATATCAGTTTTTCTAGACAAGATTATCATTGCTGAGGATTGTAAAAGCATGCATTCATTTTCACTGCCTTCATAACTCTTCAACAAAGTTAACTAACTGGTATTTACCTACATTGGATCCTCTCAAATAACAAAAAAAAAACACTTGTAATGGAACATCCACTTTAAATTATGCTTTTAAACATCGTATTTACCATCTTAGTACCCAGCGGATGCTGTATGTAGTACAGAGTTATCTTTGGCTGTTTTATCTGCACACAGCAAACCAGGAAAGATGATCGTAGTCAAACGAAGGCATTCAGAAGAAAAAGAAAGCTGTCAAGTTTCACAACTTGCTGGCCACAGGGTATTCTTTTCTGCTAGTCACATACATTTTGCTATTCTTTCTGGAAAATTATTTATGTTTTAACTCAGAAAGAAAGAATTATTTAGAAATAATTATAAAGGACAGATCAGTAAGCCTTATTCAGAAATCATAATGTAGTTATTGTAAGTAAATGCATGAAAAATTATGATTTAACTATAAAACACATGAAGAACTAGGTTGAGTAGAATATAATTTTCCACTGGTAAACTTTGAAAAGAACGGAAATGATAAATCCTAAGTAAATTGAAAAAGCAAGCAAAATTCTATGATCTTTATGTCTTCCCACTCAGGGGAGCAGAGTTTGGGCAAAAAGATCATACTAAGTATTATAAAAACAGAGAATTGAACTGCTGCTCAAAAGGACTTTAATATTTAATAAAATGTATAATCCTAAAAAAGTAATTCAAATTCTTAAATACTTGATTTCATCTTTGCCAGTCATTTTATAGACTAAGTAAAAAGTAATTAGCATATTTACCTATGCTAAACTATATTATATTACACTTGTCAGAATGTCTGAACTATTAGTTGGTATACTATTTTTTTAATTTTTATGTAAAAATTTTTCTTAAATCTTTATGCATTCCCTTCTTTCCTCCCAATCAGGCCCCTTCTCAACCATTATGTATTAAAAATCCAGAAAAATGCTGTGATACATATTTAAAATACAATGCAATTGTGATCTTTTTACTTTTAGTTTGTAATCTTTGCATATTATCCTTCACACACCACTCTCAGGAGTATCAAAGTGGGCACTTCTTTTCATTTGAAGTATTAATCCAATGTCTAATTGTAATTCAACATTTCTTGAAAATATATTTGATGTCTAAAACTTAACTAATTTTACCCATCTCTGATTTACTTATACTTACTTTGATTCTATCAATTCAAGTCTTAAAGAGAACTCAAGAAATCAATCATTTTTAAAGTTTTCTAAAAATTGCCATTAAGGAAAACTGACTGTGGCTTCCTTTCTCTTCTTCAATGTTAAAAACAGTCTTCTATTTCCACGTATGTCCTATATACTTTACAAGAAAGAACATTTTCCCCTTTCATTTCTGTCAACCTAATTTTTAGGAAGCCCAATCAACTAAGTAAAGAGAGATTATGCCAATCACAGAATCTTTTTTATCAGCAAACAAATAATAATAAAGGGAATTAAAGAAAAAAATTAGTTTGTATCTGTCACAACTCTCCAACAGGAGAGTTATGGCCCTAAATGCAAAATATAATATTAAATATTTTCTAATTTTGGAAATACCAAAAGTCTTACCAATTCTCATTATTATTTATAGTTGAGACAGGATGGATGTTCTTTCTGATAGTCAAAACAAATTTGTGTCACTATCAGAACAATGGTCTTAATTAAGGTCACAGAATGGAATCACTTTTTTTTTTTTTTTAAGGAAAAGTGCAGGCAAGCCTGAAGGTGAGTAGGCAGGCAGGAAGAGAGAAGAGGAAGAAATACTTTATTTCTATTTAGTTGTTCACAGCGGTTGTTTCCCCCTAGGCTTTGGATCAAACCAGGGGTATGTGGCCTATACTCCTCTGGAGGTAGTTGACTTAACCATTACTCCTCCAGAGCATGCCAAAATCAAATCACTTATGGATGTTTTAAGAAAAGATCTAAAATAACACAAAGATCCTCAACAAGATACTAGCAAACTGAATCTAACAACACCATCAAAGGGCTCATACATCATGACCAAGTAGTATCTGTTCATGGATGCAAGGATGCTTCAACATATGCAAATCAAGAAATATACTATGCGAGCAAAAGGAAGAATAAGAAGTATATGATCATATCAATATATGCATAGAAAGCATTTAGCAAGGTTCAGTACCCACTTATAAAAATACTCTTTAATAAAATGAGGATAGAAGAAACAAACCTCAACATAATAAAGGCCTTAAATAATAAAAAAAAAAAAACCTACAGCTAACATACTCATTGGTGAAAAACTAATATCTTTTCCTCTAATATCAGGAACAAAACAAGAATGTTCAATCTCATCACTACTATTCAACATCACATTAGATAATTTAGCCAAACAATCTGGCAAGAAGAATTGAAAAGAACTACAAATTGGGAAAAGGAGTAAACCTATCACTATTTGCAGATGACCTGGTAATATATGTAGAAACCCCTAAAGATTCCACAAAAAAACTGTCAAAATAAATCAGTGTAGTAAAATGGCAGGCAGAAAAAAAACACAAAAAATGTTGGGTTTTAGATACAAAAATGAATTGTTTAAAGAAAAATAAATTGAGAAAACAATCCTTTTTTATAATCTCAACAAAAAGAATTAAATATCTAGAAATAAATGATTAAGAAGATAAATGACCTATACAAGGAAAGCTATAATGCACTGTCAAATAAAACACACAAAGAGACTGAAAGATATTCCATGATCACAGATGGAAAAAATTAACATTGTTAAAAGTGGACATTTTACCTAAATCAACACGTGGATTCAATGCAATCCCTATCAAAATTCTATTGGCATTTTCCAGGTAAATAGAAAAAAATCTTAAAATTTGTCTGGAATCACAAAAGATACTGAACCTCTAAAGCAATCATGAGAAAAAAGAACAAAAAGTAAGGTATCACTCTCCTAGATCTCAAAGTGTACTACAAAGCAACAGTAATCAAAGCAGCATGATACTAAAATAAAGCACAGACACAATATAATAGAACTGAGAAATAAACACATATATATGGATCAGTTAATAAATGACAAAAGAGCCAGGAGCATACAAATGTGGAAAGGAAAGTCTTCAACAAACAGTGCTGGGAAAACTGAACAGTCACATGAAAAAGAATTCCACTAAATTATTCTCTAACAGCACATACAAAAATTAATTCTAAATGGATTAGATTTTTAAAAATTAAAGATGTGTCCTGATAGAGCAGGGTAATGGGGGCGAGGACAACCAGTGTGAACAATTAGAAAAAAAATTAAAAATAAAAATGCTTCTTCCTCCTCTCTCTTCCTGTCTACCTACTTACCTCCATTCCTTCCTGCACCTTTCCTTTAAAAAAAAAAAAAGTGGATTAGAGATCTGGATGTAACTCCAAAACCTATAAAATACATAGAAGAAAACATAAGCAATGCAATCCATAATATCAGCCGCAGAGATGTCTTTGGGGACTGACAAAAATAAATAGGATTACATCAATCTAAAAAGTTTTTGCACATAGAAAGAAACAACCATCAGAATGTAAACCAACTGGTAGAAGATGATAGGTACATAGCATACATGCAACTCAAGAAGAAAAAAAAACAAATGGGCAGAAGATTGGAACACACTTCTCCAAGAAGACATACAGATGACCGATAGCACATGAAAATATTCTCATCATTGCTTCCTGTTAGGGAAATGTAAATCAAAACCATAATGAGATTTCACTTCACACCTGTGAGAATGGAAACTATCAAAAGACTAGAAAAACAAGTGTTGGTGAGGATGTGAAGAAAAGGGAGCCCTTGTATACTGTTGGTGGAAACGAAAAATGGCGCAGTTACTTTGGAATACTATATGGAGATTCTTTAAAAAGTTAAAAATACAACTACTGTATGATCCAGCAATTTCACTTCTAGTTATCTGTGCAAAAAATGTGAAAACAGTAATTTGAAAAATATATACACCCCTAAGCTCTTCACTGCAGTACTATTTACAACAGTAAAGATAAGGAAACAACCTTAATATCTATCAAGAAATGACTGGATAAAGATGGTGTGGTACATATACCTACATACACACACAGACGCTCAATGAAATACTAATCAACTATTTAAAAAAAAAAAAGATGAATTCTTGCCATTTGTGACGGCTCAGATGGAAACAGAGGGGATTATTATGCTAAACTAAGTAAATCAGAAGCAGAAAGACAAACACTGAATTATCTCCCTCATATGTAGACTATAAAGAAACAAAGCAAAGGAATGGGGAAAAAAAATTCTAGACTGACAACAGAACAGAGGTTACTGGAGGGGAAAATTTGGAGCTGGAAGCAAAGGGTCCGAGGTCAAGCAAAGTAGGGTTCTTAGAACTTTTGTCAAAGCAATGGATGTCAGTCATACATTTGATAAAGAGTGAACCTGCCCACCTAAAACTTTGTGTTGTAAACCAATGTTATCTCAATCAAATATATACATATATATACTAATATATATAGTGTGTGTGTGTATATATATATATGTATATTTTATATATATATATATATATATATATAAAACATAGCCTCACCCACTTAATTTATTTAATGTGGGCCCTGAATGCTACATTTATAAAACATCTCAAAAGATTATATAAACAGTCATGACTGGTAATCACTAGTCTACAGGTTTTTCCTAGATTAAAATAATTGCTGGCTATTGATTCAAATAAATACTTGCTCAGCTTCTATGTAACAAAAAGCCCAAGTTTGGGTACACATTGATGAATCAAATATACCCTGCTTTCAATGCCTTTATAATCTAGGATTCAAGAAGCTCAGTCAGAATTCCTTTGTGAAAATGTGTCAAGAGAAGTCATAGATTAGCATGCCATTCACTCCTACAGGGTATTCAAGTACATGCAAAGCTCTTCTCTAACTGCCTCATATTACCACAGAGTTATTCCTGTTTTCTGGTTCTATTTTCACTTAATTTTAAGCTAAGGATAAAAGGCAAAGCAGATTCTAACAAATTTTTTTCTGAAATTGCATTATGTTCAGTTCAAGAAATACAAATCTTCATCTAAAATGATACTTTTCAACAATTAACAGTATTAGAAGACACCCTAATTTTTCCTAAACATGCAGCAGTCTTCTGGGTTACTTGTCTGAGAGAATTCTTCCCTCTAGAAAAAGATCGGCTGATTATTGATGCCCTTTGTGTTTAACAGAACCAATTAGGAACCATTCCAATCCCAAATGATTACACATACAGGCACAAAATGAAGAGGAAACATACTTTGAATCTTACCCTCTGGTGAGAGAATATTAAGCATACTTGTGAATTTATAATATTACCAATTAGAGGAAGAGGAAACTCAACTTTGAATACCATAATTGAGAACAGAAAAGTTTAAACTTGATTTCACCTTTGTCAATCATTTATTTTATAGACTAAAATAATTCAGTTCATAATTTCCAAAGGCCTAAAGCATAAATGCCATGTAAAATCTGACAAGAATCTAAACATGTGTTTCTCATGGAGTCCACCTAAGAATTCGGTTATGAAGCTGAGTCCTTGAAGAGAAATACTTGCTGCAATTACGGGAAAATGATTCATAGACTGAAATAATCAATGAGAGTTTTAGTGAAACGTTTATAATGATTAATTCTCTAACTCTCCATTAAAACCTGACTGTATAACTACTAAATCAAAACACAGGAATCGCTTCATTCACAGGATTTACTGTATGCCAACTACTTGTGAAAAACCTCTCCATGTGTTATTTTATTCTAAGTTCACCTTTTACAGATGATGAAACTGAGGCACTATGATATTAAGATGCAAATCACATTACTAGAAAATAGCAAAACCAAGATTTGAATTTTTTTTTACTCTGAGAAACAGTAGTATTTACAATTTAAACAGAAAAAAATAAAAATAAATAAGCCCACACACATAAGGTTAAATAAGAGACCTAACAGAAAATATTTGCCTTGTATAGGAGCAAGCGAAAGTACCAGATGAACCTTTACATGAGTGATATTCTAGTTCTTCATGTTTAGAAATCTTTTTGAAAAATTCAAAACAGCTATACAATTTTATATCTATAAAGTTAGCCTTTTCAGTTCATTCACTGGTTTTTAGTGACCTTTCATCTCTTGAACATAGATTCTTCTTTCTCAACTAAATGACTAGCTATTCAATGAACAAAGCAATGTTGTCTTCCTTTTTAAACAATTACTCAGAAATGAGCATATATACATTATAGTCAAACACTCAGAGACAGTTTACATAATTTTTGTTTGAAGGCAGAGAACATTAAAAAATGTCTGATTATCCATTTCAGCTCTGTAACACTGAACTTGAGAAAGTGGGGGATACATTATTTACTTTGTATAAGCTCAAATAATACTGAATACTATTAGAGGAATATGGGATAAATGATATGATGATGAAGTAAAACTACTAAAAACAAACACTTTATTTCATACCCCATTAATATAACACATTAATAATTCAGTTTTATTTTTTGATTGAACATACAATTATTATTTCTCTAACATTTTACATAGGTATATCACAATTAACCCAAACTAATACACACACATGTATACGCACATGCGCACATAATTTTTTTAATAAAAGCTTTTCATTTTTGACACTTGGAAATGTACATCATTTTTGGTCTTGCCTATCTGTGTTTTCCCTTCCAGATCTTTTTCCACCTTTCTTGCCCCTATTCCATGCTCTGGTAAACTGACCTTTAGGCAGTTTAACCTATTTGCTTGTCCTCTGATTTCTATTGGGTTCAGCCAACAGGAAATATCAATAAGGGACTGAAAGGGACAGAGAAGGGTTGGGATATCCAATCTCTCAGCTCCTGCTTTGTGAAGCTGTTCCAGGTGAGTCGTCTGTGTGCCCCCACAGCAAGACCCGTCTACCAGGTGACTCTCACCCAGTTTCTCCCAGGTTCTGGTATTACCTCCTTCCCCTTGGCCTTGTTCTTGTCTAACCCAACTACCCGCAAATAGTGCCAGCCCCTTCTGCCTGTCCTCAACCCTGTTTACAGTTTGGCAAATTTTACATTTTCACCCCAATAGTAACAAATCAATCTTATCAAGTTGATCTCAAAAACTGTTTACATGGCATCTGCCCATGAAACGAAAATAAAAATATGTTCACAAAGTGTTTTAAACTGTAGGCATAATGCCAGTGTTTATCTCCATGGTTGAGTCAATCCTTTACTAACACTTTGTATATGCATCCTTAATTATGCACACAACACACAAAAGGCACAGCCCATTTCCCTAGTGCTTACATTAAATAAGAACTGAAGACAAAGCAATAAGGAAAATTCACCAAAATCTGTTATAAAATCAAAGCACAGGGAGATCTGGAGTAGTAATTAGTTTTGAACACTCTTCTGAGTGCTGTAAGAAATCCTATCTTTTTGATGTAACGGGAATAAGGCTTTACTACATTATGTATTCTGGTGGTTGACATGTTCAAAACATCAGAAAGTTTAACTCTGTAGTTATTTTCACATTTGGATGAAGCGTTCCCTGAAATAAATGTTGAAATTTATCAGTAAATTCATTTGAAAAATCTACATTGCTTGGGTGCTGCCAGGGGACTTACTTGTAAGTCAATAACCCCTTTGTAATACAAATATTCAATAATGATACTCTCTTGAAAAACAGTGGAACAAATGGAATCCCTTATTTTGACTTTAAGTAAAGCATAGTAGAAAAATATTCATGTGGCAAGAATTTTCTTCTAAAATAACCCAATAGACTTTTAAAACAAAATCTCATAAGCATACATTTCCCCATTCACATTACTGTAGTCATGGAAACCAATCTCTGGCACATTTTATGGTGTAACCTACACATCTTTCTAGCCCGAAAATTCCGTTGTTGCCATGGAAACTGCCAGTCACTAGCTTTTCCTTTCCTTGATGTTCCCACAAATACCACTGAAATTTCACCTATGATTTTTCTTCCCTAACCTTTAGCAGTCTTAGGGCTTTTTGGCAATGTCAGAAAGATAACAATCAAAAATCTCTAGAAAAATTGCTACATTTGGGTACAAGATATTTCAGTCATCAAGTTCTTTATTTCAACAGAATCCCTGGTGAGCCTAAAACTGTTTAGCAGCTCTCAAGATTCTAAAATAAAAATTATTATAATGCCATTTAAAAAGAATTAACAGCTATAAAGATATTCATTCTTCAGATAATAAGTCTTTCAAATAATAGAAAACTGACCTAATGTAATGAACTTAGAAGTTGATGAACCTGACAAAATTTAACCAAAAATTTATAAAATGTTGACTCTCCCTGGATAATTCAGTGGGGACATAGTCACATTCCCTTCCATTTAGGGAGTGAAATTAAACAACCCCCCTGATAAAAGGCAAAAAATAATCTAAAAGGTTTGAGTAGCAACTGGAGACCCCCAAGTTTATTCTTGGAAAGCCCTCGGTTGATTCTTGAAGTTCCAGAGAATGGTTCCAATACATAAGGGTGCTGAACATTCCCACATCTGTCCCTTTGTAGTCTCAAAATACCTAGAAATCAATTTTCTTAAAATAATTGCTATTTCTTTAATAAGGATCTAGAAAAATAAATAATATTTTCTCTGAGAATACACTGAGTAACAATGAAAATATTAGAAAACATTTTATATAAAACATGGTACCCAAAATGATCTATATCCACCAATCTCAGAATGGCAACACAGGGTAAAGCTGGTGAAATTGGGAATAGAAAAAAGATACCTTTCTTCTGAGACATTTATTTTTCATTATTTTAATTAAATATTACTTGTAATATACATGTTTTAATAAAAATATATTGTGATAAGGGAAATAATTTAGTTAAGGTATCAACAATGCCTAACACAGAGCAAACACAAGAAAAATTATCATTATCAATTTTTTATTATGAAGAAAAACTATCAACTTTTCTACCTTAAAACTTTTTTAAAAAGCTATCAAAATCCAATATACCATCTCTGGAGATAACCACTATTAATAATGAAATGCATATTAATACGGAAATGAATATTCAGAAAAATGTACATAGATACAGGCACTCACAGATGCATATTCATATAAACCTTATCTCTGTGGGATCAGCCCCCCAAAAAATTTTATAATAGGTGTTATAATATTATTTTGAAGTTGTCTGAAATATTCTGATGCAATACTGTGTTACTCTTACAAACTCAGAAAAAAGCAGGTTTAAACTTGTGTGGAACCTTGCTTGTGTTTCATAAAGATAGTAAAACCTATGTTGAGTGATAGATAAGACGTCAGCAATGTCCTGACACACCAGTGTATGTTAACGTGTAATACGTACAACGAACATTTAAATGTGATAACAGAACCCCAAATGTATCCAACTGATAGCCTATGATTCAGGCTATAAAAGGGGCTCCCACTTCAAACATGTCAGTCGCCTAGACTCCAACGTAGACTCTATGACGTTCTGCACGGTGATTGGCTGGAGGCAACTCCTCCCCCGGTGTCCCATTGGATGCTCTGATCTTCGCCCGTCAGAACTCATCGCTGCAGCTGCTGTTGGAGAGAAGATCGCCATGGGGGTCCTTTAAGCTGAACCCAGGCATCATGAGTAATAAAGCCTGTGTGTAACTCGCAACTAATACTTGTGTGGTCGTATCTTACTCTGGCATCATTGAAATATTAATAATTATATAAACTCTCCTAAGAGCAAATAAGTAACAGAGTGCACCTAGAGCAATCTCGACAGTACTCTTGACCCGCGACTGTCCCATATTTAGCGCGCATACACTTTACATCACAATCATATCTCAGACAACAGACCTTTCCCAAGATTTCCAAAACAGCCTTTTCTCAATACATGTCACCTTGATATGTATAACTAAAAGTTAAAAAACTATTATGCTTACCCTAGATACTTAGACATGGAGTCCGCTCCAGAAACAACGTTTTTTTAGAGAAACATATCTCAAGGCAGGACGAAAGCCTACAGGTAAATTTTGGTTATAGTATCTCTTTGTGTGACAATTCTCTCCTCCTTCATGCCCCAGACCCTTTCCCATTCCTTAGCACAGGATATGTTTTTGATCTGTTCCATTTACCTAAAGCACTTACAGATAATTCTCCATACTTAAGTTATTAAATCTGGTCTTTTCTCCTTATCCTATCTGATGTTCATTTGTTTGTTGGTGAAGAACCTCCAAAGGATGAGGGAATTGTTCCTAAGCCCCAACTTCTCTTTGGCCCAATTGACACTATATCCTAACAAGCTTTTCCATTTAATGTTTAGTGTAAATATATTTTGACATCAACATGTATGTGTCTATATTCATCTACATTCTCCAATAACATCTCCATAGCCAAGTAATATTCTTTGAACAACTTTGGTTCTAAGAATGAAAAGTTGAAGAGTTCTTTTCCTGTCTTCAAAGAAATCTCAGTAATCAAAGGTTCATTAGTCAGATTTCTGTACCACCGTCTGGAAGACAGTGACAGCACTGTGTTATGTGGCTGGACAAGAAAAAGAGCTCGGGTGAAGAACCAGGAGAGGAAAGCTTTGTTGTTAGCTGTGTCCTTTCATACTACTTTTCATAATCTCACAGAGAAACATGCATAGAAAATAAAATAAGTCAAAGAGCATCACCTTTCCTTTAAGAAACTTAAGCATAAAAGTCTAGGTATTTAATTACATGAGATAAATTAAATCTGAGCTATGAGAAAGACTTGAAAACTGAACAAGAAAAAATAATGCCACAATCCTTCACACATTTCAGATAAATCCTAAAAACACATTCAAGGTATCTGCTGTTATTATCTTGGCCTTGTATTATGAAATGATAGCAGAAATATAAACAAAATGAAAAATCCCTCAAGGAACATGAAGTCATTCAAAAAGGAAGCAGAAACAATTCTATGCTCCTGTCAAGTCTACCTATTTCAGCCTTGAGGATAGTTGACACAGTATATTAGGGCCTACAGATATATTTTACTAGCCTCTACATTTTGTAATGGCTCCATGTATAACAGCCAAGGAGAACTTTGGATTCAGAGCAAAGTCATTTAAAACCGAAAAACAAAACAAAAAAGTATTTTTGTCTTCAGTTTCCTTAATGTGGCTTCAGTGCCCCAGGGGAGATTCCGCTAACAGTTTGAGGAAATGCACATTTGCAGTACAAAGGCAGGGATCAACAGTCTACTGTTTTAAAAAAAAAAAAAAAAAATCAAAGTGAAAATTCAGGGGACTTGAAATGATGGGAATAGGTTTGGCCACTTGAAAAGTATCAGATCCTGCTGTAAGAATTATAGCAAATCAACCACTTTTGGAGCAAAAAAGAGAAAACAAAATGGTACCTCATAAAAATAAGATATAACCTCATCCCTACATACATTTCCATCTAGGAAATTTAATACAATCTTTGGCAAATCAGATAGACAAGACATAGATAGATAGATAGATAGTTTATATACACATACACATAGGTATCTACATTCTCCATCTAAGATAGACCTCACTAGTGCATAGAAAACAGGAGGTAATTTTTTAGAATTTCATTTACTTAAAGAAATGAAAGAAAAGGAAAATAGAAAGGCAATGCAAGAGAGGAGGAAAGAAATTATTTTACCCTGTCCAGTTTTGTATGTACATAAACAAGAAAAGCAATAATAAACAACAAAATAACCTTCATCTGAGTCAACAACTGAACTTGGCTCTTGCATCAGAGCAGCACTTGTATATCTGAGAGTTCTCCAAATTTAAGCTTTAGTCACAGGCAAACTGTTAAATTCTGACCATTTCTAAATTCAGAGCCCATATCCCTCATTTATCTAAAGACCAGATTTCTAGTCTACCAGCTCTCTAAATGGGAGCCAGTCGTCTCTTTTAAACACAGCCCATAACAGAAACATTCTCTTGAGGTAACCACTTAACAGATTCTTAATCCATTTTACTTATTCATATGCCACTCAAGATCTAGATAGTGGCAAGTTTAACATGTCAGTCACTGGTTCAACAAATTTTTATTAGACACCATATTACTATAGTCCAAGTACCATGCTTGACTCTGTAGAGATGGTGGTGAATGAAACAGACAGGTTTCTCTATTAGAGTTTTAAATCTAGGGAAGGAGGAGAAATGATGCACTAAACTACATGATTGCTTTTTCAATGTAATTATGATGATTGCTGCAAAAGAAAAAGCAGCACCAGATACTGGAAGATATTCCCTCATCAGTATGGCAAAGAGTTCAATCAAAGATTAAAAGACAACCTAGAGTTGGCTGGAAAGATGAGGTAAAGGAGTTGAACACAGGCCAGAGATATGAGGCAAATCCTAAAAAGTAACATACGAGTATAAAAGCAAGCATTTCCCATAGGATGAATGATTACAAATTACCCTCATTTGTCACCAACAGTCCCTCTAAAACCAGCCCTGCCCAAACAACAAAAGGAAGGAAACAGCACAAGCGTCTATTATGAGTAGGCGCAATCCTCGTTCTCTTAATATTTATTATTTTTTATTAGCTCATCAAACCAGTGGGAAGAGTATTATTACCATTGTTTTTCTTTTACAACAGAAAATAGAGGTCAAAATGATAATGTGACTTTCTGAGAAACAGAAATCTAGTTCTAATAGCTGATTCTACAATAAGAAGCAATTATATCTACTTTTGTTTTTGGAATAAAAATGTTGGTAAAATACATAAAATGATTCTCCTAAGATAGTACCTGCTCTCAAAAAGTTATTTTCCAATTTTAAGCATAGGTTAATAATGGTTATTGTTCAGAACTTATTAAAACTACTTTTTAAACATTTCATTATAAATAAAATGATTGAGCTCCATTAAATGTTATTGAAACTTTTCCACATGAAGAATGCTAAATAAACTTACTCATACAATCAAAAATGATTCATTTTAGGAAGTTTTATAAGTTTGCAAATTAAATTAGATTTCTATCATGTTGAACCATTTGAAACCACTAATATTGAGCCACTTCAGCAATAAAAAATAATTTCATATGGTTCAACAAGTAACATTTTTTGTATTCATGCTGAACATAAGGCATTTCTGTAGACATGGAATTTATGAAATACTTCCGGGTCCTTCACCTTGACCAAGAGACAAGGTCAAACATTAAAGCAAATTTAATCATAAAATACAGAGATATTTTAAAGCACTGAACAATTTCCAAAAGAAGGACATACAATAGTAGGTTTAGAAAAGGAAGAGAATGGGCTAGACTGACTTGGATGAATGAGCACATAGGATTATAAAGGATTAGAGGTGGAACTAGAATTAAAGCAATGTTAAAATTTACGACAAAGTATGCCCTGGTGGAGTATTGGTTAGGTCAGCCACCTCCAGGTTCTCATTATAGATTGGAGGCTAGGAGGAAGCCAATATGAACAATTATAAAAACAAAAATTAAACATTTCTTCCTCCTCTCTGTTCCTGTCTGCCTGTCTGCTGTCTACTCACCATCATTCCTGTCCCTTTCCTTTAATTAAAAAAAAAAAGTATGATACAACTGAAATTAGGGGACACTGGTCTATTGTGAATGCCACACACAAGCATGCAAATTTAATTTAAAAGCAAGCACTGTACCTACTAAGCAAAACACATCTTTCAAAGTAAAATGGAACTTAAGACTGGCAGTCCATGAACTGTGGTTAAAGTGAAAATTAAGGAGTCAACTGAAAGAAAAGTCAACAGCATGATACAAAGAAATCCTGGCATCTGTCAGAGAGAAAGCACGGCCCAATTTGATTAGGACCAAGATGCACATGAAGAGATGGAGGAAGTAAATACAGAATGAAGGTTGGGTCAAGGTTGGTTGAAGAACATTTAGCACAAGACTAACACACTTATACTGTTAAGTATGATTTTAATTTCCCCAAATGTCCCATAACTTTGTTATTAGTCTTTATTCCTATTACTCCCTCTCTCTTTTCTAAAGCTACTGCCCCATTTCTCCCTTCGCACAGATCCTATTCAGTTTTTGAGATCATATTCTAACAAGCCTTCCCTATACCTCTCAGTCAGAACCACTATCACTCTCCTCTAAAATTCACTAGAATTTTCTTTATCTGTCAAAATTGATAGCACTTTCTATTAGAGTTATAGTTAACCATACATCGTAGCTTTCCTACTAAGTTGAGTTTCTGGAAAACGTGTATCTAAATTATATTTGTATCCTACACAACATGGAGAATGGCATTTAAGACATGTTAGTTGAATAATTATTCTGTTTTAAGAACTTTATTCTCTGGGAAATTGGGAAACATAAAATGTTTCAGAGTACATGCATCACATGTTCAAAGAAAAAATTTGGAAAGTTATTTGTTAGGAATATAAACCAATATAGAGAGGAAACAAGAAACCTAGGTAATATATTAATAGCCTGGATTAGGGCACTAGTAGGAGTCAAACATAAACTGTGTTTTTGTTTGCTGGTAAAATAGGTTACTATGGTTCTAAACGACCAGTAACATGAAGACATTAAAGATGACTAGGCACTTAAGTCTGGAAGTGCTGAAACAGTGTAGAAAATAAAGTGACTGACTCAGAGCAAAGGAATGAGAAAATTTAATTGACTTCTAGACCTATTAAGATTTCTATGATGATTAAATAGCCAATGGGAAGCATTTGGTTAAATAAACATCCACTTCCTTCTGGGTGTTTCTACAGATATTGAATAGCAGGGTATTAGAAAGTGTACATTTCTTTCTGCGTTCTTATGTCTCAGAACGACACACTGTCCAGCTTGAAAATAAAATAGATATAGTGATGAGGCAGTAAATGAAAAGGAAAATATCTGTGTTATTTAAGATATCTGTAGGCAATAGGTGATAAAGCTAACTTAGAGATGCAACATCAAACAAGTATAATAACATCCGAAGGAGGGGGTAAACTTAATACAGAGGTAGATTTATGATGATGCATGCCTTAAGCCTGTATAATGCTGTGGCACATTCCTTCAGTAATTTTTTTTTAATCTGAAGTAAAAGTGGGAAATTCAAAGAAAATTTGAATAGTCCTCATTACGAAGCAAGCCAGCAGTTTACCTCTAAACTCTGAAAATGTGGACTTAGCAATTCTGCCCAAGTTAGTAACTTAAAGACTCTAGATCTCTTCAAAACCCACAACAACGGCCTTGAATAAAGTCTAGACGGTCTCAGAGTAGTAAACAGTTGGTACAATACACAGAACATTTGTATCATTAAGTTCTACTGAACCAACAAGCAAAAAAGACATTTCAACATGACTATTAATTCTTCCCCTGACTTTTACTCTATTTTGAGAAGTTTATGTGGCAAAATAGTTCAGAATCCAAGGTCTATATTCTTTTAAGGGATTCTTCAGTTGGTCTGGAAACTGCCTTAAGATATAGAAATGTATATGAGTGTGCATGTATGGGTTTTTCTGAGATGAGATCTATTTATTTCCATAGACTCTCAAAGAGACATGAGATGCAAGAAATTAGGAACCAGTGCTAAAAGCTAAAAAAAAAAATCAATGACGCCTATTTGCTAGCATTCATTTAATGAGATGTTTCATAGAACTAATAGAAGAATGCACCACAATTAACACCCTTCACATTAAATAGTCTTATTGCTAGAGCACAAAAGTTTATGAAGAGTTTTAACATATGAAAATACTCTCATCTTAATTTTAAGTGATAAACAGTAAAAATTTTATTACTTCAACCATAGGAAAAGCATTTTGAAAGAGAGCCCCTCTTTGAAATTGAATTTTTAGTTTTTTTTTTTTCAAAATATTTGGTATTCTCCAAATTATCTCAAATCAGCATGCATGATTTTTATTTAACTTGTATATTTATATATAACTTCTAAAAAAAAAAAAACATTAAGACTACAGATTTCTAAGGTTAAATGAGGAGATATTTTCCCTATGTGTTATCAGTCAGCCAAAAATAACTCATTTTCAGATTTTTCTGGAGACTCATCAACTTGAGAAAGTTATATTTCATGGGTAAAGTCCAGTCTTTTAGATTATGTGTGACCTGCCTATTCAGTAGATTATGTTCTCAAATCCACAGCCTCTTGGGTGACTAAAAAACACGAACTTAGAAATAATTTCAAGAGGAAAACCAACCTCTTTTTTAAAAGTACTCAAGTGTACATACGTCTCTAAAATAAATAAACCTTTACCTCCTGCTATTTAGCATCATAGACTTTGTGCCTGGGAAGGCTGAAACCAAGACCACCCATAAGAAGATGGTGTTTCAGCAGTGGTTCCCAATCAAGAGTAGTACAGTACCCAAGCAAGCGTTGGTGACCTGTGTGGAATATTTTCATTGTCACTGAGAGCTACTGCTGTCACTTACTAGCTCAGGGATGCTAAACATCCTGCAAGGAATGGAACAATCCTTCATAGGAAAGAATTGTATTGTCAAAATACCAATGAAACCTCTATGAGAAACAGAGCTTTTAGCGTGTCTGTTCCCATCCTTTCCTCTTCTCCTGCAGGTCTCAAGTCTAAATCCACCTTCTCCATGGATCTTCTCCAAACACTTCATCACATCCCGTCTCTGTTTTCATTTCTTATACTTCATTTGGTACCTCATTGCATGATTTCTTGTGTAAGGATTTAACAACTTCGTATGTAATGCTTTGCCTTCATCAACAGCACTGTGAGCTGCAGAGTATGTAGTCACCTAGGAAAAGTTTCAGTGCTATTATCTAGGAAAATGCTAAGCACTAGCTGAACAAATCAGAATAGACATATAGAAGAAGGTCAGACAGCACAAAAACTCTAGACTTCCAAGGGAAGTCAACCATTTAAAGAAACAAACACCTGTTCAGCTGAGTAATTAACCTTAACAGCAAGTCACTGACAGCTGCAGTAGCATTGGTACCAAAGTAGATGATCAAACTTCATTAACCCTTTACCTTTTTATTTTTCTAGCAGTTAGTAAATGAAGGAAAGCCCTACTGCAACAACTATATTAGGCATCTTAACTAGTAAATAAATATAGTAACTAAGAACCAACAATAACTATATTCTAATTTCATTATTTATCATCATGATCAAGAGCATTTATTAAGTTCATATGCTGAGCAAGATTTATACCAGTTAAAACTGACAGATAATTTACCTTTTAGTAGTTTCTCATAGAAAATAAAATGACAAGTAAATGTTACCATGTGTGAAAATAAAGGACTACCTCTTATGGAGCTTACAATAATGGGGGTCAGGGAGAGAAAGCCATGAAACGAAAGATGAGAACAAAGAACAAATTTGGGTGTAGTTAAAAGGGGGAAAACAACATCCACCTTTAACTAGCAAAATAATAAGGGTTTAGGAGGAGAGATGGAATCAGAAAAATAATGTAAGCTTTTAGGAGTTGAGAATCTGAAAGCAGAGGGACAATTTCCTTTGGGAGTGAATTTTGAGAACAAGGGTTGGTGCAGGGGTAAAATATCAAGTGGAGGCAATGATCAGGAAAACTACTTAGGAAAGCTACAATGAAAACAGTAAAAATAAAAATAAGAGGACTTTCTGAGTACGAGTTCAGTAAGTTTTATTCCATGACCCATGGGAAACCACTACTAAAATCATAAAAGGGATTCAAGCAGGCAACTGACAATTGTTTAATAAATTACTTTCCGCTCTGGTTCATGATATTTAGAAGTTATCACAAATTACTTAGCAAACATTTATTTTCTATATTCAATTTTATTATCTTTGTTTTTAAGAATTACTGCTTGAAAAAATATGCTTATTTTACCCATAATTATATTTTAGTCATGATTACCAAAGCACATTTTTAATCTAACAAACAACTTTTAAGAGTCCAGAAGGTGTCAATTTGATCTTGAAAAACTATAAAGCAGCTGCAGTTTGTAGTAACTTTGGTTTAATTTTCATTTAAAGTAATAGGTTTGTTGCTATGGAATAAAATAATTTAAATAGTAGAGGGTCACAGTTTTAGATGTGAGTCATCCTATTACACTCTTGCACTTGGGAAATCCCAACCATAGGATTACATCTCAGAAGAAAGATGCATTTAAAAACCATATCTAGGAAAACTAAAGTCACTCTTCAGAACAAAATCTTTTTATAAGAAAAAAAAAGATTATATAGACATGTATACAGACACATATATGTATGCATCTATACATATGTAAGTATGTATATATTTTTATATACATGTATATATACACAGTTGAAAGAAAACATAAACAAGCTTTTTTTAGTTAATATTTATGCTTATGCCTCAATTAACATTGTTGTTTTGTTAGGCAGGAAAAATAAAGGCTTACACTTAAAAAAGAAAAAGGAAATATCTTTTGCCAACACACAGCATTAAATTCAGTAACATTAATATAGTGCAAAAATGTGTTTTAATAAAAAATACCACAGTTGGTAATCAAGCTAAAATCATTCTTTTCCAGCAATAAAATGTATCTCTATGCAGATAAGGATCATTTCTGAAACTATCATTATACTCCTTTATAGTCAGAACAGTATAGTCCTCTTCTGGCCAGGGTTAAAAAACGTTATTTAAAAAGCAAATATTTTCTAATACTACTCTACTATATTTGTTAAAAGATCTCTAAGTACAATCACACTTCTCAATCTTGCTTTATTTTTACTCTAAAGAATAGACTGTCTTTCTTAGGAACCGTAACTTAACAACTGAGTCTTAACACCCTAAGTTCTGTTGAATAACACAAACATTAAAACTAAAAAAAAAAAAAAAAAAACCATCATGGTGAGAGAACTGGGTTTTCTGACAGCCTCTTTCCAAAGCAAAAGGAATGACGAAGCATTAAAACCCTGATATTAAACAATTCTGACCACCTAGGTCAGAAGCTTGAAATAAAATTTCAAGTGAGATTATACAACGTGAAATGTAGTGACCTAAACTCATGAGTCTAATAGTATAAAGCATGCATTCAGTACTTTCACGTTATACCACAAAGAAAAACAAAAAAAAAGGGGTGATGAATCTACACAGTATATTTTATAATAGTGAGTCTATCAAATCTCATCAATAATTTAGCAGTGATTCAAAGAGAATCATTGCTTTTAAATGTAGATTTAGATCTGCTAAATAGAATACATTCTTTTTCAAGTCAAAGTGCCAGGAAACAGTTTGAATTTTCAGCCGTAACATTCATCCTTCCAGCAACATTATCCATTTTACCCAGTATGAACTGTGCATTTACTTCCTCAGCAACAATGCATGGGACCTCGCCTGTGTCAGACACCGGGATAGTCGATGGTAGCTGACCAGCACTGCTGTGCTTCATGGTAAACTTCATGGTACATTCATTTAACTACACTTGATACTTCATGTAGTTTTAATTTATCTTGCAAGTTCAGGTATCTTTCCTTTGAAAAGGTTTTCTGTTGTCTTATTCTTTTTCACAGAGGTAACACTAATTTAAAACAATATAAGTTTTAGATGCTAGGTTCACTTTTCAATAAATATGTTAACACAATACCGGCCATCAAATTTTTAATAATCCTCTACCACTGTCCATTGGACCCCACTACCTTATGCTTCCACCCTCTTAACCTAGCCCCTTCCTCTCTGACAATCTCAGTTCTGATGTCACTGCCCAAGGGCTAATTTTTACTGTTTCGTCTGTTTGCTTTATTTCTTTATATGTCACATATGAGTGGGATCATTCAGTATCTTTCTCCTTCTGATTTATTTCACTTAGTATAATCTATAATTCCAACCATATTGTCAAAAATGGTAAGATTTCATCTTTTTTGTAGTTGAGTAGTATTTCACTGCGTACATATACCACACATTTACCTAGTTAATCTGTCAATGAGCATTTAAAGGTCATTTTCATGTCTTGGTTATTATAAATAGTGCTACAATGAACATAGGGGGTGCATACATCTTTTTTGAATTTTTTTATATTCTTCAATACGAGAAAGAATAATTGAATTGTATGATATTTCTATTTTTAACTGAGAACTTCCATAGTTTTCCAAACTGACTGCACCAATTTACATTCCCACATATTGTATGCACCACACCCTTGTCAAATATGTGTTGCTATTCTAGAAAAGGTTTTCTTTAGGCTGGAGCAGTATTGAGGGAAAAAGAACAGGATAATAGCAAAGCCCAGTCTAGTCTTCATCTAGTCTAAGCTTCATCTGTGTGAAACTATTAATACCCTGATAAAGTAATTCAGCTATTAAAGTCTCTCTGAATATACAAAATAAGGCTTATAGATGGAATATAATGAAATGAAACAAATAAACATACAAATCTCAACAAAAATAACAGAACTCAGGACTGGTTATGGAGGGGTGGAGAATGTGGGAAAAAGGTGGTGGTAAGGGAAACTGGAACTCTGGTGGTGGATGTAGTGTGAAATATATACTGAGATGCAATTTCAGTATCCTAAATGGAATTTAACGTTGTGAGCTAAAGAATAAATTTTACTATAAAATAATTAAATAAAATAAGGCTGATACATGTCCCTACTTATCCCACAAGTTTGTCACAATGAATAAGGTGCTGTTAGAACTTTGAATCTATAAATCACTATAAAAATGCTAAATAACAAATATTAAATATAGTACCAAAACTCAAAACGTATGGACAATTGTTAATAAAAACAATCCATATAAGAAAACAATTTCATAACAGTAATGTAGACATTACTATTATAATTCTCTTATTTTTCTATTAAACAAAAAAATCTTAAAATTGGTATTTATCAAGCACCTTAATAATATGTTGTCTTTAAATAGAAGAACTTTTCAGCATGCCCTGATGGAGCAGTAGTTTGGTCACTCACCTCCTAAGGAGCAAGCCACATACTCCTGAGTTCAAATCCCTGGCCCAGAGGTAAATAACCAGTGTTGAACAACTAAATAAAAATAAAATAAAATATTTCTTCCTCCTCAATATTCCTACCTGCTTATTGCCTTCATTCCTCCCTGCACCCTTCCTTTAAAAATAAAAGCAAATAGAATAATTTTAACCAAACTCTTTGCCACAACAATTCTAAATCACAATATTTTCATTTCTTAAAAATTCAAATATACACAGAAATTTTTGTGTTTAAGAAGATTTATAGCAGTCATATTTACAAGGAAAATACAGTAATAATACAAAGGCAAAAATTTAGAATGTTTACAGTAACATAGTATAGTTCTAATATGGAAGCCATTAATAGTGATGAATTAGTAGATGAAGGTGAAAACAAGCACAGGAGGTTTTACTTGTCAGTGACCAGCAGATACAAGATATTGCTCAAGACACTAGGAGCCAAGTGAGAGTAAACAAATTCCCTGCTTTTGGGATCCTAGAGTCTAAGTGAAAATAAGTACCGCTATGGAAAACTACAGATTTCATATGGTCATTAGTTATAGGTAATATATCTATTCAAATAAAAAAATCTATAAAAGCATAACTAGAAAATTATTATATGCATAGTTGACTTACAAATGTTGACTTACAATAATGAACACTTTAAATCTATATAATTTTATAATGCAATGCTCCTTCAGTAAAATTAATTAGAAAAGAAATAAAGAAAATAGTTGTTAATTTTAGTCCTATACTGTTTCCCAGGAGTTTTAATGACACAGAAAAACTGGGTGCTCCCTGATGGAGCAGTGGTTAGGTCAATAGCCTTTAAAGGAGCAAGCCACATACCCGTGCGTTTGAGGCAGTCAGTGTGAACTAAATACGAATGAAAAATGGAGAGAGAAGGGGAGAAGGGAGAGAGGGAGAAAGAGAGAGAGAGAAAGAAAAGAGGAAAGAAAAATGGAAAGGTTATTATATCTTTGAATATACTTTTGCAAAGTTTTATTTTTAAACAAATGGTTTCTAATTTGTATTAATAAAACCAACATATTCATTAAGAATCAATGATTTCATCAGTAACCTCTGCTTACAAGGAACACAGAGATCCATTTAACTGAAACTAATGGACATGGAGTGAAGAGAAGCCGAGAAGAGAGTCAACCCAGGTAGACTGGGACAGTCGGAGAGGCAGGCTAGAGTCTCAGAGATTTCCCGGGATGCATAAGAGTGGAATATTGGAGAAGGGGCTGGAAGATGAGGGACATGCAGTTTTAGCAGGCCCAGTGGGTAGTAAATAAACCCAAGTGTTGGGAACAGTGGGTTATTTTGAGGTTATTTTTGACATAAAATTACACATATTTAAGGAACACAGTTAGATGTTTGATATATGTATACATTGTGAAAAGTTCATGCAAAAAACCTAAATAACTTATCAATAACCACTACATAGCTACCGATGTATATGTGTCTTTTTGTGTGTGTGGATTTAATTGAAGATCCAGCTTCTTAGCAAACTTCAAGTGTAAAATACAGTATTGTTAACTCTTGTCACCATGCTGCACATTATCTCCATAACTACTTCCTCTTGCATAACGGAAACTTTGTAACCTTTGATCAACACCCCCCAATTTCTCCCTCCCCATCCCTGACAACCACCATTCTACTCTCTTCTTAAAATTAATTTTATTGCAAGAACATTGTACCATAACATAACATAGGTTTAAGGTATGCATTATTGTATATCAATTTCTGTATATAATACATTAAGTTCATCACCACTATTCTATGAGTTTGATCAGAGATACCTGTACTTTCATGTTATCATAGCATTATTCATGATAGCCAAGATATGAAAATAGTTTTCTAAGCTAGGTAAAAAAGAAAAGCAATGGTTGGATAGATGGAATGAAACTACATTTTGAAGGCTTCAGGTTGAGTTGAAGAGTTTGCTTTTGATATATATAGCTAGGATTCACTGAACATTCTGGAACAAACAATAGTATTCTAAAATCAGAGTTAACACACAGGGTGGTTAGAGACAAGAATAAATAGAGAATGGGAGAAAAATGAGACAGAGGTGCTAAGTGTTTAACTTAAATTTAACAACTAAGCTAGAGCAGAAGGCAAAACACTATTACAAAGGAAAATAAGCTCTGAAATTCCTTAGACTGTCAAAGTAAAGTCTAGACTCAAATCTGACCACAGACCATTAAATAGGTGAAGGATTATTTCAAATAATTTTTCCATCAGAACAGCCTTCAGTCAGAGGCAAAAAATGAAATTCCAAAAGGTAATATCCCCCCAGATTAATCTCTTGGGTTTCCAGGGGAATTCCCATTCTAAAAGCTACACAATGCAGGATTGGCTTAAGTAGTAAAGTGATGGCTGGTCTACATATTAGAATTGTTTCTGCCAACTTTTATCTAGCAAATTTGAAATGGAGACCCAAATGAACATTCAAACAACTTGTCATCAATTGCCTACCAGAAATTAGAATCAGCATGCAAGTCCGCATAACCTGACATTTTACTACTTACATATGCCAAAATAAATTGAATTCCAAAACTATTTTAGATATCTGATTCATTTTATTGTCAAGAGAATTTAATGAACAGAAATATGAAAAGATACTGCAAAATCTTACTGCTTTAGTCAAAAATAAGAAATAGACACCATATCCTCAAATTGGAGGGGTCTTAAATTTGATCTGGCTTGCTCTCTCCTCCAGATCAATTCTCTTTGATATTTTTAATGACCCCTATATATCTTCAACCTCACTAGTATTCTATATTAAAGAAGCACTAGGGTGTTGTATAAATGCATCAAATGTCTATGGTATTTGTTGTATTTCAATAATCTATTAGATAGGTATTTCCAAAGCAAATCAACATCTTCCCAAATTATTTTTCCCACATCACCACATTTAAAATTGCATTTAACTGAATCATCCCATTTCTAAGAAATGAAGTTTATATTAAATTGCTTCACTTCAATGACCTCTGAAAGCTGCACTCATATGTAGGGAAAATATTTTATAACTGGATTTTTGTATTTTAAAGGAAAGGTACAGGCAGGAATGAAGGCGAGTAGGCAGAAAGGCAGGAAGAGGGAGGAGGAAGAAGCATTGATTCCTTTTCTTTAGTTGTTCATTTTGACTGTGCCACACACTTGAGTCCTTGGGACCCAGAGGTTGCAGACTTAAATGCTAAACCACCAGGGCGCGCCAAAGGAAATATTTATCAAATATAAAGGAGTAAAATATGCCTATACTGTTATCTGTGAGACAGACTATGCTTTTCTTAAATACCATCCATGCTGGTTTGCCTCAATTTAAATCTCCCACTAATCTTAGCAGTCTAAACCAGCTTTTTAAAAAAGCAATTGAATCACAAAACTAACTCAGAAATGTACCCATTCATTTCAAGAAACAAGAATATTTCCTACCCCTGGAAAAGTATACAAGGTCAGAAAAGATAAGATGTAGTCCCTGTTCTCAATGTTCTATATTGTCAGAGATATAAATCAATTTCTCAAGTGTAATAAGTGCCTGGTTATAGGTACATGAATAGGGTAAAGGCTCACCTAGGACACCCACCTCAGACTGGAGAATCCAGAAGATATTTTCAGACAAGGGACTGGAAAAAGATGCCTGTAGATCAAATACTGGTCAGCACATTCATTTCATAAATAAGGCTTTATTGGAGCACAGTCATAATTATTTAATTACTGTCTGTGACGGCTTTAGTGCAATCATGACATCATTAAGTAAAAGCTGTGGACACCACATGGACCTCAAAGTCTGAAATAATTGCCATCTGGTCCTTTGCTGAAAATTTTTGCCAACTCCTATTCTAGAGAAGGAGGTGACTGAGGACTTAGAGAGAGGATTTGGTCATTCCAGACACAGGAGTATGTGGAAAGATAGCAAAGAAACAAGGACAAAAGAAGATTGCTGTTTCTAGGAAACAGGTGTGGCTCAGAGTGACTAGAGTATAGAACGTGACTGGGGAGGAGGCAGGAATATGGCTAACCACAGACCATATTACAATGAATTCCATGTTTAGGTGGTAGAAAAAAAAAAAAAAACAGTAACAACAATAACTACCATTTTTTAATGTTTGTTCTATGCCAGTACTGCTATACTAACCATTTCACATGCATTATCTCTTTTAAGCTTCATAACAGTCCTGTGAAGTAAAATAACCCTCATTTGATTAGTGAGCAAATGGATGCAGGCAGCAATGATGTGAAGTCACAGAGCTAATGAATGACAGGGGAAGGATCTGAACCTAGGTGTTGTAACTCCTATATTGTCACTTGTGTGGCAGATATGAAGTAGTTTATCATCAAAAAGTCTTTAGGAGGAGATACCATCAAAAGAGCTAGGACCTAGAGAACTTCAGAGAGTGCTACAGAATAAATATGTGCATTTTTCTGAGAAATAAGGATCCATCCACAAGAATAAAATTTAGAGCATATCAACAAGCTGGTGCTTCTTAATGACCAATTAGGAAGATTTTTGCCTTTCAAAATTCTTAAAACAAGGCTATATTAAATTTTGAAATACAGAGGCAAAATATGCTAGTGAAAAGAACAGATTTTTAGACTCAGAAATGTCCAATTTTTGTACTACTAATGAAACCTCTTACAAGCTCAACAAGTTACACAGGAAACTAGTTACTCAGAGCCTTGGCACCCTCATCTATAAAATACATAGAATATACAGATACTATATGCATTCTGGAATATATACATCCCAAGAAGACCATATGGGTGGTAAAGGTATCTAAGTGCTTAGCACCTTGCCTAACACACATTAGTAACTCAATAATGCAAGTTATCATCACTTAATTTTTAAGGAGAAACAAGGGTCCAACATAAAAGAAGTTGTGTTAAATTTCATTAGAAAATAAATTCAGTTAATATCAGTCTTAATAAAATGCATTTCCACTTGAACAACCTGGAATTATGTGAAAATCTTTTTAGGATTCAAAATTATTCCAAATCCCTTTTCTTCTCATGTTTTCTCTCTCCCTTTCCCACAACTCAATTATTCACCAATTTCCTTCAAATACACCTTTTTTCTTGCCCTTCTGTCTTATGTCCAGTAGACTCTGGTCATCTCTTGACTAGACTAGTGCTGTCTCCTTTTGAATTATTTTGTTGCCTTCAATTTTGCCTCTCCTCCAGCCCATTCTCAAAATGAACTAATGGTATCTTAAGATGATGTTGGTCTTACACTCTCAAGTGATTCGGCTTGGAATGGAGACTGAAGTCTGAACTTCTTCACACAACCTATAAGACCCATTCCTACCAGGTCTCCATCAAACTCTCCTGCCTCAATTTCTATCATTTTCTCCCAAATCAGACTCATCTGTCCTTTTCTTGTTTAACTCATAGACCCTCTCTCTAGATTTAAATCAAGTATCTGTTGTTCTTTTTAAGGCTTTAACTTATCGAGGCACCATTGGTCCATGATCCTTCCAACTCCATTACTTTGTATATATCTGATATTATCACATTGTACTATAATTAACACACGTTCCACAACTAAACTGGGTTACTACTAAATCAGGGGTTGTCTCACTTGACTTCGCATTCTCAACCTTGCATATTTTGTTTCATACTAATTACCAGTAAATATTTGTGGAACCGTAAATGAAATACTTACTTCTTATCTGACTAACTTGATAGATTCTACTATAATATAAAAATAACTTCATTCTGAATCCAATAACACTTTCTTGCCTGCTACATATATGGATGGCCCTGTCTTGTGTTCAAAAAGATATACAAAGTCAAAAAAGAAAAACCAGATATTTCTTCCTGTGCTAAATTTCAGGAATTTAGGAAAGGGCATAAATGATCATTAGATATTGGGTTTAGTTATCAATTCATACCATCTTCCCCTAATTCCCCAAGGTATTTCAAAACTAGTAGATAATTGCCAGATGTTCTTTCCACGTAAGTAAGATTGTATCCCAAATACTGTACGGATTTTTTTTTCTTTCGCCTCTGCTGTACAAATGGTCTTGCATTTTTTCGTTTTAGAAGGAACATAAGGGCAAAATTAAGCTTAGACCACTCTACCCAACAAAAGGTCAAGAGTTCTGTTGAACATCTTTGTTTGGTTTTGATTTTTTTACATATTGAAATCTAATTTTAATTGCCTTATAACAAAAATGTCATTTTATGGATTTCATTTATTCCCAATATTTCTCTTTTCATGGTGCTATGTAAAACTGTCAAGTCTATTTGTCTTTATTCCCCATACCAGAGCTTCTTCAAAGAAAATTAATTAATATTTGGCAGGTGACAACTAATACATATCAATATGAAAATACATTTAAAGGATGCTAAAGGCTAATACTACCTATACCCTTTCTTCATTACTTCACATCTAAATGCATCTAAAGGCACTTAAAGGTAATAGAAAATGGTTATTTTTAAAATAAACTGGTAGATATCTGCTTTTATGAATAGGTCCAATCCTGTCTGTTTTCTTTACTCCATCATTTCTAGCACCTGGTACAAGACCTGGAGTATAGAGAATGCTTAATATTTATCAAATGAAAAAAATGAATAGATTAATGTAGAACAATGTAAGAACACAATGTAGTCTCTTAGAGACTCAATCTGTAGAAAGAAGAAAAAACTGAATATTACAACCAATTTTCCTCGAGGATTAAGAGGACAGTGAGATTGATAAGGAAAATCTCCAAGAGAGAAAACTGTCTTAAGTTAAACTTTGCCAACCTCAACAGTTAGCCAGGATCTGCCTTTATAAACAAAGTCAACCAAGAAAAAAATACCCCCCCACACACACACACATACACACACACACACACACAGTAAGCTTTTTAATAAAAAAAATGGCAGTTTGTTCATGGAAAAATCAAAGTGACTCAAACTTTTCCAGAGATTTAGAGTGACCTGAAATCAACCCAATCAAAAGATGTTTCTTGGTTTTTGTCTGCCATCTATGTACAATCACATCATCTGTGTACAATCACATCATCTGTATCACTGCATTTTACTGTGCCTTTGCCTTTATGAACCATACCAGCTTCTATTGGATTAGGGGACTTTATTTTCGGAGTCCTCCCAGAAAATGGAAATAATGGAATTCTTTTAGGGATCACAGACTGAACTCAAAGACAACAAAATAGCCTGAAGCCAGAACTCATACTTTAGGATTACATATTTAGAAAGCAATGATTACATTGGATAAGGGAGATTCAAGGATCACAATGAGAGTTTGAAAGCAGCTCTGATCCATATTGAAGGACAGGCTTTTACTGAGCATGTGCATTGAGAATAGCCTACTCATTAACTTGGATGAGAGGGGTGGTGGTTTCAACTTATCAAACTGGCTATTTTCTCCTCTATATGTTTACATCTAGTTTACTAGTTTACTCTGCAAATCAATAATTCATATTATTGAACACTTAACATCTGTCAGCATAAAGTGCTTTATACAGTTCATCTGATTTAACTCTCCAATTTATGAGATGTTATCTCATTTTTATAGTGAAAAGAAAATAGACTTTGGCAGCTGAGATTAAATAAGTTTCTCAAGGTCATAAAATTAGCAAATTGCTGGAAAGTAATTTGTATTCATGTGGTCAGCCCTCCAAAACACTTAACAAGCCTCTCATTATTGTACAGATTCCTGGTATTTTGTTCAGTAGGTGAGTAACAGTGAGTACTCACTGGGCAAGTTTAGCTCCTCACTGGCTTGTATATTTTCTGCTCACTTTTCAGTCTCCACTATACTTGACATCTATGAACATTACTCTGAAAATGGCTTCCCAAGAATGACCCTTTGTAATATTCACAAGGATAAATGAAACATAACCTTTAGTTGTGCTGTATAAAACTGAAATTTAACTTGTTCCATTGTATTATGATTTTTGTACCTTCATCATAATGTACAGAGTATCTCTAACCTCTCTTTCACACAAACTGCAGGCTCTGTGGTCTATAAACCTAAAAGATACTAAGATGAAAAAAAAGATGACACAGTTTGAGGGCAGATGCCAGCATCTAAGTGATACCATGAAAATGAAAATTTAATATGATGGATTTTTTTTCCTACATCAATGTCTTATTATAAGAATCAGTTTATCATCATAATAATAGGTTGTCAAAATTTTATGTTGTGAAACAGACTTGCTATCTTCACTCTTTAACAGCTTATTCATTGATTACCTTTTTGCTTCCTTTCACGAAGTGAAAAATAGAAAGGGGACTAGCTTGAAAAAAATTAAAATGCAATTATTTTCTTAAACAAATACTGCTAAAAAGCCTTTTCTGTCAGAGTTTTATATGGCAACCACATTGTCTGAATGAAAATGTAGAATGTAGTTGATACAGTGGTTAACAAAATACTTGCTTTTTTAGATTATAAATGACAAAACTTATTTTGTCATTTATAACAAATCTCTCCATTCTGCTGTTTGGGAATACTAATATTAAGGTAATATATATTTTAAATTGGTACTATCAGGGAAATTCTCAGAGCATGATATATGTCATAATGTGTACATAGGTCTTGAGCTCAAATTTTTATCATTTTATTGGACAATCAAGACATTAATTCATGAAGCAGAGAAAACCCAAGATTCTTCTGATTAACATTAATGACAACAATGTCATATGAACAGAACTACTCAGTCTTAGAGTCAATAAATATTATTTAAAGTATAAAATGTGTAGGAAAGACCATATGTGCTTTTACGTGCAGAAAAAAGAGCAGTGTAACTAGAATAGCAAATTTTATTCTTTTTAGGTCTGAAAAATAGCCCTCAAAGACATAAGGCTCTAATTTTTGGAGCATTCAAATGTTATATTTGGGGAAAGGGTCTTTGTACATATGATTAAGGAACTTGAAGTGGGAAAATTATCCTAGATTATGTGGGTGGACCCTAAATGAAATCACAAGTGCCCTTGCAAGAGAGATGCTAAGAGAAATTTGACCCAGACAGACAGAAGTAAAAATAACTATGGAGCCAGGATTGGAATAAGGAGGCTACAAGCCAAGGAGATAGCCACCAGATAGTTGATAGCCACCAGAAGCTGGAAGAGACAAGGAACAGATGATCCCCTAAGGTTTCTGTGATGCTATTGACACCTTGACTTCAGTCAGTGATAACTTCAGACTCCTCCAAAGCAGTGAGAGAAAGTTTCCATTGTCATACACTACCCAGTTCATGGCTGTCATATTAGCCACAGGAACGAATGTAACCATGATTAAGTTTCAATAGTGTATGATTAATAGTTTAATATTACTGTCTTTCAAATATAGAAACATTTTTCTGTTTATTTAGGCCTGCTAAAAACAACCTAAAAGAAAATCCTTTCATTTATAGGCACATCTTGAAAATATTGCAGGTTTTATGACAAACCACCACGATTAAGCAAATCACCAGAATTTCTGGTTTCCCAACACATGGAACAGTTATGTTTACACTACACTGTCGCCTATAAGCACTATGTCTAAAAGAAATAGCATTGAACTGAAAACGACAATGGACATACCTTAATTAAATGTGGTACAGAAACATGTGGTGAGCACATGCAATAGGGAAAATGATGCCAATAGACTTATTCAATAGTGGGTTGATACAAACCTTTATTCTGAAAAAAAATACATTATCTATGACATGCAATGAAGGAAAGCACAATAAAATGAAATCTGCCTGTATAAGAAACAGAAGCTGTTTATGGTGATACTGAAATCCTCAAGTAAGATTCAGAACCATAAAAAAACTGCAAACACTTTAAGAAATTAAAGCCTCACTTGCTATGAACGGTCATTAAACTCAATGTAGAACTTGACTGATTCCAGCTTTAAAAATGTTTTATCGCCCTTCTGTTGCTGCCTCACTGAGAGTTTTCAGTACACTGTCCCCTAAAAAAGTCATTGTGAGATCCTCATCTCTGATAGCCTCTTGAATTTCCGGTGCAAGATTTTTATGACATTAAAAACTAAATAACTACTAGAAAAGTGAAAATTTGATGTAATTATGAACTGTTTCCAAAAAGCTTACTTTGAAATTGTGATAACAGAATGCATGTAGAAAGAAACTACATGCTACATTCTATTACTGACTGAGACCTTGGTAAAACAAATATTTTAATAAAGTTATTATAATATCCCAATAATTTGGGTGACAGAGGTGAGGTATTTCCATTAGTTGACAGTATTTCGCTGTTCAATAAATGAAATTTTAGTGTATCTTGTTTAGGATATAAACAATTTATCAACATAAATTAAAGCAGATGTTTAAGAAGAAAAATTAACCAACAAAAAGCAAAATTGAGTTAAATATTTTTAAATTATTTTATATTTAATAAATCATTTTGGATTGGTTAATAGGTGGTGAGACTTAAGATGTCTTTTTTCTTAACATTTTCGCCCAAACTAATAATACAATAAGCTATTTACAAATATAAGGGCCTAATTCTAGTCCCGAAATTACAATATATTCTTTTTCATAAGTAGAAAATACATTCGGTTTCCTGAATAATCTCATCCTGCATCATAAATAGATGGACATTTTATGTAAGAATTCTCAAAAGAGAGCAAAATACTTTTTAAAATACAACTATTAGTGCCTTATGATGTTTCCATTTTGATCATAATCATATTTCAGATACTGCTTATAAATGAACAGTTCTTTTTAGGACAGCATCTAGTTGTATTTTTATCAACTTGTGCATTGAAAATGAACATTTCAATGAATTCTAAAAAATTACACAGACTTGAAACTAGCACCATAATATCTGAAACACTTATCACGCCCCAGAATTTCCTTGTGCCCATTTCCAAGAAATTTCACACACATGCCCAGCTGTAGGCAATGTGTTAGCAGATTGATGTTTAGATGGGGTTTTGTTTTTCAACTGAGAATTTCACGTAAGTGGTATCATATTATATGGGCTGTGTTGTGTATGATCTTTCGCTCATCATATTTTTAGAATTTAAGCAGCTGCATATATCAGTAGTTCATTCCTTTGTACGCTGAGTACTCCACTGTATGGTATACCACACTTTATTTATTCATTCATTAAATGTCAATAAACATTTGGGTATGTTTGCAGTTTGGGGCTCTTAGAAAAAAAGCTGCTGTAAACTTTTAGGTGACAATCTTTTGTGTAATAACAGACTGGGCTTAACGGTGATATATGGGGTGTATGTCAGAAAACACTTTTGACAGCTTCTCATAAAATTAAAGTGTTCGGAAGTGTCCATACTTGTTTATATTCTCACTAACAACCTATAAAGTTTGAATTGCTCAGTATTCTTGCCTACATCATGCATATTGTCATTTTTTTAATATGTTAGCTGCACTATTGGGAGTCTATCACATTGTGATTTTAATTTGCACCTCCCTGATAAACTAATAATATTGAGCATCTTTTCATGTACTCATTGGCCTCTTCAATATCTTCCTTTGTAAATCCCTGTTCAAATCCTTTGGACAATAATGGCTATCCATTTAATTGAAAAATACATGTCCCCACTCTAACAGTATCTGCCTATGGGAATCAATATATAGTAACTGAATGAACAACTATTAGTATTCAAAAGTATTATTTTATAATTCCCTGAAATTAGTGTCCAAATTCAAGTTCATGAATGAACAGTCTACAAGAAACAAGTATTAGAAACAGATCTGATGACGGTATTAAAAAACAAAACAAAACACAGCACCCTAAAAATGGAAATTTAAGAAACAATATGCCTGGCCCTTTTATTATCTCATCTAGATTTCCATCTCATAGATTTCTAAACTGAAAATACTATTTTTAAGAAAATAAATTTACAGTGTATATGGATACATAACTACTCCAAAAGTTAAACAAATAATTTCATACCCATCTCTATTCAAAACTACTGGGGAAAAATAACTGTTCTACACCAAAACCTACTTATTTTATTTTTTCTTAAAACAAGCAACTTGCTTATACTTGACAAGCCATTTCTCTTTACCAGGCTCTAATACTAGCAAAACACCTGATCGAAACATTTTTTGTCACCCCAGCTCTGCATTTTGAACCCTGAAGAAAAATATTAAAGTTGATTCTTTCAGGTTTTTAAAAGGTTAAAAGCCTCATTTCTTTGGTGATAAAAGCATATTGAAAAGGTGGAAAAAGGATAGGGGAAATATCAAGAAAGAAAGAAATTTTTAAAGGATGAGTAATTGCTACTTTTAATTCAACCTTACTTATAAGCTTTAAAATAACCAATATTTGCTGCCAGCACAATGGAACATAATAGCCATGGAGTAACTCTGCCTAAGCACCAATATCCACCACAGTGACAGTGGGAACTGGCTTTAGTTTTGGGGTAACAAGTAACAGAAACAGATTCCAGCAAACTCAAAGGAAAGGAAATCAGGGATTCCCAGAATCTTCAGGAAGTTTGAGATTATGCAAAAGATAGGAAATAAGGTCAATCTAGCTGAGGAAGCTGGCATCTCAGCAGTTTTCTCAGAAAAAAAAAAAAAAAAGCCACATCTGGATAAAATTCTACTGAGACGGTGAAAAACGAAAAAAAAAATATCTTGAGCAGCCAGGAGCTAATCAATCCCTACTAATGAGCTCAGCGAAGTTAAATATCTCAATCTATAAAATTCAATTGAGCATGGTCCTCCTCCCCCATTTAAAAGGTTTCCCTAAAAGGCTCCAACAATACGTACATAAGTGCTTTGAAAAGCATAAATCATCTAGCAAATGGTAAGGCTTCATTACGATGATGGGAACTTAAAGGGGAAGTACGAAAATACATAGTAGGGGATACAAACCTGAGGAAAATAAAATTAAAATCTATCATAAGCCATAAAACATAGGAGAGTTTATGAAATTTAGTCATCCTAAATTAGCATCTACTTCCATGGCTTTCTTTTTTTTTTTTTTTTTTTTAAATAGCTTACAGAACTAGTAAACAGAAAAGGCTTTATTGGTAGGATTTGTTGCAATGTAGTATTATTTACTGTGTGGACAGTTCTTTATTTTATAAAGACTTTTTTTTGCATTAAAAGCCTATTTTCACCCCAGTGGACCCAGAAGTCAAATGACTGTTCAGATGTTTCAAGATACAGAACTTTATTCAAGTGTATAATGCACCATATTTTCTACTGGTATTTTTGTTTGTAAATTTGCAGGTTTCTCTTTGAAGAATAGAATTCTGAAGTAATTAATTCCTGAGCATGTAGAAAAATGAGTTGATAATATCATCAGTTAATTTCTTTCAACCATAAATCTTGAATTATCTTAGTTTAATTTTCAAATTTGGTTAAGAACAAAAGAAAAAACAATTTGCAACAAAAAAGTTTAACCCGAAATACCTGTCACAAAATATGCTTTCTTAAGAATTCTGATATAACAATAAGGACATACTTAAAGTATTGAACTGAATACTTAAAAATGATAAAATGGTAAATTTTCTGTTATGCGATTTCACCACAATAAAAGTTGACAGATACTATAAAAAAGTTCTAATATAAATAATGTTAGGTGGCTTATTTCCTTCCCAAAATAAAAGTGAGGTTAATACATTTCAGAATAATAACAACTATACTCAGCAATTAGTTATGATACTTATTTCAGGTCTTATCTGACACTGAACATCAAAGCTCCTGACATTCAGGCAATGAAATCCAACAAAACTATTTTTTTAAATAGATTATCAAGTATGTTATGAGTAGTCAACCAATCACAGTTCAATTAGTTATACAAGCTTGCATTTAAAATGTTTTGCTATGCTTCATTTAAATAACAATTTTCATAGTTTCCATATTTATAACTTCATAAACAGCTACTCTCTCTGTCTCACATTACTCTTCCTACCGTGGAAAGAACAGAAGGGATCTGAGCTATCGCAAGGTGGGTGGCGTGGGTGGAAAGCCTGCCAAGAGGAGGACAGGAAAAAGAATCAGAGACTGAAGAAAATCCTTGAGGACTGGAATGCAACATGCGCTTTATCTATTGATCTTTCTCCCTCAAAGAGCCACATAATCAACCATGAAGACAAATATCTTCTATAAATCCCTCATTTTAGGATAATGTTAAAAACAAATGCATAAAGCATACTCTGAAGAGAATAATACAGCAAAAATCACAGACGTATAATCACATACAGCCAATTTATGAAGGAGCCAAGACTATTCTGACATAATATTGAAAGGGAAATATGAAAAGAATTATCTCAGATGCTGAAGGAAAATGTGACAGCTTATCTATACAGTCATTAAGAGACACATGCAATGTCATCTCCATGTGTGGTTTAGAACCATGGCCTTCTACTCTTTCCACTCAGGGAACACTTCTGACTATGAGCCTGATAGATTAGGACCTAATGATAGATTCTGACCCCTTCACCACATGCCTGCTTTCACAAAGAATTCCACTGATCATTTTATGAAAAGCTGGTGTTTCCCACATTATACTTAGAAAATCCCCTTATACCTTAAAACAGTACAATTCAACAGATTTTTCTGGTAGAATACCTCTAAATACCACCAAATGAGTTAAAACAACAGTAACAACACATATTTTCATGATCACTGAAATTAAAAGGCGGGGTCTGAGGCACTGGCTGAACTCATGTCATGTTGCTGCACTTGGTTTCTTACAAACAGTTAGCTTTTGAAAATTATTCAGCTGTTAATTAAAACACACACATTATTTGAAGTTTTCCAGTATCTCTGAATCTTCAAGGCACTCTATATTATTAGAGAAACTCAAATATGTTTTTGCTCAGTAGAGGTTTGAGAACAATTTTTAAACCTTTGACTTTATCAGCTCACCACACACATTGTGGAAAGACAGCGACCTTTGCGGTGCCCCACACACTCATTACCACCTCAAGATGCAGTATCTACAAAGCAAGACCTGCTCTGTCTAAATCTCAGGCTGGTAAACTGAACAAATGTATTCTGTGACAAACCCTGCATTTCACATTACTAAGAGTTTGCTCAGTTCCCAGCACTTTCATTTCAGTCTACCACTGCCTGATCATCAAAACAAAGAACCTGGAGTAAACCTCTATTCCTGCTGTGAGCAACCTGCTTTCACTAACATTAAATTCAGTTTTCATGCTTACAGCAGATTTTCACTTTTTGACAGATAACTTTAAGTTGAAAACGTTCTAAGAGATAAGGAAAGATTCAGTGAAACGGTCAGAAAAATCTTTGAATAAGAATTACTCTTTTACTTTTTATCAACTATCCGTTAAAAAACAATCAAAATGTGTTATATTTGTTTTTTATATTCATTCTTTTTTAAGGCTCTTTGGGATTGTGACTATAATATAGGAGAAACAAACACTCCAAGAAAGAAAAGTGGCATTTTCTGAGTAACCATTCCTTTGCTTTCTCAGAGTAATGTATTCTCTACAAAATTCTTAACTTCTCTACAAAACAGTTTTCCAGAACTCAAGCCTGAAATCATGATAGTAGTTGTGTGTTTTCTCTCAATATTTTATGCTCATTACTGCAACTTTGTGAATATGAAACACTATCATGTCCTTCTAGAAACAAAAATCAGAATAATGTAACTTATACCCCCCTTTTTAGCCTAAAACAATTAAGAAGTAGTGCTGATCTCACGTCTTCATGATTTCTGTAAATAGTACCATCCACCTAATTGTCCAAGTCAGAAACCTGGGATCCACTCTTGATTCATCTGTCTCTTGATACTCACATCTCAGTTACAAACCCAATCATGCTTACCACCAAAATATATTAAAAAATCAGTGAATTTCTTCCCATCTCCACCACCAGTTTGGTCCATTTTTACAGGGTTTTCCACAAGACTCACTTCCTCTCTTGTCCTTCTTCCAACTATTGTCTGCTAAGCATCTGAAGATACTGTATCAGTACCTATCAGCTCACATTGTTTCCCTACTTAAAACTCTTCACTGCACTCAGAACAGAATCAGCCATCTTACTTGGAGCTCCAAGGCGCCACATGTCTGCCCTGTGTTCCTCCCGAGTTTTCTTCCCCATCACTCTCCAACTCACTCTCTGGTTGCAGCCAACTAGTCTTTTAGTTGTTCAAACACACCAACATCTTTCCTGCTTAAGGGCCTTAGGGTGTGCTCTTCACTCCACCTGGATTTCTCTCAACTTGATTTTCCTCTAGCCTTTAGACCAGAGTAGTTTAAATATCTCTTCAGAGAGGCTTTTCCTGGCCTCCCTCTAAAATCTTACCCCTACTGCCAACCATTTTCCTCCACTTTGTATTTTGCAATTATGTTTTCATTTACTTGAGTCTAGATTCTGCCTCCCACTAGGCTGTAACCTGTGAAAACCGTGGTGAGTCCGGCATCGACAGCACTGCCCCCACTCTTTATAAACAACCCACAAACAATCCTTTTATGAATTAATTAGGTTTATAAGAATATGAGAAATGATACCCCCATCCTGGGAGATCATCAATCCCTCCTGCCCTGTCAACTCTATTTAGGATTTTTTTTAATTGTCTGCCTAGTGCTGTGCCCTACCACAGGGATGTTCACATATTACCAGACTTGTTTTTTCAATTTTCAAAGTAAGGTTTATTTAGCAAACTATAAATATCAAGAAACGAAGGAACAAAAATATGTTGCTCATAGTGATATGGTGTCAGGAATGGAATTCAATCTAGCCCTAACTCCAAATCTTCGGGTTGTGCAGGGCCCTGGGCTCAGTTTAATACGCTCCTCCTGCTTTCTTGAAATCCTTAACTTCTGAAAATGGGCTTTACATTTCCATTTTGCACTGGGCCCCACAAATTATGCAGCTACACCCGACTTAAGCTTATTTCTACTAGCTTGGCATTTTCTTACACAGAAAAATTTAGATTCTAAGTACACTGAAGTATTTATCATAGCTGCATGGCATTTATGAGTGTTAAAGGAGAAGAAATTTCCAGATCTAATCCCAAAGGTAGTTCACAATTTCTTTTTCTCTGTCTTGAGAAATGTCTGCTATCTCCTTTTTATGTCTGCTATTAAAACTCATCTCATCCTTGACTAAAGAGTCCCTTCCCAGCTCTACTTCTTTCCAATCCCATAACAATGGAGTCTTTTAGAAATTCTTAGTCTAAAACCCAAAGACACTGTCTAGTAGATTATATTGTCCTGATTTGTCCATTATTTATAAACTCACTAAAACCACAACCAACCATATTGATTAAAAATACCTCGGCACAATCATGTTGCCTTACTATAACTTCTCCTTTTACCAATGATTCTTTTCTTTACCAAGGTGATTTCCAAATGCTGTTAAGAAAGTGACAGTGCTTACCTGTCTGTAGCCTCCCACGTCTTGCTCCAAAGTTGCCATAAATGGTGGTTCTCCGAGTGCAATGCCCAGACTAACAGCAGCAGTAGCGACATCAAGAACTTGATACAAATGCAAATTTTCAGAAGGTGCCAGGTGTAGTCAGCAACACCAGCAAATGAGGCCTACCTGAAGTGGTGGAGAGTTTATAAGCCCTACAGGTGATTCAAATATACTCTAGTGGTGGAAAGTTTATAAGCCCTACAGGTGATTCAAATATATTCTAATACTGAGACCCACCATCATAGATAAAAGTGCTATCTAAATATGAATTACCCTGATGGTAAACTGAATATCTTTTATTTACATTGATTTATGGTGATACACGTCTTAAGCCTATATAATGTTATGATGCAATGTCCCTTGAATTGATTTTTTTTTTAAATGGAGATTCAGGAATAAAATGAGTAGAACAAAATTTTTAATAAATGGATCTAATATTTTTTTAAATTACTGGTTCAAGTAAGGATCTCAGGTTACTGATTCATTGTTCCTTAAGTTCATTCTTCACTGAAACGGAATATCATTTTAATGGAATTCTAATATTTAATCATAAAGGCCCTAATGCTTATATCTGTATGTAGCATTTTATTGCAAATATTTGCTTCCCAATAAATGTATTAGAATCACAAAAATATAAACAAACATGTAGGGATAATAATCTAAATTACCTGGGGATCTTTTCAAATTACAGTTTCCCAGCCCCAGATCAGAGATATAAAATCCACAGCATGGTGTGTCTGGTCCAAGTAGGCTGTAGTTTAAAATAGTTCCCAGGTGACTGGGATGACCAGAAGATTTAAGAGCACCTCTCTAATGCAGTGCTGTTTAAAATCAGTTACACATTCTGACGAACTATTTCATCCTTGAATTTCTTCAGAACTCCTGAATAGGTGTTTTATTTTTTTATTGTTTGTTTGTTTTTATCATATTGATGCATTTCTACTGAGTTTTGATAAATTTAACCTGAAAATACTTGCTCTAAAGCTTCCTGAATGTTTCAGCTGCCAATTTCTAAGTGAAACAAGCCTAAAAGTCTTACTTAAAGAAAAAAAGAAAACACCTGGGGAAAAATTGTAACTTCCCTTAACAAATAAATACATGCTTAAAAATACCAATAGCATTAACAAAAATTTCTATTATCTCATGGTTTCTTTTAACTCTTGAGCACATACTGAATGCCTTATAATCATCGAGTTGCCCCAGGTTATAAGAATTGGTTTTCTGTTTAATATAAAGAACATTTTAAAGCAGATTTAATGAATTCTTTATTGAGGATCAACAATGCACATAGTACTATGCCTCATTGGTTAATCCATTCACTCTGGGGTCATAGGCTAGAGGGAAACGGGATGAAAACATGCTTTGAATAAAATGAGTTAAGAACAATCCCCACCATCCTCCTCAACTCATTTCTCTCAAATTTTATTTTTATATTTTCAAAGAGCTAAAATTAATGTTTTTCTGATAGTTAATCTGTCCATCTTTGCTCTGAATTTCAGCAAAGTGATGGGTAAGAAAAAGAAAGGAAAAATTGCTCTACGTTTTCCTCCATTTCCTCCATTTTTTTAAGATCATAGAATATAAAATCAGGTGCCTGATTTCAAACCTAAACTCCATGACACTTGCCAAGTTATTTAGTGTCTCTGAGTCTTAACCTTATCTGTAAAATGGGTCCAATAAGGTTGTTAAAAGGAGTAAATGATTCAATATATGCAAACCTCACAACACATGAAGTTCAATGTGAGTAATTGTTATCAACATCCCATGTCACTGCTCCTTGCAGTTTCATCTGCAAATCCATGTTTCCCTGTATCCTAAGAGCCCACACCCAACAGCCCGCAATATCCTGCCTCAAAAAAACGAAAACCAAACCAAAAAATAACAAAACACCTATTCTATCCTAGTCTCAATTTTCTACAAAACTTATAAGAGCCACTACAAGGTCTCAACTTATTTTTAACTTCCTGTGTCATCCTCTGATTATTTCCCCATTGCATGAGGGGACTGTGGGCCTCTTGTTCCTCAGTCCAGCACTGCTCAGCCTCGAGAAACATGTACTTACTGTTTTCTCTGCCTCAAAGGTTCTTCTCCTAGCTATCTCCATGGTTTGTTCCCCATTCTGATGTCTAACAGCACCAGAGAGGCTTTCTTTGCATCTAAAAGAGCACACACACCCTCTCAGTGCTCGGGTCTCCCTGCCTTGCTTTATTTTTCCTCATCCGATTTATAATGACTAAGCATTTTATTTCCTACCTCATAGCTTCTGCTGTCCTCCCTGAGATGTGAGCTCCAGGAAGACAAGAACTTGGTAAAATGGAAGATATTTAACCTAATCCGATTGAATGCGATACCATGAATAAAGCATAAAAAAGCCTTTGTAAATATAAAACAATGTTCATTTTCTCCTAATAAAAATGAAGAAGGTAGGCACATTGCTTCTGATTGCTTCTACCACACTGTCATCCCTCATAATCCCCCCAGAGATTTGAAAAGAATGAACGAAAACTCTTTAATGGTATGGTCATGATTTAGATTTGTCCTAATTAGTTTTATACATTATTTAGCAAGTCTTAATTACATTTCAAACATAGCTGGTTGGAAAAATATAGACATATACTTTTTATTTTATTGAAGAAAAAGTTTAAGGTGTGCATCATAGAGGCACACACATACGTACACACAGAGTAAGATTAAATAGGAGTCCTTGTGAAACAGATGGCTTGATTAAGTAATTATTCTAGTCAATTATCCAAATCCACTTTTGTCATCCATTGTTATTGACCATCGCTTCATGATCTTAGTGGTATTTCTTGCCTTAGTGATTAGAAAGTACAGACGATAAGTCCATCTTTCCCTTATAAATCCATCTCTTTTTTTTTTTTGTCAGACTACAATACAATACACTGAGGCTCATTGTTAGGGATACCATTTCCATTTAATATATTTGAAGATACTGAAGATCAGCACACTGGCTGGCTATTCTGACATCAAGACAAACCAAGGTAATTACTTTCTCAAATTAAACTCCCCAAAAGGCCCTCACTCTCTCTTATTTATCACATTTTCCTCTTAGTACAATGCACACAAAGAAAACCTATTTAACAAGGGTTTTATACTCATTTCACCTGACAAATTTAAAGTTTTCTAGATCTAGTCTTGATTGCTATTACAAAAATGAGACAACCAATGTTTATTCAAAAAATAGGTGATTCAACATTATTAATTAGAATGTACTAGTAATTAATCAAGTTTTAAGTTATACTTCTTTGACTTTATACTATTTGGCTTAAATTTTCTCTAAATGGAAAAAAATAGTATCAACATAAAACATGTAAAAAGGAAAAAATAAAAATAAAAAAGTATTCAGTATGTTAAAAATGGTAAAAGAAATTTAGTCTTAAGATCATGTAGATAGAATTATATTGCCTTCTTATCACACAACAGTGAGAAAAGCAGTATCAATAACAAATTAATGTTTTTCTTTTTTCCATTCAATAACTTACTCCTAATTTATTCCTGAAACTAAGCTTTTTGCAGGATTACTATGGTATCATTGTTTTAATTATTTAGTACCGGCCTTAGTGTCACCATCCATAGTGATCTGCAAGCCACCTCCACAAGAAAATCATCTTTGTGAGAGGAAAGACATACAAAAACTTTGTTTATCCTCTTTTAATCATTTTATCTTTATCTCAAAAATCAGAGGGGTGTTGAAAGAAGTTAAAGAATGGTTGCATTTCAACGCTACCTCTACCATGTCTCACTTACCTTGGTTAAAACTAAATTGACTTCTCTGAAATTCAGTTTCTCCATCTGTGCTTTTGGCATCCAAAAAACCTACCTCAGATTGATGTAGAAAATACTGCATATAAAATCAATGAGAGTGCCTGGTATTTACAAATACCAAAGTAATGCTCATTTTCTTTTCTTTCTTCATCCTCTCTCTGTCCAGGAGATAAAACACCTATATCTTTCATTTATCCCCCCTTTTAAGTACTGAGTATCTACAATATGCCAGGCACTGAGCAAGAATTGGGGACACATTGGTAAATAAAATATGACCTTTGTCCAGAAGGAGCTGCTAAACCAAAGGACTAGAATGTATTCTAGATATTTCTAAGGTTATGTCTGACAAGGAGACATTTTCCCCAGGAAGAAGAAATAGTGCCCAGTCTTCCGGAGCTTTTCCAATGTGTATGATTCACAAATTTTGTGGTAATACGATATCCAGTGAATTACTTCACCGCTCATATCAACGCAGGACAGTGATGTTATCATCCCAGCCTGGTCGTCTGTCTCCATTAGTGACCCCAAAGGCACCAGTTATACAAAGTACAGTATGATTACACATAAAACTTTTCCCTCCCCCAACTGTGTTATATGGGTAATGAGAAAAAGAAAGAATTTATCCTTGGTTCCTTCTATACTCATTTTTCCTTGTCTATTATTTGGAATATTTGGTCTTTGTAAGATGAATTAAGTTATTATTTTAGTTACTATTACCACTGTATTCTGTAGTTACATCCAGTAATTTAATGAACCTTTCAACAATAAGCTCTTTCTATAACTATAACCCAAATCATTCCCACTTTGTCCTATCCTCTAGTAATCTGAATCATTACTGTTTCTCTTTTAAAGAAAACTAATTTCATTTATTTCTGGGATATCTAATACTTTTAGATGTTTAGAAACTATTTCCCACAAAATGGGTGCTGATAACTTAGAACAAAGGGAGGCAATTATAAAGATTATCCTTTTGTTTGAATGTCTTTTCATGGAAGATAACTTTGTGATTAAAAAATCAAAGCACATGGAATAGATCTTATTCTGAAATTTGCCCCCTGACTAGGCAATGGGTTGTTGACTGAAAATGTCTCTCAGGTGCAATATTCTACTGCCCTCAATAATTCCGAAAGAGTTTCTTGTATGCAGACTTCTTAAAAATAGTAAGAAGGGAATACAATGAATAGTTTACTCACTGACAAACTTAGTAACATATACAAGTTACAATTAAATAATATAATGTAGCTATAACCAGTAAGATCCCTACTCAGAAATAATCAAGGGAAACATCTCTAACTTGAGTGAATGTCCAGATATTTTGTCTTCTTCTTGGTCCTTTTGCCTTTTGCTATGAACCCAGCCTTCTCTTCTCTAATTACTGCTCCATGCTTCATTGGTACTTCTTTGCAGCTACTAATAACCGATTGCAGAATTTTTGAGTTTTCGTATACAACTACTTGCTTATCTTCATCATTGTATATCTAAAAATATATCTATTTATTTTTCCCTAAGTCTGAACATAGGTCGGGATTTCAAGTTCAAGATATTCACCAAATGTAGAAAGGACTATTGTATATACATAATTGTATAATTAAGCCAATTTTAATATACTTCTAATATGAACAACATAATTATCACTTACTGACCATTGTTAACTCTATACGTCATGTTATAATAATCATATTTTATGCTAAACTACAGTTTTATTCCTCCAGTTATCACAAAATCTTTATCACATTTCTTCTATAACATGTGATGCTTAATCTTTTACAGAATAGGTACTAATTAAAATGTAGACCAAAATAAAACCCAAATTCATATACCCCAATCTACTAAATATCTATTAGTAGGAAAGGTCATTTCCACTTCTATAGTCATCACTATGAATTCAATACTCAGAAAATAAAGGATCTTTTAAAAAAATCAGAAGATGTAAGTTTTGGTTATGTGGGATGAATAAGTTCTAGTGATCAAGCATGTAGTATGATGACTATAACTAACAATACTCTATTGCATACCTGAAATTTGCTGAGAATATATCTTAAATGACCTCACCACACTAACACAAAAGCGGTAACTATGTGAGGTGAGGGATATGTTAATTAAATTGATTTTGATAATCATTTCTCAGTGGGTACTACTGTCAGTCTTGTATTAGTTCTAGGAAGCCCAGGGATAGTAAAATCCACATATATAAACACTTTATTCCCATCTATTCTCTGCACATCCTCCCATATACTTCATATCACTTTACCTAATACAATGTAAGTGTTATGTAAGTAGTTGTTATACTCTATTACGTAGGGAATAAGGACAAGAAAAAATCTGTAATGTTAAGTACAGATGAAACCACTGCAACCATAATCATATATGTCAATCCCAGTTAGCTAATAAGTCAAAGCATATGGAGGCCTAACTATACATCAAAATATAACTTTGTACAGTTACATATAAATCTTTTTTATTTGTCAATTAAAGGTCAATAAAGCTGGTGTGGGGTAAAAGAATGAAGTAAATCATCTATTCTGTTCCTTTTTCAGAAGAACCTTATTCCAAAGAGATGGATATCTATAATGGATTAAAGGAAACTTAGAAAAGATCTTCCACAACCATTTTCACATATTTGTCTAGTAAATGTTTAAAAAGGTTCATGCAGAAATGAAGGTCAGTAGGTAGACAAGAAGAGAGAGGAGGAAGAAGCACTTTATTTTATTCATTTGTTCATAACTGGTTGTTCCCCCACCCCAGGTCTTGAACCTGGGACTAATGGAATATATGTGGACTGCACCTGGTTTATACTGTTAGGCCACCAGGCAGGCCCAAATAGCGGTATCTTAATGCCAGTGTAGGAAAAAATGGTCTCCCAAAGAAGTCCAATCCTAATCCCCAGAACCTGTGACTATGTTACTTTATATGGTAAAGTGGAATTAAGGTTGCAGGTGAAATTAAGTTTCTTAACATCTAGTCTTAAAATTAAGAGATTGTTCTGGGTTATCCAACTGTGTCCCTCGTATCATAACTGTGGAAGACAGAGGCAGAGGAGGAGGTCAGGGAAAACAACCTCAGGATAGAAGCAGGGTTAATGAAATGCAGTTTTGATGCCTTTGAAGCTGGAAAAGAGGCCAAGAGTTAAGGAATGTGTGTATCTTCCAGAAGCTGGAAAAGGGAAGGACATGGGGTGCCTCCTAAAGACACGGCCCTGTGGACACTTTGATTTTAGTCTAACAAAACTCAGTGTCAGACTTTTGAACTACAGGACCACATAAATTGACGTTGCTGTAAGCCACTAAGCTTGTGATAATTTCTTAAAGCTACAGTAGAAACCTAACACAGTCCAGAAGTATTTTAGATCCTGAATGTGAAAATTTAAATGCAGAAATAGTTTGACAATATATTTTTTCTTAGGCTATTTCTTATTGACAGTTTAATTGACCTCCACAATAAGCAGGTCAAATATTTTCTGACAGTTAACACAATGACCCAATTAAATCTAAAGTCTGACAGTAAGCAAACAGATCAATGCTACCACATAGCTCCTATTATTAGTAATTCAGCGTTTAAAGACTCAACCTCTCAAGCATTTATCTTGACTTTACTGTATGAACTGTAACTCAGGAAAAGAAACAGTTGCTAAAAGGGGTTATTATTTATAAAATATTTCAACTAATAAATGAAAAGGGAAGACAGAATTTTAATATTTTGCAATGTCCTAATAAAGCAATATGCTCTTAGCCAGGGACAAGCCAGCTCCAGCCAAGGGCCAGAATTTCTAAGCCTGTGAGCTAATTTTTTTTTTTTTTTACATCCTTAAATAGCTAAACAAGTTACAATAAGAATATTTCACAACAAATAAAAATTATATGCAATTTCAATTTCAATTTTTATAAATAAAACCATATTAGAGCACAGTCATGCCCATTTATTTATATAATGCCTGTAGTGGCTTTTTCACTCAAACAGCAGAGTAATTCTAAGAGGCCTTATGGTGTGCAAAGCCTATTGGTCTTCAATGTAGCTAATACCTGAAATGAGAGGCAATCAGAATATATATGAAGTATCCTTGCCAAAAAAAAAAAAAAATCAACTGATCAAGGATCCTGGTCAAACCACCAGTCAAACTACCAGTTCATGGAAAATATAAGGGACAGAGGAACCCGTAAAATGACACTAGGTCTTGGAATGTCTTCAGCAAAACTTAGAATATGGAAAATTGCAGGACAAATAGAGTTCTCTAACAAATAATTTTCAACAGAAAAAAAGGAAATCAGGACCAAAAAACACACCCAATTATAATTTGTCCATTATAACTGGATTCTGATTCAAGCAAACTGAAGGGAAAACAGAACTATAAGACATTTCGGAAAATGTGATTCTTACTTAATTTATATTGGGTATTAGGAAATTATTGATTCGTTTAAATTTCAGAGTAGTGTTACTTTTTTAAATAAAGAATGGTTAGCTTTCAGATATTTTTTAGATAAAAATGATTTGATAACTGGGATTTTCTAGCAAATAACCTAGTGGAAAAAGAAAGGATATAACTAAGAGAAAAAAAGAAAGGATATTACTTGAGCAACATTTCTCATGATTGAACATTGTTGAAGTTTAGTTATGGGTACCTGTGATATACTATTTCTTCTACCATTGCTTGTTAGAATTTTCCTTTAAAGAGGTATTCTAAAAAGCAATCTTTCCCAAAGGGCTTGAGGTTCATTGAGAATAATTTTACAACTATAATTTATTTCAAAACAAAAGAACCCAGTAATGAAAATACCCAAAGCAAAGCATACCCTATATTTCAATATGATATATATTTAACATTTATCAAAAAATGTCAACGAATTCACTTTCAGTTAAAAAAAGAAACAGATTATATTGTAGAAAATAATATCCATGGAGAATACAAGCTGATTTTATTTTCTAAAGCACTTTTAAAAATAGCAACCCAATACAAACAATCATTAGCCTTATATTACATCTTGGCTACACAACATTTTAATTTCAGAAGAATTAAAGCCCACAAACAATACCTCCCCAAATAAAGGAAATTTCTGCTTTTCCTATTTGTTGTAATACATCTAGTTAAGACCAATAGTTAACAGCTTCCACTTAGCTAGGAGTTCTTCCCAGACACTGAAGGAGTGATATATATCAATATGATTAATGCTCACAACTCATCCCAGGGGCACATTTCTCATTCTTATTTTATGATGAAGGAACTAAGACACAGAAAAATAAAGTTGCAAAACCAGCAAATGACCTGATTTAAGACTGGAAATCAATTAGGTCTAATTTGAATGACAAAAAAGCCATAAAGCAAAAGACTAACACATCTCCCCTTTAGCCCCTTTCAAATTTTGACTCTATACAGAAGCTAGGATTTGGACATGCTTCACCTTTTTCTGGTGAGAAATAATTCTATAGAAGAACCCTGGTTCTTATTTCTTTCAAAGTGCAAGGTCAGTTTCTGAGTTTATACCTGTCAAATGTACTTGCAAGTTAAGAACCAGAGATTAAAAGATGTCCAGTGAATAGTGTTAGTAATAGCAAAAACAAAAAAGTAATTAAATAATTCTTACCACTAGGAAAATAAATTTTATGTGATATAAACATTAACTGAAATAATATGGAATATCTATATGTAACATCTTGATATATCTCAAAATATATGTTGAGTGAGTAAAAAGTATATTATAAAAGAATACATATTATACAATACGTTCCATGTAAAACATTTTAAGCACACAGAATCATATTACCTCTATATTGTCATGAGTTCATAAATGTGTATGACATGTTTAAAATTATCCTGTATGAGAATAAACCCATTTCAGAATGTTTAATATTTCTGAAGGAATGAAGAAGATGATAAAGGAATATTATATACATATAATTTTAATAAAGATAAGTAAAAAGTATGATAAATAGCTAACCTTGGTTTAATATATGTTATCATAATGTGGAGCCTTTTATCATATTTTCTGTGTACATTGAGACAATTAAAATTTTTCAATAAAAAGAAATACAAAAACTATTTTTTTGTAGTAAAAAAGGAGACTTGAATTCACTCAGTAAAAAAAGGAAGAAGAAATTCTACTAATAGATTGGGGGAGAAAAGAGACATAGAAATATAATTTGCTTAAAGTCATACAGCTAGTGATTAACAGAGACAGGATTCCAATTTAGATCTGCAGATTCCAAAGCCACCATACTATTCACTAAAACCAACTCAGACTTTCAACAGAACATCCAAGTAGAAACGAAGTGCATTCAAACTGGGCTTCCTGGAAAAATGTATTCAACAGTGCCTTCCCTCCGTAATCTTAACATTGTAAAATTCCCGAGAAAGTCCTAGAAAAAATCAACTTTAGGAAAGATAAAACCTAAAAGGTTATTACAATAAATGTGTTCCCTTTTGTATGACAATTTTGTGATTGAATTTTTTATATTCTAGGAGGCATTTTAAATGAATATGCAACTCTGAACTTAGATATATCATCTCAGAACAAGTGGATTAGTGATACCCAGTCTTTGAAACCTAAGAAATTTCCCACACCATTTGGAGGTATTTGGAGAGATCAAAGTATTTAGGTATTTGAAGAAGTTAAAGTAACAAAGCAATAATTCAATAATCTCTGAACTATTAACAAGTTTCCATAAAAACACCTTTTTGCATGATAGCATCTAAGTCATTTACCGATATTATAATTATGTGCTTAGTAAAACATGCAGAAAAATCAACAATCAAGGTTCATTTTCTACCAAGCAAGTCTATAAGACAAAGGGAAAGGCAGAGACAGAATTTACAGGAGGTAAATAGGTTTCAACCTCCTCATAAAACAAATTCCAATTCCTCCAAGTCTATAAAATAGTTTCATTACTATTTCCTCTTCCTGCTTATTCTTCCTTCTATAATGGTCCCCATCCCACGAATAAAAATGCTCAAATATCCCCTCTTGCAAAACAGAAAAACTTCTTCTGCTTCTATTTTTCTTTCCTTCCATAGTCAAGAAACTAAAGTCTACGGCCTAGTAATTAGAAAGTATTGTTTTCCTTTGTGAATTAACTAATTGGTTAATTTATTCATTGAACAAATATTTAAATGCTTATTATATACCCAGCACTGTTCAAGGCATTTGGATAAATCAATGAACAAAACAAAAATCCCTCTCTTTGAGGAGCTTACAAACTAGCTGACTGAAGTCAGGCTACAGACAATAATCAGTGAGGTGTGCTTAGAAGCGTATCCAGCACAAGAGTAAGTACTACACAAATTTTTGCTTTTCTTGCTATTTCTCGATCTCATTTGCCTTCCTTTCTATTCACTGTATGCAGCATCTACCCTAAAGAGTCAGTTTAAATGACTTTTGAAAGGTATTAGTGCCTTCTTTCCAAGTTGCCAACTCCAAATAACTCTTTTCTCTCTTCAGCCTTTAAGAATCAATCACCATATATCTAGAAGAACTTTTCATCACCATCTGTTAAGAGACACTGGCTTCTTTAACCTCTGCTCCATTGTATTCTGACTACAAAGCTAGGCCCTGCCTTGTGGATTTGCATATCTCTGTCTTGTGTTAAGCTATCAGTTCTACTAGGGAAGTGTCCATTATCTACTATGGTACCAGGTACAAAATGAATGTTAGATGAATAAAAGTTTCTTCGAATTTTGTTCTGTAGAATCCTCCCCTTTTTGCTCTACCAGCCCTCCTTTGCAAATGTAAGAAACAAAAGTTAAACCCAACCCAAAGACCAACACAGTTGGTCCAGACAAATGAATATGCTTCGCTACTACTTAAAAATGATTTTTAGTGATTCCATTTTTTTTTAAAAGATCTCAATAAATAGTGGTGGGAGAACCTGTTCTAATACATTTTGAATAATAGAAACACATTAAAACTATCACCATATAAGGATATTTTACTCCTCAAAACAAAATAATTTCAATTATTCATTTGCCACCTAATATATTCATGGCTCTCAAAGTAAAGAGAAACTAAATGCTTCAGTTCACAGTGATAGATGAAAAAAGCTTGTTAGTCGTTAAACTAATTACTAGAAAAAGATAACATTTCAGCAATGCCTAAATAGAAAGGACAATTATCAGAAAATTGCTTTTTTCCCCATCAAAAAAAATTACAATAACAAAAAGTATTCCTGAGTGATACATCACAGTCCCTTTTTTAAAGTTGTTTAAAAAAAAATAAACAGCAGTGAAGTAAAAGGCAGTGGACAAAAATCAACCTGTCAAGAAATGGTTTATTCAGTAATGGACTAGCACTGCAGGGGATTTGTTCTGCTTTCACCAGGAGAGCCCTTTGTGTAACAAGAACAAACTATTAAGGGCTTAATGACACTGCAATAGCATATTAGGCACTGAAAACAGAAAGGAGGATTCTTATCACCAAGTTACTGCTGTTTCCACCAAGGGATCTATCAACCATACAATCCTCAGATGGACACTTAGTTAGAAGATGTGTTTTCCTGACTTTAGCCCTGCCTTTGACTCAGATTTTCCTCGTTTATCTTAAGATACGGAAGAAACCAACTATTGGCAGGAAGAACTGAAGTCACCTACTAGACCCCAAAGGGACTGATCCACCTTTGAAACAGAGCCAAGTTTGTTCATGGAATGACCCTGCACACATAAGTGCTCAAAGAGTTGTGGGAAGAGAGAATTGGACATCCAACTCCACCAGACTTGCCTACTTTGCAGCAGTGTTCCTCTCGACAATCACTGCTATTTCTACAAGCTCTCAGTTGCCCACTTGTCTGCTTGAGGTGTGATGTTTTCTAGTTGGCACCTGCTGACAGCGTAATTACAGCATTAGTGGAAGCAAGCATGCCATCTAAGGTTGAAAAACAGCTCTAACACAACTCCATCATTTCACTCCCTCGGAACTGTTTCTTTTTTTCTTCTACACAGAGCTCATTTTGAGAATAAATTAAATCTGCATCTATTTAAACATAAACCCTTAAATTGTCGTGGGACTAGAGGAGGAAAGTGCCTTTCAAAAATTTCAACACAAACATGTCGAGCTGAGCATTTGGTATTTGTAATCTCAGACACCACTTGCTGATTTTCATGTATTTCTGTGTGGACAGAATTAAAACAAATAACAGGAAGAATAGGAAGAATACTTCAAAGAGAAATATGAAGTCCAGATCATATATCGTGAAAGTAAAGAAGTTTTAAATAACTTTTAGGCCTAGTGACCAATTCAACAAAGACATTAAAGTATTAATATCCAGAAACATATTTTTAGGTAAAATTCAAATACATAACTGTTAAACTGATATAACTATAAAGTTCATCTAACTTTTTCATCTATCTTATATTTATTAAAACACAATTTTTAGACTTAAATAATGATCTATGACCCACTGTCAGAGAGACACAAATCCCAAGGAATAAGCATGATGAAATACTACCTGTTATTTGAATTTGTATTATTTGGGGTCTAATCTGAATTAAAGCCTTCATTGTCACCCATGATGCCTAAAGTTTGAAAAGAATGTTTCTTAAATTACAAACAAAATTTAAATCTTTTCAAATCAGCACAGATTAATTTGCTGGACACACCCATGACTGGAGTCCAAAACCTGAAAACGCACCCTTTAAGTGCCACCATAAGGACTCTGAGCAGCTGCCCCTTCCTCCAGTTTTTGCATAGGGCAGAGGAGTGCTGCTTCTGCCTAGTGCCAGCAGAGAAGCAGCCCCCAGATTGCTGTGACAGGCACACACTGTCCAACCGCGAGCCTGCCATACTCCATAGAGAACCTCAGGAAACCATTTTCTGAGTACCAAAGAGAGTCAGAAATGTCCTTTTTTCATTTCAAATCACAGTATTATCATTGGGAGCCAGCCCAACCATTAAAAACCTCTAAGAAAATTCCCACATATTTAGTGATAAGTTGGTAGAAAATATAATTGCCAAGGGTGATTCCAGAAGACTTCCCCTACACTTCACACTCAAAACACCATGGCTCAGATAACAGACTAAAAGTGCTACCGGCTAACCAAGAATATGGCAGACTGCTCCACGCTGAAGAAAATCTCTCCCATTATCTACTATGATGTATGCTTGCTTTGTTGTCAGTGAAAATGAAAAATAATGCAATCACTCCCATTGGGGACAGAGTCATGAACTGTATCATACCCTGGGAATAACTTTAACTGGAAGTGATTTCCAGCCTCTAACTAAAGCAGAGAAAAGATTAATAAAGGCCACATTAATAAAACAACTACATAACCATTTTATATTCTCAAAAGAAAGAAAAGTTGGAGAAAGCTCCTATGTTTTATTATTAACCAATTTTCCATATTTTTCTATTTTCTCTTCAAAGAAAAAGTAAAATCTTTATATGATTTTTATCAGGATGGATGCCACAATATTTCTCAGTACAACACAAATTGAATAAGATCTTAAGCCTTATCACGGAATCTTCTTTATTCAGAACAAATAAAAGGCAGCATTAATCATATAAACTGCTTTAATCTCCATAGTTTAAGCTGTTTTTCATGAAATACGATGAAAGTTGAAAATAGCATCAGCTTACCTAAGAGGAAGAAAATAAAATCTTACCTTGAAGATTAAAAACTTTTATTAGCATATCTGCTACAAGCATTATTATTCCCTCCCTCCTGTTTGCATAAGTAAATTGGGTATCTCATTTACAAATGAAGTAGAAGGTCTCTGTTAACAACTAATGGAATCAAACCTTGATTAAAAACCACCATCCCAGCTCTAAGATTTATAAAACCTCATTACCTTTGTTAAAAAAAATTGATAATTAAAATTATGGTTTAGAAGCATTTATTAGATTTTCAGAATAAAATCAACATCACGCTTGCCATGTAATGTGAGAATAAGCACAGACTTTTGCCATAACTGATTTTTAACCGAATTACTAATATTTCAATTAACAAGTACTAGAGAGTAATACATCATCCTTCAAAATTAGGAGGACAGAGTTACTTTTCTAGGTGTCTAGTGGTTGTCATGGTACCCTATTGTGCCCTCTCTCACACATTTTTATTTTAGGTAGCAAATGTGCAAGCTATTGAACCAAACTTGAGTTATTTGAAGATTTTACATGCTCCTGTTATGGGCTCTGCGCACACCTGTTGAGCAGAGTTAAAGCAGCAGCATAAGAAGTTATTTAGAATAATACTTAAGTTTTTTTATTAAAAGGGGGTAAAATTCTTAATTCACATAATTGATAGAAATCATAAGTTATCAATTTTGTTTTCTACATAATTTCAGAAGAAAAAAAGCTATCTTCAAAACAATAATCTCATTTTGAAAGTATTTTCAAATTTGTATTTCGAACCAAATTTTTCAAAGCCTGAAATAAAATTAATTGTATTCTAAGTGTATTATTATATCTATAGTTAAATAAAAACCTGTTCACAGGTCACACTAAATATTAGAGAAAATATTTTAAATTTAAAATTTTTTGCTAGTAGTTTTTAATGAATGAGCAAACAAAACACTCACACCAAAAATGTTAAGCGTTTATGAATTTGGTTGAAGTAATACTTGAAACATAGTAAATATGGAAATGCAGGTAAAGTTTTTATCAACTGTACTTCTCTACACACATCCGATGCCTATATTAATTTCACTTGAGTGCTTTTATTGCACTAATTAGACACTGAAGAGGCACTGACATAAGGGGAAAATGTTTTCTGAGCGTGGTATATACGTTAACAGACGGATTATAAGCACCTGGGATAGTCTTATACTATTCTCTGCATGCAAATAATATCCTGCAAACAATTAAGCGCTCCAATTAACATAGTGGGGGTGCAGGATGGAAAAGAGCAAGTGTTAAGAGTAAGAATGAGGCATGCCCTGCCTATTCCGCCGTCATTCAGCGGATGCCTAGTACCTTCGAACATGCTGCACAGACCGACCCTTGGGAGGTACACAAGTCACAACAATACACTCGACAACATCTCGCACGCTCCGTTAATTGCAAACCTCTAATGATTTGACAGGGAGCCCTCGCCTCTTGAAAATGTATTCCATTATTACAGAGACACAAGAGTAGCCAGGAGACCCTGCTCTGGCTGAAGGAAGTCTTTTTGCCCCGCCTCACAGGCCCCATTACTTTGTCCTATAGAAGCCGCTCCACAAGTTCCCTGGCTCAAGCCCCTAAGGAAGCAAGTTCAGCACCATGGAAAGGGCTCCAGTCGCTAGCAGTGGGAGAAAGGGAAGAGACAAAGGCACTCACCGGTGTCTGCTGCGACGGGAGTCCAGAGCGCTTGGTGGACCCCTGCTTGGAACTTAACCTTTTCCACGACTCGGCAAACCTGCCCCGGCTGGCGCTCCGGCTGCGCCTGCGGCTCTCCGAGGTGTCCTCGCGGTCCGGGCAGCCCCGCTCCACCTCCGCCGCATCCCTCCACTTCTTCCCCATTTTAAGTTCGTTTCTCTCCACCGGAAAACACCCTGGCGCCTAGCGCGCTCGCCTGCTTTCTTCTCTCCGGGTCTCACTCGAGCCAGCGCGCAGCTCTCGATTGGCGCCGCCTTTGCCTCCGCCGGCTCCTACCGGAGCCCAGCGCTGGGTTACTGTCGCCGCCGCCGCCAGGCTGCGCTTGCGCCGGCGATTGGCTAAACTGAGCTGGGGTTGCGAGCGCCACCTGCGCCTGAGCCGGCTTCCTTGTGCGCCCCAAATCGCTCTTCACCCCCTCGCCACGGCGTCTTCCCTAGGGGCGCACGGCCCACGCCTCGAACTTTGAACGCAATGCTGGCTATCGACCTGAGCCCTGGCCTAGGGACCAACATCACCCTACTCCGGGTTAAAAGGGCAAACCTGGGTTACCCACCGTGGCTGGGCGGAGACTTCAGTTGACTTGTAGAAAGGGAAGCAAGCAACTTTGTCCGTCTTTCTTCCCTTCCTCCTCTAGGGGAAACACGAGCGTCAGCTCCAGGTCAGACCCCCTCCGCCCCACCCGCCCCTCCTAGCTCGTTTCGTTTTGTTTTAAAGGAAAGGTTTAGGCAGGAATGGAGGCGAGCAGAGGCAGGAGGAGGAAGAAGCATTTACTTTTTATTTTAGTTAGTTGTTCCTCCCGGTTGTTTCCCCAGCCCTGGGACACGAACCCCAGTCGTTGGGATGTCTGTGCACTGCACCGGCTGAAGGTAGATGACCAAATGGCTACTCCACCAGGACACCATCACATTAGCTGTTTCTAATGCTTGCTCATTCTTTCCCCATTGGTTCTCACACCCAGTTGCACATGAGAGTTGCCTAATTTTTTTTAATTTCCTTTCTATTTTGCTTTGTTCTGTTTTGCTTTTTTTTAAAAAAAATGCTGATGTTCCTCGGAGTTTAATTTAATTGGCCTAGTTGTGGCCTGGGGAGAGGGTTAGTTAAAATCCCTGGAAATGGTTCTTGCTGTTCTAACCACAATGAAGCTCCTTTAAGGACCTATACAATGGGGTCAGGGCAGAAGAAGGTCTTTGGAAAGAAACAGGGTTGATACTTCTTAAATCAACTCATTTTTCTCTCTGGGGGAGGGATGAGTATTCCATATACCCTTTCACTCCTGAGACACAGTTCAGCAGTGAATATGATACCTGAGCTCTGTAAATTGTTTATTCTTTAACATCCCTACCTCCTCCTGGGTGCAAGAATCTACTTTCTGCTCCTTAGAAGGAAAATTTGCAGTAGCCTCTCATCAGTTTTGAGTCATTTTGCCAGACTTTGATGTCTTCCTGTTTAGGAATAGCCTTCATCAGATAAGAGAGGGACACTGGGAGTGCCATAAATGTACAAAAGCTGAAACAATGGCCTACAGCCTCTCCTAGTTGAAAGAACTGTCTGTTTACTTATTTGTTGCAATGGCAGCAAATGTTATTTTCATTTCTTTCTGTAATAGAGTATTCTTCCTCTGATTTAAATAACGCCACCTCCTCCCAGGAGGGTAAAGGGACAAGGGATTAAGAGGGAAGGGGAGAGGGTGAGAAACGCTGTGGGGAAATTGGTGCTGTGGCGAAACTGATGCTGTGGCCTTTGTTCTGAACATTCCAGTTTGTATTGTCAATGGTTTGATAACGCAGAGGTTTTGGAACTGGCTAGTTTATGAGAGTGGAATAAAGAACTCTAAAATCCCACAGCAATACACCTGTGTGCAGTGCTACATTAATATTAATCCTGTCATTTTAAGCAAAGGGGTCAAAGAACACTTCCTACCTTTTTAAGCAGCCCTCTGTATCCAGAAATCACACATATTAAACAAAATGAGACTCTAAACAATGCAACACACAATGCCATTTAATTAGAAAACCACAGGCTCTGTTTTGCATTTTCATGCTCCCAAAGTTCATGGATTTGAAATTATTCGTGACATTTCATGGAAAATAATAATTCAGTCCAGATTCCTCCCCCTCACTAAAATAAATCAAAATTAATATACCTACATAACAGATTAGATAGGTATGAGAACTAGATACCAGATACGGAATAAAATAAATGTCAGCAAATGATGATTCAAGTAAATATTTACCTTTTCCATTAGTTGCCAACAAAGGGGAATAAAGGTGAAAATTCCCTCAGAGATGAAAAGCCTGTGTGCTAATCTAAATGTCTTAAAAGTGTATTTTTAGGTAAAATCTCTGAAATGGAGCGGAGGGTCTTTCACAGATGTAAGAAGGTACATAATCCAAGAATGCTCACCTCCCAGAGCCATGAGACTCTGGTTCATCCAAATGAGTCCATTAGGAGAGAAATAACTGCCATTTAAGGCATCTGTCATGAAGAACAGTCCTACATATCCATGAAGACGCAGAGCAACTGATGAGTTTTTTAGACATACTCAGAAAAATGTAATGATGAGTTATGATTGTGTGTCATTCTTTTTAGTTGTTTGGTCTAAAAAGGAGCTCTTGATTGCCTTATCTTAGAGCAGTGTTTTATAGCCTCCTTTGGTAATGATGTCTGCATTTCTTTTTTGCACTTGACAAGTACCAAAAATGTCTGGGAACTGTACAAGTGTCTAAATTAGACGTGATGGTAGGCAAGCAGACTCTTTCCTCTTTTGATGTTCATTTTGTCTTTTTCCAAATTTCCTAAGAGTCAGGAACAGTAAAACTATGTTGGAAGTTTATCATATTTCTTATAAAGTTAGCAGAGAATGACAGCATCAAAGCTGAGAATATGTTTAAAATCACCAGCACTGAAATTCTGGAATAAGGGTTAGAAGTCATTTCCAGAGCAACTTAGCTTTCCTGGAAGAGCATTACAAAAGTAAATGTTAATACATTAAAAAGGAAAATGAAGTCTGACATAAACCTTTTCTTCTCCATATTTTCTTTGCATTAAAGAAATTGCATATTAATAGAACAAAGTAAGGGGAAAGTCACCTATGTTACTAAATTATAGTCTGTATAAAATAAAATATGTAAATCTTTATGTATCACTCAAAATATTGTGAAATATCCTGGAAAGTCAATTTTGAATACTATTCCCTAAAAAAAAATCAAGAAAATATCAAGGGTCAACAGTCTCTACTAGCCTTAGACACTCTGTGATGCCTACCTGGTCCTACTGACCTGTGGAGGAAATAATGAGTCTATCATCAGGAGAAACTCTCTCCAAACTTCATGTGACTCTAGGTCACATGTCATGCACTATATTGTAAAGGAGTTAATGGAAAATATCTCTTCCTTCGATTTTTCCAGTATGTGTAAACCCACAGGTGTACCCAGGGATGAACCAGTTCAGGCCAAGTGTCAGTAGAGAAAGTGGACTATTGATGGACACATGTCCATCAGTAGTATCAGGGTGCTTTTTTAACAAATGGTATTGCAGATTCAGTGTAATATGTTATAGTAATCATACAGTCTCAGGTCAGATAGATGTTTTGAGGTTGGACCACCGAAATCTGACAAGCTATCACTCCCTCTCTGCCTATGCATTCGACCTTCAGCATTAGGTATCTTCCTTCTCATAAGTATGACATTTCTCTATTAAAAAGTATTCAGCATTAAGATACTTATTTTTGTAAACTAAGCTGAAACACATGCTTTCTATCTTCCACTAAATTCTGAAGTCACACAAATTTAAAGTATGTTCTCTTCCATCTGATAATCATCAAGTATTTAAAGGTGGCCTTTACAAGTTCCCTAAAATTTCTCTTCTCTTGAGTTAAACAATGTCAAGTCCCTTCTCTATTATACATATGGGGAAGCAAAGTCACAAATGGCACTCTCCAGTACTAAGGATATTTGAAAATGGTGAATGTCAAATGAATTTGGAATCAACGGCTTTACGAATTCACTAAAAGCTTAATCACTATGATTAGACTCACAGCTAAGTGAGATTATAAAATAAAATTTGTTTTTAGTTATGATTAGATTCCCTTCAGTAGACATGAGAACCGAAGCTCACACAAGCCAAATAAGCGTGAGAAGTGAAATAATTATTCCTGTAATTATTCTTGCGTCTCATGCAAAAAAATCACCTAACCCACCAGAGTTAATCAAGAAAAGGAACAGCAGGGTTATCCTGGTTTATGTAAATTAATTATATATGTGGAGGAAATTCTTTGCATGTTAGCTTTATAAAAATATATCTCTTTAGTGAAAACCCATGTCATATCTTCCCTGAAGTAGCTACTGACTATCTTTCCTGATTACTCATTCCATCAAATCCTCCCTGCAGAAGTCACTGTAGGTCAGAGAGCGTAGCTACCTATCTGCTGCTTCACTTTCTCTTCCTCCCTCCCTCCCTCCCTTCTTCACCCCCTCCCTGCTTTCCTCCCTCCCTTTCTTCTTCCTAACTTCCTTCTCTCTCTCTCCCTTCTTCTCCCCTCCCTCTTTCTCTACTTGCTTTCCTTCCTATTTTTTTTTCATTTTCATATTTTTTTCATTTATTTGTTGACACTAATTGTTTTCCTCCTGAACCGGCAACTTTAACCCAGGGGTATGTGACCTGCGTTCCTTTGGAGGTAGTTGACCAAATGGCTACTCCACCAGGGAACACCTCATTCCTATTTTAAATTTTTCTGTAGATGATTCCCTCAACATAGAACAGTTAAATCTTCCAATCGCCCACCATTTTCTATTTTTAAGCACTATCAAAATTTATAGGAATTTTTAGTACGAACCCTTTATTTTTCATTGATACATTTGTATTAATTTATACAAAGTTTTCTAAAATTTTCAGATGAAGAGTGAAATATAATGACTGATGTTGTTGATGGTATAAGAATTATAAAGGTAAATAATAGATTTCAAATAACATAGCCATTAAAATTGGGGTGAGAAGTAAGAGAGAAAAGGAAAGAAAGGTACATATAAGTGAATTAAATTAAATTACCACCTAATATAAATGAATAAAGAAATATTCATATAATATCCCCATCCAAGTGACTAAAATTCTGCCGATAGAAAATGTAAGCAAATATAAAATGACAAGTGCTACAAAAAGTAAGGAGCAACTGAAACACTCATGTAACACTGGTCAGGGTATATGTTGATACAACCACTTTAATAAAACAGAAGTATTTAGCACTGTCCATTACAGCTAATGATATATTTGCTATAACCCTACAATTCTGTTCCAAGATGTTTACCCAACAAAAATGCATATGTGTGATCACTAAAAGTCTGCAAAATATTCATATCAGCACTATGTAAAAATCCCAAACCAGAAACCACACAATAGTTATCAATAGCAAAATGGATAAAAAAATTATGATATATTGGAAGAATAAAATAATTACACAATAGTGAGAATGAATGAACCATTATAACCTGCAAAATCACAGATGATACAAGAATAACATGGTGTAGATTAAACAACTGCAGAAAAAAATGAAATAGAAAAAAATACAAAAAAATAAGTTCTCTCCAGATTGCTCAGTCATCAGTAAAATCTCTATTTTAAAGAAATAAAACTAGACATTAGAGCTTACCTGATGGATGCGGTTTATATAAAAAAGGTAAATCAAAGGCTTCATTATTATGATATTCTCAAAGAAAAGACTTTATGCTTAGTAAATAAAAATAAAAATAGTAAATAAATGTAGTTTATTTTAAATTAAAATAAATATTTAATCTTAATTGACTTTCAAATGGTAGATGTTTCAGCTATTTCCCATGAGGAATTAGTCTTGTTAACAGTCAAAGAAATCGGTTGCTACGTATCTAGAAGGGCTCAATTTTCCTCACACTGCTTGTCTGGCATCGCAAATGCCTGATATTCTACTTTACAATTTTACTATTTTAATTTCTTTGAAAATGCACTTTCTTCTGCAATGAGTGATACTTTAAACTTCACTCATTGTCACCTTATGAGGTCAGAATTGTTTAGGTGTGTTGTAAGAGCTCTGGGAAACTGGTGGAAAAGAAAATACAGCATAGCTGTGGCAAGAAGAGAGGCAGAATAGAACGCCTAGGGGCTTCTAGAGGGAAACTATTCTTTCTTTCTGTTGTATTCTTGACTGAGAACACTAGAACAGAGGGCAGTCATTTATGCTGAAGACCCAATTATGTGTTTGTCCAGTATAGATGGCCAGAATATATCAAAAGTTAACCTTGAAAACATAGTCTTAGAGGCTGAATATAGTCATTAGGAGAAGTTATTCCTTTTTCTTCTTTTTCATTTTTAAAGAAGTATAAATTTCTCGAAGTAACAGACATCAAGAATGTATTCTATGTTGTCCAATTAGGCCCAGCCCTTAGACATGTTTAGTTTCCTAAATATAAGTGCACTAAACAGCCTTAAGGTGTTAGTCTTTCTCCTTCTGAATTCTCTCACTAAGTATAATTCCCTCTAGCTCATCCATATTGTAGCAAATGGCAGCATTTCATCTTTTTTATAGGTGGGTCGCATCCCATTGTGCGTGTAAGCATTGTGTGGTTTCACTCATATGTGAATCACGCCCCCACACCACCAAAAAAAAAAAAAAAAAAAAAAAAGGACTTAATCTATAGAATCAAATTAGTGGTTACAGAAGGGAAAGGGAGGAAGGGTGAACTCATCCAGTAAAAGGGGTCAATTATATGGTAAAGGATTTAACTACTGTGGTAAACTCAATGTATTAAATATACATGTTGATTTACAGCAATTCAAACCTTAAATCTATGTAATGTTATGATGTCATGTTCCTTCAATAAAATCTAAAAATAAAAAAATGACCTTATGAAACTAAAATTTCAAACTGTCCATTTGAACAATTTTGTATAGTTTTGTCCTTTTTGTGAAAAAGGACAAATAGAGATGTTAGATATCTAAAACATTACAAAATAAGTGAAAAGAAACATGGGCACACGCTCATGGACTGTGGTTAGGTCAGCCACCTCTGAAGAAGCACAGTTCATGCACATCCCAAGGACCCGGGTTCACCTTCCAGGTGGGAGCAGGGTTAGACAACCAATGTGAGCAACTAAATAAAAATAATTTTAAAAATGCTCCTTACTCTTCTCTCTTCCTGACAGCTTGCTTACTTGCTTTCATTCCTACCTGTAGTTTTCCTTTAAAATAAAAAATTTTAAAAAATAAAACATGAAAATGACCATGACAAACTCTCCTATTTCTTAAAGTGATGTTTCAACTCACAGGAGAGACAAGAATCATTTAAGTGTGATCTTGAAACTGAACATATTAACTTGAATCCTACTAAGCATTTTCACCATTCAAAACAGAATCAAACTGAGCATTTTTCGCCTCCAAAGTATAAATGTGAACAAAGTGAAAGCAATTAAACAAGTAGCAACTTTCAATCTTTGATATACTTTAAAAATTCATTTCCTCCAATTCAGGAAAACATTTTTGGAGCTTAAAAGTCTAAAGTCTGAGGCTCAACGAACTAACCAAAATTCTCAAGTGCTTCACATGTGTCCTTTGACTTTCCCTAAAGAAGGTAAGATTACAATATGCTAAAAATGAGACAAGTTATTGTCATCAAACACAATGTGGTCCATTCAAATTACCTCTAGTAAATGGGGGTCTTTAGATATTCAGTAGACTCCAATGCATACTACGGCACTTGGGATTAAATGATGGTTTGTCAATTGAATTTTAAAGGAAACACATTGTATCAGTCATGCCATTTATTTAATTGGAAAAGAAACCTGATCTGATTGACTGAAATCTCTCATTACACTACCACAATAAGGGAATTTAGCAAAGTTATATATCCAGGTTGGTATCATGGAACTACAACTCATCAGGCTGTTGGAAGCATAAGAAGATACAAAGTAATGCCAAACTGGTTAAAATAACCAAATTAAGAAAGGAAAGTGAAGTAAACCAGAAGGAGAAAGTCATCGTATGATTTCACTTATATCTGGTACATAGAAAAACCAAGCAAACCAATGGACTAAATCAAACAAAAATAGACTTTTAGCCAGTAAGATGAAATTAGTGGTTACGAAAAAGGTGGAAATTGGGCAGGTAAATTGGGTAGAAAGGATCAATTGTATGATGAAGGAGGAACTAGAATGGTGGTGGTGGACTTAATGTATTATATACAGATGATTTACAATGATTCACAACTTAAAGTTATAGAATGTAATGGCAAAATATTCCTTCAATAAAATTAATTAAAAAAGAAAGGAAGGTGAGAAAGCCATAGTCCTTCTAAGCTTCTCTTTTCTTGAAGGCTTTATATTTACAAATAAATGTTTCTTTTAATTAAAGGTGAAGTTAAGAGATTATAAGATTTCTACCAATTCAATACCTCCATGTTTGTTGAAATATTGGTCGACTTCACTTCTTATTTTGTACTGGTGTTTTTCACTAGATGTAACGTGGAGCCATGGCAAACACATGAAGCAGTCCTATTGATTGCTACCATCATGCCCATTGAAAAGATCATTCTGGATGTTGCACTCTATTCGCATGTCTGAATGCCTTTGCACATTGAAAGTTTCTCTCTAACCATTTCTACAACAGTGATATGCCCTGGCCAGCTGGGTTTCAAATGTTGCAAATTTCTGTAATTTTTAAATAATATTCTCAGAATCTCAACTTCTTAACTATTTCTATGACGAAGCTTAACTTGAGGATAATGAGTAATATGAAAACCCTGTGTCTGTCCTGACCACATTCTTTCCAAATTGTCTTAGGATGTAAAGGAAGCACACTAATTAAGATTGTGGCAGTAATTTTAGCTCTAAGTGTCACCAATTTAGAACTGAACCTTTTAGAGTCATGTAGTATTCAGAAATGTTCCTGAAAGTCCAAGGAATATGTTGAAAAGAATTCAAAAGAGAAAGAAAACCAATGAAAGTGTTAAAGGAAATAAATGAGAAACTAAAAACCAATCGAAGTGGTACTAAAATAATGGTTAATATTTATTAAGCACTTTCTTCCAGGCACTGTCTCTTGATGCAGTTTAATTAATTCTTAGAATAACCCCCTTTTGCAGATGAGGAAACGGAAGAAAAAGAAGCTAAACAAAATGCTTAAGGTGAGATGAATAGAGTAACAAATCCTAAACTTTTGTTTTTAAAGGAAAGGTATGGTAGTAATGAAGGCAAGTAGGCAGGCAGGAAGACAGAGGAAGAAGTGTCTTATTTATTTTTATTTAATTATACATCTTGGTTGCTCTCCCCAGCCTGGTATGTGAGCCTGGGTCCTTGGGATATACGTGGACTACGCTTCAAACAGAGGCAATTGAACAAACTACTATTCCATCAGGGATTCTGATTCTGGAGCCCATGAATTTTCCCATTATGTTACTATATTTAGGAAAACAGAAGAGGAAATAATTATAACTGCCCAACCGGAACTGCTCCCTTTGTGCCTAGTACTGTGCTGGGAGTTCTGAATGAAATTACCAATCTTTTCATAAATTCTATGAAGTAAGAAAGATACTCTTATTTTAGATATTAAAAAAAAGAAGAATCACACAGGGCAATAATAGGACCTCAGTCTACCTGACCTTTTCATAATAACAGCCACAGTAACAATAAGCAATTAATACGTACTAGTTAATATGTAACTAGGACCAAGGTAAAACACTGCTGAGCCCTTGGAAAGTCAGAAACTGCAATTTAGACAAGTTTCCAGGGCACGCAGGCAGGAACGGATAGAATTCTGATTACAATTCTGGTGCTTTGACTCTTGAGTTTAGGGACATAACCATTATACTTTCATTTTAGTGGATTCGCCCATTTTAACCATTATTGTACTAATGTAGGTTAACATTAAAAGACATAACTGTTGCTATTAAAATAAGGGGTTGTCATTTTTGGTCCAAGAATTGAAGTCAGGGGGAAGGATGATAAGGTTCTCTGTTTTCTCAGGAATTCTCTTAGCCAGTATTATTTTTCTCACAGGCTTGTGAAAATTCAGTGAATTGATATGAGTAAAGTATTTGCTCATTGCTTGGTACCTTCTTAGTTCTCCTGTGCCTTCCCTCTAAAGATAAATGCTTGCTAGTAGTTACTGGAAAATAGTTTATTTATTCCAGATGTGGAATTGTACACTCTAGGTCAAACTGTTCATTAGAAATACAGCTCCAATCTCACATGTAATATTTAAGTTTCTAGTATTCACAGAAATTAATCTAAATTATACTTTATTTAACCCAATATATTCAAAACATTATTATCACATGCATTAACTATACAAATGAACAAGGAAATATTTACATGATTTATTTTTTTATTAAATTCTTAAATTTGGTGTGTATTTTACATTCACAGCCTAAATCAATTCTAATTAGCCATATTGCAAGTGCTTAAGAGCTATATACATCTAGTGGCTACCTTACTGGACATAACAGTTCTAGATTTACATATCACCATAAAATGCCATGTCAATAATTAGGACGATTTCAAAAAATGAAACACCAAATAAATACACCTCAGTAAAGTTTTTAAACATGGTGGTTGTTGTTGGTGGGGGTGGGGGATGGTAGTTAACCATTCAAAAGCCTTTAGAAGGTTAGAGTTCCTACTCCTAGGGAAAAAAACTGGCTATATACACTCCTGGATATGCACAGTGTAATCTGGGACAGGAGCTGCAGTTACGGGACCTTCTGCCCCTGGGAACTCATGCTTATACCTATTTGCTGTGAGGAATTCATTCAGACTTAAAAGATTCTCACCATAAGCACCTGCAGATTTCTCTGAGATGGAAATTATAAGGAGGGCAATGGAAACTGAGGACGAGGTTAAGGACTTTTCTATCTAATATTTACATTAAGCCAAGGGACCTGCCAATAGGTGTTTCTTCTACATTTCCTCATGCGATATCCCTAACTAGCATCTTCTGAAGCCATGAGGAAGCCCATTCTATGTTATCATGTCTTTTTATCTGAGGCACAAGGCCCTAGGACTGAAGTTTAATTTTATAACATTCTAAATTCTTCCTAAATGTTAGTAGGACTCACAAATGACCTGAACATATTTAATTAGGCATGCAAATGTTTGGCTCGGTGCTCTTTTTTTTTTTTTTTTTGTAAAGAAAAAGTGCTGGCAGTAATGAAGGTGAGCAGAGGCAGGCAGGCAGGAAGAGAGAGGAGGAGGAAGCACTTTATTTTATTTAATTGCTTATCTTGATTGTTCCCCCTGGCCCAAGTCTCAAACCTGGGTCTTTGGGATATATGTGGGCAGCATCCTGTGGCCTTAACCACTCGGTCACCAGGATGTGCCTCAGTGGATATTTTACGAAAGAAAATGTTGTAGAATTGGACTCTTTCTTTTGACTCCTGTTTTTGCTCTTCCTTATCATTTATAACATACTGGGTTTCACACACCCATTTTGAAAAAGAAAAACTCAAAGAATCAAAATATTCTGAACCCATGGTCTATACATCTGAGTATCTTTTAAAAGCTAGATGCAGACAGTGTTATCTAATTCCATTTGTTCAACTCTCTATCAAATATTTACTTATTTTTTCTTGGTAGTATCTGCCCTCTATCAGTTTCTTATTAATTTGACAGGGTAAATGATTATTTCTAAGTGTGGAGGCAGCTTTGAGACTCTCACTGTTTACAAAGGTCTTTGTACTAAATGTGGCAGCGCATTTTTCAGTGACTTAATGAGAATATAACTCAAGCACAATATTAATTACCTTGGAGAAAAAAGGAAAAGCATACTCAAATCATCCAGTCTATTCCTTCTTGATTTGGTCTATTACAATCTGTTTTTGTGTCAGAGAGAGATATAGTTCCTCTACCATTTGTACTATTTGTAAACAGTCCTCAAATTAGTCTTTGGCTTTCTTAAAAAATTGCAAAATCTCCTTTGGAAAAAGTCAATCATTCCCTTAACTATTTCCCTAATTTTTCAAGTTCATGCTTTATTTTAGAATGTCTCTATAGGAGTTTACAGTTGAATCTTTCTGTAGAATTCTAAAACAGAAAGATTTGTCTCAATACAGGAGAAATTCTTTACTGTTGGAATTATATGGAGTGTGTGTGTATGTATAAGACAGTGGGTATATGTCTGTGTGTGTATGTATGTGTATGTGTTTTCCAACCCCTAATGCGGGAATACATGATACACAACACTCAAAACTTGATTAAGGGTTGTGTCTCAGTCATGGCATCCCATTCTCCTTCAAACTACTGCCCTTCTCTTAAAAATGTATAATGTTTCAAGACAAATTATGAAATTCGAGATCAGATTAGAACTGGCGGAAAAGTCAGAGTCAAAAAAAAAACCCCAGGAATTCTGACCCGTCAAGTACATTCTAGAATTTACCAGAATAGATCATCAGCTTGGATTCTCCTCTGATCACTTCTGAGAAGTCATAAGACTGCAATGTTCTGCTTTCTTTCAGTCCTTCATTGTCTGGACTCTCACTCTTGGGGACATTCCAGAATTTTCCCTGTCTTTGGGGAAGGTAGTAATTTGCATGTTACACACTGAAGTATTAGAGGAACTTAGTAAACTTTTTCTTAGTATTCCTGGCTTCATGGTCCTATATCGTCAGTCCTTATCTTGTACTTAATGCTGTTTCTGGATCAGAAAAGGGTGTACCACTTCTCATAGCAAACATGGCATCTGGAACTCATTACTTCTTCTCCCCTAAATAAGATGCCTGGAATTATGAACCTTTTCTTTTTCAGTGAAAAAAGATAATGGAGGGTAGTTTTGTGGTTTTAAAAATATATTATGACAATCCCTATTGACAGTTGTATATTTATGATCTTCTCTTACATTCACAGGGTTTTGAAGGAAATAGCTGCACTGTGAAACGGCACTAAGTGATCTGCAACTATAGTTGGTCTACTTTTCCTTTATAAGTTTACCTTTCAAAATAACAAAAGGTTCTTAAGTGACCTTTTCCTTGATTGCCACTTTTTTTTCAAATGAAGAAAATGCTTTTACCTCTAGCTAAATCTTGGACTCAAGAGAGATCGAGAACTATAAGATATCAAATAAAGTGCTATATCTATGCCAGAAAAAAAAAGTCAAAAGAGCAAGATTTGGGGTCAATATACTTGGTTTCAAACTGCAACTTTTACCTGCTATGTGATTTGGGGCAAATACCTTGATTTACCTGGATCACACAGTGTGCTTGGTAGGCAGCATGGTATAATATAGACATGATAATGTCAATCCAGTAAAAATGCTGTAGTCATTATAAAGCATCAAGTGCTATACCTGGCATATAAAAGATAGCAAATGATACCTACTTACCCCCAATTTTAAATAATTGGTTTTTATAGGTATAATATTTTCACTTTTATATCTTTATTATTGTTTTGGATTTGACTCACTTCTTTTTCATCCTTTTTAAGACCCTGGGTCTTGAACCTGGGTCCCTGGGACTTTACATGGTATGTCTCAGCTGACTCAGCCACCTAGGCCACAAGAACGCACCTGATTCAGTCACTTTATTGATTTTTATTCTTTTCTGTTTCATAAGCAAGTAAACCCTTTTCCTTTAGAAAGATTTAGTGTAACAAAAAATGTGTTTGTTTTTTATTCATGGCCTGAAATTTTCATAGCATCAAAACACATTGGATCTAAAGCATCTTTCTCTAAGTTAGTAAGTCATAATACAATAGACTGCAAAAACCTGGCAGTCAAAAAACTGCTCTCTGCACCCGGCTTCTATAAAAGTGTTCTGCAATGATACAAAATTCTATCACAATACCACAGCTACCAAAATAAATGAAGGAAATAATACACTGGAGCTACATCAAGTGCACAGACACACACAGACACACACAGTAGTAAATGAACAGGTAGTTAGATCTTTTTAGAAAAATAACCACAGTGATGCAAAATATCAAAGAGCAATAAGATATAGTTTAGAAGAAATCAAAATATTATAATATTTGTCACACAATTTTTGCAGTGTTGCAAGGGAGAAAGACAGCAACATTTTAGGCAGAATTTAGCTAGGAATTCAAATAAAATATATTTTGAGATTCTATCAGAAGGAAGGATTTAAACCTCCTATCTGCTTAACTTCAAAGGGAATAAAATGTTGACAGAATGACTTTTAGCCCAAGAAAGCTATGGCAAACCTGCATGTTAAAAAACCAAGGAGCCATCTTGCAAAAACGTTCCCTCTGTCTTCTTTGTCAGGCTTTCTCTGTCTCACAGTCAGAATATGCAGGCCCCGAGAGGCACCCTGCCAAACATATATGCGACATGAAAATAAGTACTCTAACTCTCTGTTGGAAGGACCCAGCCTCTACTCACTAGAACCTGCAGCATCCTGCTCCAGGGAAGAGGAGATAGGTGGATTCACATTGACACTCTTCAATCAGATGTCCATATCTTCTAGGGTTATTGAATCATCTACTTTTTATTTGTAAGACGAACACCTCACTCCTTTAAGAAAAATTATCTTTCCTAATTTTATGCAAAATTCTGTTTAATTTTAGCATTCTGAAGCAGTTTCTTATTTTGTCTCAGTCCAGCAGAGATTTCTGAACTGAGCATATTTTGTTTAGCCGTGATTTCCATTTAATATCTGAGTCTACAAAGGCTGCGTTTACACTACACTGAGCACAGGAAATGCTTCATGCCAAGTAAAGGACAATACAAAACAATATTCTGTGACTTCCTCCTATAAAGTGCATCTTGTCCAAGTGAAATTGTTTTGAAACATATTTCCAAAAGAGACATGCTTGTCAATGAAACATGTAGCAAATAATACCTTAGTTGGGATATATAAGAATTAAGAACTACTCTCAACACTTTACTATACAAATACTTTACTATACAAATAATATTAAGCAAAACTAATTACAATAACTAACATTTACAGAGCAATTATGTGCCAGACACTATTCCAGGAGTCACTTCTATTAGTTAATTTAAATCTCACCACAACTGTATGATGAAAGTACAATCATCATCTCCACGTTACAGAAGAGGAAACTGAGACATGAAAAGTTGAGTAATTTTTCATTTGGTCAGTCACCAAGTAAATGGCAAAGCTAGATTCATACACAAGCAATCTGATTCCAGAGATCTCACTGTATCCCGTATTTCGTTTCTATTTCACTAGTACTTGTATCTACTGTTTCAAGGTAGCATTTAGTACTACACTAAGGAAGTATAGGTCATAGAGATCAACAAATAAGTAGCAGATGGCTCAGGAACCCCAGATTATAACTTCCATGAGAGAGAGGACCTTTCCACCTTGGTCACCACCTACTGGAATATTAACCCCACTTGGAAACTATATATATATATATATATATATATATATAGTATAAATGCCCCTAATGGGACCAACCTGACCTACCTTTGAAAAGATCTAAGAATCAATTATTTTAATATAAAGCTGGAATTTCAACTGAACCTGAGCCTGACGTTGATGGAATTCCAAGTCTTATCTATCTATATAGACTTTTGTCTATTTAGAGACATTTGGGGATTCAGAGGTCTATTTCTAAAGCAAGTAAAATCTAACACAATCATAAAAAAAACTTAATAATTCAAAAAAAATGATTCAGTGTACGCTGGTGGCTCTAATATTAAGTCTTCAACTCTGACATAGTTTAAGTAAAACCCAAGCACCAAACTTTGCAACCCAGAGCCCAGGGGAACAACCAAAATGAAAAATTATATTAAATTTTTTTTAATTTAAATTCTTCTTCATTCTTCTCCCTATCTACTTGCCTTCATCCCTGCTTGCTTATTTCCCTTAAAGAATGAAAGAGAGAAAGGAAAGAAGAGAAGGAAAAGAAGAGAAGGAGGCGGGGAGGGAAGGAGAGAGGGAGCAAGGGCTGATTCTTTCTTACAATCCAAAAAATAATTTGCTATTTCTCTCAATGTGGTCTTTCTGGCCCAGTCTCTGTGTGTGCCAAGAACTCTTGCAGATACTGAGGACTTGGGAATCCTGTAACTCTACCTTACATAGTCTAGTGGGAGGGGTAAGGAGGAGGGGAGGAAATAAGTTAAAGCTCCATGGTAAAGATGAATCTCAGTCCATATGCTCATGTATACAAGAAAGCAATTTTTCTCTGTTTTTATTTAATTAATATCCATCATCAGAAAATTCTACTGATAACTTCTGCACCTCTTAGAATCAATAAAATCCAAGAGATAACATATTTTTGAAAGTTCTCTGTGTTGTTGCTTTCTGCCAAGCCCCTACTCTTTCTCTAGGCTTGGAGGGTTGTGCCTGGACTAAGTCTTTCTTGCTCCTTCATGAATTCCTTTTTTTATGGCTAGCCAAATCAGGACTCTGCCATGATTTGAAGTTCAGGTTCCTATTATTTCAGAACCTAAGGGCCCTTGACTTCTGTCCCCTCTACTCTCTCTTCTCCTGTTGCTCTCCAAAGCATTCCCACACATACACACACCCTACCTACCTACCTACCTCTCCCCTTTGGTACCACCAGTACCTTCTCTTTATTGTGCTTTGACTTTTTCAAGGGGTAGCTTTTGGCTTCAAGTGGCTACTTCTCTAAGTTCTCCAAAATTCACCAAGTAAAAGGACTATCAAAACTTAGACCCTTTTTTAAAATGGAGGCAAACATGGAACACAAATCAGGATGATGCAAAAAAATTCTGTTGCCCAAAAAGAGCTTTTCATTGAATGTTCTGAGATATTGTGGTATAAGCATATAAGTATATTTGGGATGCTACTAAAAAATTAATTTTAAAGTGTACTATAAAGTGATTAGAGAGTATCAGGATTCTTCAGTGTCTTAAAATACTTTCTAAGTGCAAAAGTAGTTGGGGAAAGGGGAACAATAGGTAAAGATTCAAGATACTCCTCCTACAAATATTCCCATTTTTATCTTTCTTTAAATTAGGTTTCATGTATGATTGCTTTTATTCTTCTCACCTTTGCTGCTGTTGATCAATTAATTTGCCAGTGGAGTTAACTACACTGCAACTCTCTATAACCACATAAATATATGCATACATATTTTTTTCAAGAATTATTTTAATGTGAAAATTCAACATAGAGAAATTGGAAAATGGTGTTTTCATCCATTTATAGGCTTACATTTTTATTTTTCATATTTATTTCTCTATAAGTACTTACACAAAATCTGTGATTAAAACCTATATCATCAGAGCATTGTAATGATGGAACAGTTGATCACCTTAAGTGTAGTAGTAGTTAGGCAAAGTTATAATGTGATAAATATGCACAGAGCTATAACACAAATACAAAAACCCACACACATTTGTGAGTACATGTACAACCAGTGAAATCTGAATAAGCTCTGTGGATTATACCAATGTAAATTCTTAGACTGGATATTATGCTGTAGTTGTGTAAGATAGTAACACTGGGAGTCTGGAGAAGGGGGTAAAAAGGACTTCCTTGTACATTTATTTGCAACTTCCTGAGACTCCAATAATTACTTCAAAATAAAAAGTTAAAAATCTTATCACCAGATCAACTTCCGGATGGTGACTCGATGGGATGCACTTTCAGGTTGCTTCCACAGCCATCAAAAAAAAAAAACAACAACAACAACACCGATTTTCCTGAGACAAACACCAAGAAACAACTGGCACTTTAGCTGGAGACAGAATAGCTGAAGACTAATGGTGTGTGAGGACACCTGGCGTGGGTCTCAGCTAAGCTGCAGATTTGGATTAGGGACAGAGCTCAGGAATCTCCAGACATGATGGAGCAGAGGCTAAGGTTTTCCTGATCAGCTGCAGAAGCAGCGAGAGGTGGGGCCCGTGGGGCTGAGATGTGGAGCCATGGAGGACGGATATGGGAGGGGATGAAAGAAGAACCAGTGCAGCGGAAACTGAGCTGGAGCCCACACAGTGAAATTGTGCTGGACGCAGCCATAATAGGAAATCAGCCAAATCAAACCCCTCGCACAATCACTTCACACCAGACTCTGGGGTCCACTCAAAGGAAATCTCGCCCACCACATATCTGCCCACTGGAAATCCCACCCACTGGATTACAGTGAGAAGGCAGTCCCTAACCTCAACGCTACTGCTAGTGCCAACCTATAGGTAGAGCTGAAACTGCAGCCTGATTGCCTATCCGGGCAAATGAAACCCTCCCAACACCAGGGAACCGAACCCTCAGAAATATAAACAGAATGCTGAATAGAGCAAAGGCACAAAGAAATATATGTGAAATGATGGATCCAATCAAAAATCCAGGGGAAAATCTGAAAATAGCCGACATAAATTGCCTGAAGAGGAATTTAGGGTAACGGTGATTAACATACTCAGGGGAATCCAGAAATTAGTAAAGGCAGTAAACAAGAATGTCAGGAAGCAAAGAGAAGAATTAAAACAAGACCTCAAACAGGAAAGAGACAAGATGGCTGAATTAAAGACCTCGGTAGGGGGACTCAACAATAGGATGGATGGATCTTTCAATAGAATCAATGATCTGGAAGATAGGACAAAGGAACTCAATCAAGCAAACCAGCAAAGAGATAAAAAATTCAAATAATCGAAGACAGCATTCAAGACCTCTGGGATAGCATCAAAAAGAACAACATTAGCATCATAGGGGTCCCAGAGGAAGAGAGAGAAAAGGGGGTAGGAACCATATGTGAAGAAAAATAGACGAGAACTTCCCCAATTTGAAGAATGAAGCAAGCCTCCAGATCCAGGAAGATCAAAGTGTTCCTAACAAAAGAAACACAAACAGAAATACACCTAGACACATCGTCATCAAAATGTAAAAAAAACACAATATAAAGAAAGACTATTAAAAGCAGTCAGAGAAAAACATGTCACATACAGAGGAGACCCCATAAGATTGTCAGCGGACTTCTCAAATGAAACTCTACAGGACAGAAAGGAATGGCATAATATATTCAAAGTGCTGAAAGAAAAGAAGTTTCAACCTAGGATACTATATCCAGCAAGATTATTATTCAGAACTGAGGGAATGATAAAAACCTTTTCTGACAAGCAAAAGTTAAGGGAATTCCTCACCACAAAACCATCTTTGCAAAAAATATTAAAGGATGCTCTATAAAGCATAAAAAAACCACACAGAAAAAGTAAGACAGCAAATACACCATAGTGGGTGTCGTCTGCCAGCCTTGGTCAAATTAAAACCTCCAGCATAGTTTCTTGCTTCTAGTCCTTGTTCATCAGTAAAACTCATCAATAACCCAGTGGAGGTGTCCCTTTCTTGGCTGCCAGCTTCTGTGTACTTTCCACGAATTAATCTTGACCCAACATAACACAATGACTTTCTTCACCACCAATGGCCAACAACTACCCCTTCTCCAAAGGACAAGAATTCCAACCTTAGGAAGAGGTTCCATCTTTTCAACATGTTCTTTCCTTCAACACTCAGCTCTCATTCCCAGGGTACAATATTTTAGAGTACTCAATCCCTTTATAGTTAGTGCCCCAATGTAATTCACAATTATATATAAACTTACATGTTTTCACTTAAAAAAATCTTATAAAAAGTAACTACAAAAAAACTTATCAGCACCTATCTAAACAATTTAACCTATAGGTTGTAAAAATGCTATTTTATATTTTAACTTAATTGCCATCAATAATAGCAAAAGAATTTCATGAAAATGCCAATTTCAGCATTCCCCCAAAATTATAGAACATTTTCAATATGTAAGGTGTGCTACTGCTTCTGAAAATAATATTAACTTGTTATTCCTTTGGGAGGGGGGAGGTTATCTTATTAAAATTAGCTTTAAAAATTTTAAAGGAATGGTGCAGGCAGTAATGAAGGTGAGTCATCAAGCAGAAAGAAAGAAAGGAAGAAACATTTACTTATTTTATTTAGTTGTTCATCATCATTGTTTCCTCTGGCCACCAGGTCTCAAACCTGGGTCCTGGGGATGTATGTGGACTATGTCCAATGGCCTTATATACTAGGCCACCAGGCTGTGCCAAAAATCCCTATTTTTAATTTATTAGTATATAGTACTTTCTTTTAGTTTTTAATAAAGATCATCTTTTCATGTTCAGTAAAAAGAATGGAAAAATCATAGTCGATTTTTACCTACAAATTTGAGCTATTCTTTGCAACAAAAATGCCATTATCGATAGTGATAATTATCTATATAGAACAAATTGGAGAAAACATAACACATTTTAAAATAATGTGTGGCATTTGTATATTACTTCTATTTTTACTTGATAAATCAATTTTAGAGTCTCCCAATAACCCTGTGAAAGTGGGGAGGCAGAGAGCATTAACAAGAAAAATATACATATTTACAATGCTCAGTGGCAGAAGTTGACAATTTTGGGGGATCTTTAAAGGAGAAAACACATGCAATTCTTGATTTTTCACCTCCAGTACAATGGTGGTAATGGTGTTGGCGATTATGAACAATAATAATGATGATCAGTATATCTTCTGAAGATTCTACTGCTTTATCCTTGGTTTGGTCATGGCCTAATCCAGGATGATGTTATCAAGTCTTTTAGTGTTTCAGGAAATACTTCCCACCAATTGGATTTCTAGCCAAACTTTTGAGCTAACAACTGAATACTACATAAGGTCTATCACCCAGCCTCCCCCATCCCTGCTCCCCAGGGCTGAGGGAGAATGGGCCGTGAGTCATGGAGCCAGTTGGTGGGGAGGTGGCAGCTCTACCCACCAATGATTATTTTTAAAAATAACAGAGGGCTCTTATTATACCTTCAATCCACAATTTCCTTGCCTCTACCACAACCAAGCCAATGTGGTGGAATACACATCATCAGTTTTCAACTTCTTTTCATTTTTAAAATTTGTGTTAGTCAGCTTTTTCTTTTATAGTCTTCTGTTTTTGAAATGAAAGGGAGAGAGGAATGTGTAGGATAATTAGCCCTGGTTATTTACCATTCTAGCAAATGCCAGGGTCTCTGAAATTGTACTACTTTCTGTGCCTGATAATTCTGAAACAGATCATTATATTCTGCTAGATGAAAGTGTAGTAAAAATCGGTTTTTTTTATATACATTTGCTAGCTATATACACTCAGCTCACCTATGACACATGGAAATATAAAAATTTGTAACTTTTTCAACAAGTCATCTCTTGGAATTTGGGAATATATACATATAATACCATAACCCTATTGAGTAGCTTGTATGGTTATGATACTCAATTCCCATCTACATCCTAGTTTTATCTACTTATTAAAAGTAATTGCATGCAAATCACGACACTTAACTATTTTTTAATCTTCACGCCTACTTGTTCTCTCTCAGATGTATCAATCTGCCAATTTGCTCAAAGGTACAGAACTCTAGGAAGCATTTGTCATTTATCCTAACAGGTGGATATTTATTGGATATAATGAAATTTACAGGTTATTATCTGTCTCATATATCCTCCCCTCCTTTAAGGAAACAAAAATTAACATAAAATTTATCAACTCTACTGTGAGGGCAGTGCTACTTATTTATAAGTTGGTTTGTTTTTCATTTCAACTCTTCCCACTGTCTTAATCATTACCTTCATTCTTCCTTTTGTCAGCAAGAGATCCTACCTTCTGTCCAATTTAACTATTATTAGCCTCTCTGCTTGTTAAGATTATCATATTTTATATTTCCAGTTTAATCATCTGTAGTGGTTTAAAAATGTTGCAAATAAAGTTTTAAAATATATGATACAACATCTTTTATTTGTTTATTCTCTCAAATATCCTATTTAGGGATGCCCTGGCAGCTCAGTTGTTAAGTCTGAGGCTCCAGATGGCATAATCCATGTGAAGACCCAAGGACCCTAGTTCACCACATGGGTTGGAGGTGGGGACAACCAAGATAAACAACTAAATAAATAAATAAATGTTTCATCCTCCTCTCCCTTGCTGCTGCCTGCCTACTTGCTTTAATTCCTTAGAGGTCTAACATAATTAGGAAAACTCCAAATAAAATCAAAGTTTATTGTCTTTACCTAATTTCTGTTTTTTCCCATTGTTCTTTCTTCTTTCTTGATGTTTCAAGATATCCTTCCTCTTTTAAAAACTTCTTCAGTTATTCTTTTAGGATAGGTGCGCTGTTGGAAATTCTTTTCATTTTATTTTAATCTGACAATGTTTTGTGTGATACAGAATTCAGGGTTGACAACAGTTTTCATTCAATGCTTGAAAAATGTTGTGGCACTTTTGGCCCCATGGTTTCTGATGACAATTAATGCCATTTAAGTTGTTTCAAAGGTGGTGTTTCCCTCTAACTGCTTTCAAGACTTTTTTCTTTGCTTTAATGTTTTGAGGTTTAATTATAATGTGCCCTGACATGGATTTCTTTGGATCTATCCTGTATAGGGTTTCCTCAACTTATTTTTTAAGACTTGATTGAGATATAATTCAAATACAATAAACTCACCCACTTAAAATGTAAAATCAATTATTTTTAATATTTAATAGCTATGTTTACTACATTCACAGACTTGTGGAACTATTGCTATGATCTAATTTTAGGATAGTAACATTACCTTAAAAACAAAACCCCACATCCATTAGCAGTCATTCTCCATATTGCTTCCTCTCCCAACAGTTCAGCAAACCATTAATTTACTTTCTTTTTCTACAGATGTCTATTTTCTTGGCATTTCATTTGAATAGAATCATACAATATATAGTCTTTTCTGACTGGCTTCTTCATTTAGCATAATGTATTCAAGTGCATTCCTATTGTAATAGATATCAATATTTCATTTGTTTTCATTGTTTGCCAAATAATAGCCCATTGTAAGAAAATATCATAAATTTTTTTATCCATTTATTAGCTGATGGACATTTGGTTTGTTACTATATTTTAGCTAGCATGAGTAAAGCTACTAGAAAACATTTTCGTGTAAGGTTTTGCAAGTATATATACTTTTTATTTCTCTTAGATATATACTAGAAGTAGAATTGCTTCTTGTTTTAAATTTAGTTTGTTCTTGTTCTAGTGTATTTAGGTGTAGGATTAGTCTACTGATTTAGAATCTTCTTTTTTAAAATATATTTGCAGACATAAATTTCCCTTTAAGTACGGTATTATCTACATGTTTCTTGTATCCTTAGGTCTATTTATCTCAAAATATTTTCTAAGTTTCCTTGTGGTTTCTTTGTGGTTATTTTGTAATATACTGTTTAATTTCTAAATACCTTAATTTCTAAAATTTCTTGCTGTATTGATTTCTAATTTCATTTCACTTAGGTCAGAGAAAATATTTTGTATGATATTAATCCTTTTATATTTAAACCTTGTTTTACAGCTTAGTATATGATGTATTGAGGAGACTGTTCTGTGAACACTCAAGTAGAATGTATTTTCTGCTGCCGTTGGATGGAGGATTCAATTGATGTTTCCTCAGCTTAGTTGGGTCTATAATACTGCGCAAGTGTTCTATTTCCTTTTTAATACTTGATATAGTTATTCTATTAGTTTTTATACGTGAAGTATTAAAGTCTCCATTTATTATTATTTACCAGTGTTTTTTGTTTTGTATTATGTCTTTCAATTACTATTTGAAGTCGTTTGTTTTCAGCATTAAGAATTTTATTATTATAAAGCAGGTTTTCTAGCAATAACCAAACTTTTTTGTAAAGAGAGGAAAGGAGGTAAGATGCATTTTAAGGAAGGAAGGAAGCACTTTTATTTATTTGTTTTGATTGTTACCCCTGGCTCTGGGTTTTGAACCCAGGTCTTTGGGGACTTTACATGGTCTATACCCCAGCTGATGGCCTAGTGCCTGAGCTACCATTGAGCTACTTCGAGTAATTGATCTTTATGTCAGCTTTATTTTTGAAAGATAGTTTTCTAGATATAAATTTGTGAATTGGCAAGGGTTTTTTTCTTTGAGCACTTTGAATATGCTATCATACTGTCTTATAGCCACCACTGTTTCTGATAAGGAGTCAGAAATTAATCATATTATATAATTCCTTTGTATGCAAATAGTTGCTTTTCTCTTGATATTTTCAAAATTTTCTCTTTTTCTTTCCACATTTTAATGTGGTATTCTTAAGGTATTGAATTTCTTATATATGTAGATTAATGTTTTCTTCAAATCTAATGTCATCCCCAGATGGTGCAGCCTTGGGTATGTACAGCCAGCCTATAATGAAAGTGCTTTTAGAAAGACTATCTTTTGTCTTAACCTTTGTTGATCTATTTGCCTCCATTGATAGCAATCTCAGTTGTTAGCCTTCACTAATTACTGTCTGGCTATTTTATTGTTTCCCAGAATGTCTGATCCAATTAAATGAATTAACTGCATGTCCCTTTACAATGACAATCTTCCCCTTCTCCAACTTTATTGAGTAATAATCTACAGGTAATTCTACTTATCTTTAAAGTGTACAGCACAATGGTTAGATATACACATGCATTGTAGAATGATTATCAACATGAGGATAGCTACGTGGTAATTGCCTCACATAATTAACTATGTGTGAAGGAAGAGGCGAGAATGCTTAAGACCAACTTTTAGCAATGTCCAAGTATATAATACTGAATTATTAGCTATATTCATGCTTCCATACACTAGATTTTCAGAATTTCTTCTTAAAATTGAAAGTTTATACACTTTCACCTTTATCTCCCTATTTTCCCTTCCCCACAGTCCCTGTAAACCACCAAACTGCCATTTCATTATCTGTTTTTTAAAATTTTGATTTTTTTTTTTTAGATTCCACATATAAGTAGTAACATACAATATTTGACTTTGAGGCAAGACTTTGAAGTTTTTATCTGATTCCAGGAGAGTTCTTCTTAGCTATTCCTTGCCCTGGTTCTTTCTGGTAAACTTCTAGCTGGTTTCTGTCACCCTCTAATTACTTACTTGCCACTACTATCTCCATTCTTTTCAAGAGTTCCCTTAGGTTCAAACTTTTCCTCATTCCATTCCAAATAAAGTCAGCTCACTAGGGAAGGTCGAAGCTCTCTGTTTTTGTAGACTGCTCTTTCCTTGGGTAAAGTTCCTTCACCTAGTCCAGAGGTGAGGAGAACAGAGGTCTCCTCTAGAGTGACAAACTCACATCATGGGCAGAGTTAGGGGCTGAAGTTGCCACCTCTGGGCTTCTCGGGTTATTTCTGCTCATATGGAAATTCTACCTTCCGTTTTTCTCTTCTTAAACTTTTTACAGATCTCTTGCCAAATTTGGGAAGTTTTCTGTCATTATTTATATGAATACTTTTGAACCCGATTCCCCTCATTCTCTCTTTTTGGGAACCTGTCGATATGAAAATTAGTTTATTTGTTATAGTCCCAGAGGTCACCAAGTTTCTATACATTTTTCAGTCTTTTTTATCTCAGTTGTTTAGACTGATGCATTTTCTTTTTGCTACTTTGAAGTTTTCTGACTCTTTCCTCTGTCTTCTCTTTTCTGCTAATGAATCCAGTCAGTGAGGTTTTATTATTTCAGTTATTCTATTTTTCAGTTTTAAAGCTTCCATTTGGTTCCTGTTCACGGCTTCTATTTCTTTGCTGAATCTTTTAATTTTTTTCATTTGTTTCAAGTATGTTCAAAATTGTTCACTGGAGCATTTTTATAATAACTGCTTTAAAATCCTTGCCAGATAAATCCAACACTTAAATCATACTGAAGTTCCTATGTGTTGATTATTTTTTCTCATTCAAGTTGATTTCCTTTTCTTGGTAACTTGCAGATGATTATACCTGACTCCTATCTCTGTGTATTATGAATATAGGGTGTTGCCTCAGAGGTGTAAAATATAGGAAGAACATTATGAAAGCTAGAAAGAGGAATGGTTGTCAACTTAATTAAGATGAAAACAAGTCCTTTATTCTAGGATCTCACTCTAAGAATGAACAAGTAAAGGAAATTTTCATTTTTACGCATATTCTGAGGACACACTCAATTTTATGAGGCGAAATGTAACATTTTCCAATTGCAAAACTACACAGAATCCTCCAACAGACTGCAAGTATAAGCCTACCCTTTTTCAGTGTGAAAAATGAGAAAAATAAGAAGGAAAAGTAAAAGAATATAAATATCACCTCAGAAAGATTAATTATGGATAAAGTCTGTTCTTGAAAAGCTAGTCTGGTTTAAATATTCCCCTATGCCCCTTCCTCTATGCATGATGTTTTTCCTAAAATGCGATAAGCATCTTTTCATTCCAGAAAGATGTTTTGTGAAGTCTGCAAATAATTGTTATCATGGAGCTCTAGAGTCCCAGGGCAAGCTATTACGTTCTTGAGGCTAATGCTATTTGGGCATTTAATGGGCTTGCTACTTTAACAGAGAAATCTGGAAGGATAAAGTTTTCCTCCAGACCCAATTATTCCCTTTCAAGCATATTGGTGTTGCAACTTGTTCTGCAGAACTCTGTTAAAAAAAAATCTCATAGATGAGAAAGAATTAAGAAATAAATGATTTTCTTTTTAGAGTCTTTTACATTGTTTAAATATATGTTCTGCAAATCTAAGTGTGGTAAAATTAAAGACATATAGCTAAGGAGATAGTAAGTTAAAGAATTTTCCATTGTACAATTTTTGCTGTTGTACATCTCAAGAAAAAAAGCAATGTAACAGAACACACCATAATTAAATTGCTTATAACACCTTTCATATGAAGCTGTTAAAACAGGCTACAAATTTATCTACCACACGAATAATCAAGGGTAGGAGGAGAAATAAAGGGAAAAATAGATGTAGATTCTGGACATTTGCCCTTTGCAATAATTTTATCACTTCTTGAGTGATATAGCAGTAATTTGATCAAACTCAAGGAAAAAAATCTCCAAAATTTTGTCATGTTAAAGTATAGAAGATCACTATAGCTATTGTATAATGGAAACTTGATGGCAAAGAATCTATGAATTGTTTAAGGAGTTAATTATGCAAAAAAAAACTTCCCTGTATTTTATTATTCTTATTGTTACTGATAATGTTGTTCTAAATATTAATGCCTTGTTCTACAGTTCACAAAGAGTTTGCAAAAACATATTTAATATTGAGAACAATAGTATGTACTGTATAGGGAAGAATTATCTTCATTGGAAGACAGAAAAACTAGAGTTTAAAGAAGTCCTATCACTTGCTTAGAAAAACATACCTAATAGTAAGTGAGAAAATGGAATTTCAACCTAAATAATAAAATATAATGAATGCTACATGCAAAAATGTTTGAGAGCTAGGTTGTCTGAGTTTATATCTCACTACTGCCATTTGCTGTATCACCATGGGCAAGTTACTGGCTAGCTCTGTGCCTCAGTTTCCTAATTATAAAGTGAGAAAACATGTTACCTGATTAGAAGAATTGTATTAATTTTTTGCAAATTTCAGTGCATAAGCCAGTATGTAGCATATGGCAAATATTCAAATTAACTTTCTATATTCCAGCTACTCCTTTTCTAGATAACTTAGTCTTCCTGCCTACCTTGTCTCAAATTCCTACTAAATGAAACAGCCTAACCCATGACTCCAGCTTTGGATGATGAATTTAACCACAATATTTAAGTGCTTGTATCAATATACTCACTCCACTGTGTACAGCTGAGTCGAAACAAACTTACTCTGATGAATTTGTATTCTGGAAGCAGAGAAACTTAAATAATGTGAAGACAGACTACAACTGAAAAGATCTTATAAAGAGGAGGAAAGATTGAAGGAGAAAAATAGATCTAGAGCTATGCAGAAGAAAAGTACCATAACAGAGAAGGAAGGGTTAATGTTTCTTTGATTCCTAAACTCTCCTTTCCACTCGGCATTTCAGTATTTTAAAGTCTTCCAAAATGCTTTTCCAAAAACATAAGGGTCAGGTATGACCCAACTCTTAGTCCTTGCAGAATATTATAGGCCTGCTACTCTCCTTGGGAGTATGTCAAGTCTCTGAGGCTTATCTACGCATCTCTTTCATTTACAGACTTCATCATTTGCATTGTACTGATTATACACCCTTTTGCTTCTGAATCATAATTTCTGTCACTCCATAACTCCTCTTGTATCATAAGCTCCAAGAACGTTACAATTCTTATTAATGATTCAATTGTTGAAGGAATGAATGAATACATTATTATAATGTTTATTCCTAGTAATTCACGCCTATGAACACCAAGGGCAGTGCTTATGGGTCTGATTACATGGAAATTCAGAAGGACCTACTAGCCTTCATCTGAAGACTCCCTGCTTGAATTCTAAAAGATTCAATACTTTTATCAGGTTACAAACTACTTTCTTATAATGAGAATTAACTCTTAAAATGTGAGAGCCACTAAGAGAATAATGTGTTCTTTAAAATTTTTCTACCTAGTAATAAGTGCTTTCCTGAGAGCAGATTTTAAAAAGTAAATGACCTTAGACACACAAAGATGGTAACACAGATGAGGAGTCAGAGATCAGAAAAAACTGAAGGCCCCTCACATCACCGTACATAGGTTTCCCCAACTATTCAAATGTAGAGCATTCCTGTGAAAACTTTCATAAGTGGAAATGTTGTAAAGCAAAGAATTAATTATCAATAACTTATGTGGAAAAAATGTTGAGCTTTCCAAGACGTAAAAATAACCTACCCAATCATACCAAATGACATATAAAGCTAAAATAACACTAAAATACAGTAAAAGCATGAATGGTATAATAAATACATCATTTACACAAAGTAGATCCCAAGAAGGAACTTCCTGCTGCCACATTCACTATTCAGGGTGTGCACTGCTTGCTTTAAATCAAAAGCTGAGGTGCACCCTGATGGAGTAGCTGTTAAGTCCACCACCTCCAGTTAGGTGTAGTCCCTATACATCCAAAGACCTGGATGCATGTCTTGGGGCTGGGGGGAACAATGAAGATGAACAACTTAATACAATTAAAAAAATAAAATGCTTCTTCTTCCTTGTCTCCCTGCCTACCTGCCTGCCTACTAGCCTTCATTCCTGCCTGCACTTCTCCTAAAAAAAAAAAAAGCTGAATGATGTTTTTGCTTGTCATCTTTGGGTATAAGAGCAAAATTCCTCTTGGGATTTATTGGCTAGTAAAAACAGGCAATAATGCAGATGTTTCCTACAAGCAAAGTGGCATTATGTGAATTTTTGAACAGCAGAGGGTACCTGTACTTACTGATCATCCTCCATTTAGTGGCTAACTAAGGAAACTGAATTCCACTTAGCTGTGTATATCCAATGTCTAATGACTAAGTTAGGTTATAAGTGTGTTGCTTCTTTTTAAATGATATTAAATGATACTAAATGATATTGAAGTAGCACTGGTTTATAATATTATAGACGTCCCAGCTGTAGAGGATTATAAAATAACATTGGTATGTATTAGATTATTTTGACCACCAAAAGTCTAGTTTCCATCTTTCACTATACAATGAAACCTTTTTTATCCAGTTTATCCACCCACTTCTCCCTTCCTTTCTGGTGACCACTGTTTTGTTTTTGTAATCTAAGAGTCTGTTTTTGTTTTGTTTGTTCATTTCTTTATTTCCAACATACAAGTGAAATCTCATGGTGTTTGTCTTTCTCCTTCTAACAGTACAATCACCTTTAGTTATAGTTACAGACGGCAAGATTTCACCTTTTTTGGCTTTTTTTCTATTCTCTCTCTATGTGTATGTGTGTGAGTGTGTATGCAGAGAGAATTTTTATAAATCATATATACATATATATACATATATATCAGATATTCTTTATCCTATCATCCATCAACAGGCACTTAGGTTGTTTCCAAGTCTTGACTGTAGTGAATAATACTATGATGATACAGGGAAATGCATATAACTCTTCAAATGTGTGTTTTTGTGTTCTTTGTAAAAATACCCAGAAATTGGATAGCTGGATCCTATGGTATGTCTAGTCTTCATTTTTTGAGGGATTTCCATACTGTTTTCTATAATAACTGTGTCAATTTGTGGCCACACCAACAGTGTACAGAGTCCCCTTTTAACCACGTCTTCAATGACACTTACTGCTTCTTATCTTTTGGATAATAGTTATTTTCATAGATGAGAGCATACCTCATCATGTGTGATTTGCATTTCCTTAATTGTAAGAGATGGTCAGTTCTTATCATGTGTTTATTTCATCTGTATGTCTTTTTTGGAGAGGTGTCTATTCAAATCCTCTGTACATTTTTAAATCAGGTTGTTTTATGTGGAGAAATTTTAGCGAATACTTTTTCTAAAACATATTTTTTAGTATTTTTGAAGTTCAGTGGAATATTAGCCACAGTTACAGAGAAGAATCTATGTTGGCAGATTTACGTATTCTGCAATATTTATTCATAATTTTTACCCAAAATATTTCCTTCTGCACAAATGGACATATAAAGTACAAGGATCCCTAGAGGGAATTAGTCAAGTTATATGGATTATAACATGCTAATATTTAATGCATTTATTTAATCTATTATAAGAAGTTCAACATGCTAGTTGCTCAATTACTAGGAATGAAATGAAAAGAATGCCCTGATGCCAGACTCTTGAGTTCAGAACTTTTATCTGCATCCCCAGCACCTAGCATAGTGCCTGATTAGAAGCTGGAATTCCTTACATATTTCTCAAAATAGAGAAGTATGTAATAAAAGTACACTACACTCCTGAGAATTATATGAGTAACACAGCCCATGTGTTTACTCAAGATGGTGGAACGGAGAAGTATCTTATCAAGTCCATTTAGTTGATGAAGCTAATTTCCCCAAAGGCTGGCTCTTTTTCTATTATCCAAGTCTCCATCAGCGTGTAAAGGTAACCTCATAGCACTGGCTGACCATTATTCTCAGCTCCATGAAGCTTGTCATTTTATCAGTTACTACCCTTAATGGATATATTGAAGGTTCATATTCTACACGAGAGCTTTCAAAAGTGATGCTTAAATTTACCTAAAAAGAGTCATGTTTGTAAGTCCAGAATTGGGCTTCTTCTGCAGAGGTAATGAGCTAGTTAAATATTGAATGTGAATTCAGCTAAGCATTTAAAGAAAATCACTCCCTAAGGAATCAAGTTAAGTTGAAGTTCCGTCAATTCTTCATGTGCTTGAGCTATATGTGACTTTTCCTTGGCTCTATTTACTTTGGAAGCTATTACAGTTAAACAATTCCCACATTACTGTTTCTAAAAAGAGAATTCTCAGGTGTAGGGAGCAACTCCAATTACAATGGAGCTAATAAATTAACACTTTGTCTAAACAGTGCACTCATTCATTATATCAGAGCAAATAGTTGAGAAAGTCATGATGGATATTTTAAAAGGCTTTTCTAAATAACAGATTTTGATCTTATAAAATGGTTTAAAATCATCTTGCTAGATAAGTATTGGCTAACGATATGAGACATTGACTAAATGATTCAGTATACAGACAGGTTATCAAATAATAATCTAGAAAACTACAAATGGATTATAGAAATGTGGCATCATCATTTTCTAAATCTACATGGGTTTTTACTGATAACCTTACTATCATTTATCAATTTGATGAAAGATTAATTGCCTGATTATCATTTTATTGCTACTATTGTAAAGTCTTTGGTCTCTCGCAGTAACTCTCTAACTGATTAAATTGATACACACAATTTGTAAGTATACACATTTGCACCCAGGCATATGTATACTTTTTATCCAGTCACGTTTCTGTAATTGACTCTACTAAACCCATTTGCACAATTTAAAAAAGCCAAGTCCCTTTAACCACTTCCTTTTCTCCATCCCATACATCCTTTCAATCCTCAAATCTTGACAATCTTGCCTATATGCTTTCATCTATCTCCACCTTTCAGATTATTACATCACCCTCAGAGCGGATTCTCTTACTTCCATTTTTATTCTCTTCCAAACCATTATGCTCTTTAAATTAAGATTAAAACCTCTAAAATATGAAAATTCTCAGATATTTCCCTGCTTGAAACTCATAAAGACATCCCTTTCCCCTTATGATAAAACTTAAACTCTTACCTTGCTTATAAGGTGTGATCTGACCTCTGCCCACTCCTTCAGCAACACTTCTTTCTACTCTTTCCTTCATACCCTAGCTGTACTGAACTTCTGGCTCTTGGAAAGCTCAGTGAAAGGTACTGGTCACTTCTAGTTCTCTTTGCATGTCACTCCCTCCTGTTCGCCCTGGTAATAAACTACACATCCCTCAAGTCTTGGCTAAGATGTAATTTCCTCTAGTGAGTCTTCTCTAATATTTGCCCTTAGCCCAGACTAGGTTACTCTCCCTCTGTGATTCCTTTCATTTTGCATATTTCACTGTACGGTATTTGTGTGTTTAATTAGCTGCCATCTCTGTCAGATTACAAACTCTGGAGAATAGAAGTATCATCTATCTCTCTTTCCATTTTAACTCCTTAATCAAACACATAGAAAGCACTTAATAAATAAAGTTAAACGAATATATGCCTGTCAGACTGGCTTTTCCAGAGTGCAATTTTCCCATGAACAAAAGACTTCCATATATTTAGAAGAAAGATCCAGTAAATTAACCCAAGGAATTTCCTTTAAGTCACATTAAATTGTGTGGGTCTAAAAAATACCATGTTCCTGGTATAACCCCATGTCTCAGGTAAATAAGGAAGCTAAGTTTCAGGCCATGTAGAGTCTGAGGACCCAGGTTTACAACCTGGATACACACACACACAAACACACACACACACACACATATATAAAATGTTCCGTACTACCAATCTTCACTTTTCTGAGTCTTTCTTTTGTTCAAGTTTAAATTCTAGTGCTTGCCATCTCCACTTTTTAAATCCTACCCATTGTTCAGTAACTAACCAAGAATTACTCTCATTTTCAATAACTGTCATGTCTTTTTCCTACAAATCCAATCTCTTTTCACTACATGGATTGACCAACTCTCTATCCTTTAACACTCAGTGCATTGCTGATAAAATAGGACACTTTCTGCTTTGTGGTGCAAGTAATTGTACATATATTTGCTATAGTAATAAGCTGTAAGCTTCTTTTAGGATTGTTATTTTTTCTGTGCATCTGTCTTCTCTAACAGATAAGATCATGAACAGGGAACTTTATCTCTTTTATTTTCTATTCTTTAAATAGCTAGTGTAGTGTCTGGAACATTGCATAGGTAATGAGAGACATTTCAGAGTCAGGTAAATTTATATGTTTGATTTTTATCATGTTACTAAAATAGTGATAAAAGGACTACTATAGCACACCTGGGTGGAGTAGTGGTTACTTCCATTGCTTCTGGCTGAACACAGTCCACATATATCCCAAGGACCCAGATTCATGACCCTTGGTGGGGATGGGCAACCAAAATGTACAACTAAAATTAAAATAAATTAAAATTATTCTTTCTCCTCTCTCTGCCTGCTTTCCTAGCTACCTTCATTCCTATCTGCACCTTCTGGAAAAAAAAAAAAAAAAACTACTACTATGAGTTAAATGAAGTAATATTTCCAAATGCTTTCTCATTCAATAAATATTGAGAACTATGTGATAAACATGAATTTATTCAACAAATATAATTATACCATGTAGCAGGTATTATTCTAGGTGCTTGAAATGCACCCGGAAACAAAATAAGCAAAGATCTCTAACTTCTGAAGCTCACATTCAAGTAAGTTAAAACAGGCAATAAACATCACAAATCAGTAAATTTTATCATGCACTAGATTATGGGAAATCCTCTAGAAATAACATAAGGAGGGAGGAGTTCAGAAATGGTAGAGGTGGAGGGCAGGTAAGATAGATCTTATTTTAAAGGTCACAGAAAAATTTGAGCCAAGATCAAAGATATGAAGAAGATGAAGAGACGAGGTATGTGGCTATCATAGGGAAATATGTGGCTATCATAGGGAAATATTTCAGGCAAAGTGAACAATCAATAAAAAAACCTACATGAAAACATACCATGTGTATTGTAGGAAATGCTGGGAGGTCATGTAGATGGCTAAGTAAAGAGGAGAGTAGAGGGATGAAGTCAGAGGGACATGAGAAATCACTTCTTACCGGATTTTGCAGTTCATTGTAAACACTCTGGCATTTGCCAGATAAAGTGGATGAGACACAGAAAGTGTTGAACGAGGAGTCACATCATCTGATTTACAGTTTAACAGGATCTCTCTGGCTGCTGTATTGAAAACACATTTCAGAGGGCAAAGGCAGAAGTATGGGGATAACTTAGGAAGCAACTGAGTAACTTAGGAGAAATCAGTGTTGACTCTGGATGGTAAGAGTTCCGGTGGCCAGATTATGGATAAAATCTAAAGGCACCAGTCATACAATTTTTCTAACAGATTGGATGAGAGAAAGGTAGCAGTCAAAGGTGACACCACGTTGTTTCACTGGAGCATTAAGAGGAATGTAGTTTGCCCTCCATTGAAATGAGAATACTGAAAGTAGACTAGTAGGTTTAGAGGAAGTTCAGTTTCAACAAGTAAAGTCTGAGAATTCTATTAGTCTTCTGAATATGTATATATGAGTCTAGAGTTAGTATCTGAATTGAAGGCACAGACTTGGTGTTATGGGAAGAGAAGTGGTATAAACTCAAAGTTCCTGTTGGCAAGAAGCTTATGCTCTAGTGACAGAACAAGAGTAATTACTCACAAAATAAATGTCCTTCCCGATCCCAAAAGGTTACTCCATGTATTCTTTGTAGAGAACTAGCATTAGCATCATCTGCAGAAAAATGTTCAAAATACAAATTTATGAGCCAAATTCTTCACCCAATGAATTAGAAGCCTGAGAATGAGGTCCTGGTTGTATTTTTTAAAAAGAAAAGTTACAGGCAGGAATGAAAATGAGTAGGTAGACAAGTAGGAAGAAAGAGGAGGAAGAAACATTTATTTTTATGTAGTTGTTTATCTTGGTTGTTCTCCCCAGTCCTGGGTCTCAAACCTGGCTCCTTAGGATGTATGTGGACTATGTTTGGTGATCTTATCTGCTAGGCCACTGAGGCACAACCCTGGAGGCATTTCAATAAGCCTTTCAGGTCATTCTTCCATTTAATAAGTTGAGAACCACCTAAACGGAAGTGAATAAATATTTGTTAGGCTCACATTTTTTAGGTTTAAATTTCTATTTTATAATAATATGACTTCATCAGTCAAATTTGATTCTGTGTCTAATCATAATTGTGAGATTGAACTTCAATTCATATCTTATAGATTAGGGCTAATATGTCCAAGCTATTGAGTATCACACTGTGAGAAGTCAAATGATGGAAGGCGGAGAAAAAATCCAACTGACTCCAGATCTTAATTTCCTCTGCTAACAGAGAGAGAAAGCACTGCTGTTAGTCAGTGTTGACCGAATAAGACGAAAGAGAATCAGGATGGAGTTTTTCCCTTGTTTTCTCTGACCTGTGCTCTCTACAGGGAGTGAGACTAAATTATTTCTCAGAAGTCCTCCCAGGTAAATCATTCTTTGATTATCTCCCTTGAGGTTTCTACAAGGAACACTGTGGAAAGTATCACCTGTAGTCAAGAGTGATCACCTACACAAGCACACATTTCTGATTTCTAGTTCAAGACACTCAGACACAATCTGGCAATGAGTGGGCAGTCCCAGGAGTTTCATGCAGCTGTCACCAGACATAGAGTCTGTCCAAAGCCTATTGTAGGTCTTAACAAAATGCTAAAAACAAAACAAAACAGTATCTTTCCATGATGTCTGTGAATCTGTCAACCAGAAGCACAAAGCTACAGACCTACAGAATAGATGATCAGAGCATTTTGAACTGACATTGATTAAACTTGGCCAAAGAGTTTTTGTTCATCTAACCAGCATCTCAGTCCCTATCTTGACCAATTCCATTCAATTTTAAGAATGAAGACTTTTATTTTAACCATCAATTCTAATGTAATTCCAGAATCTATTCATATCTGGTCAGGGATATGTGATTCTTCCAGGAAGTGAGTCCTGGTTACCCACATATTCATTGAGGTTTCCTTTGCTCTCTGCTTACCTTGTCCCACTGTGCATTGAGGTATCTGATTATGCATGACTAGCATTCCAATACCCTCAAAGGATGGCAATCAGTTACTTGACTGGAATGAGGAAAGGAAGGATAGAGTAGAACCAACCATCCTGCCTTTTCTTGTCTCAGCTTTCTTTCCTAGTAAGTAAAATTCCATGCCCAGTACCTATGACTGATGGCCCTAAACCTCTGATATGTTTACCAGTCCCCTAGAACCATTTACCAACAAAGCATCGTTTAGTTGCTTAGAACATTTCTTTAGTGGTTTAGAACCTTGCATCTAAACTTGCATCTGCATCAGAATAACCTAGAGGGCTTATGAAAGCACATTTTCTAGGTCCTAACCTGAAGTTCCTAACACAGTAGTTAAGAGTACAGCTTGAGAATTTGTACTTACAGTTTGTTGCCAATGATTGAGTACCATCTGATCTGAGGACTACACTTAGAGAACATCTGCAGAGAGGTTTTAATATGAAAGGAAACCTATGTATGCTCTATACTGAAAGGCAGCGATAGATATATATAGATAGATAGATAGATAGAGAAATCTAATATGCATTGAGAATACTGTGTCAGACACTTGAAATTTTTTCAGTTAATACTTCTAATCACCCTATAAGCTGTGTATTATTAACATTCCCACACTACTTTTGGAAATTTTGGCTTAGCAGGTTCACATAGGTGGTAAATGATGATATTGTTTCTTACTCACGATACTTTACTTTTTGGTAACAGCTACACATTGTGTTTCCCTCTTCATTACACTTCTTTTACTCCTTATTGATCATCAATTCATTTCCTTAACTTCAAATATGCCATCAAGTTCTCAGCATACCTCAAAGACAGACTCATCCAAGTTATAACCATGCTATGGTCCTCAAGACTTCCAGATCAATAAAAAGTTTAACAACCATGCCCACAATACAAATTGTCTAACTTGATGTCCATATATTAAACCATTACATTAACCAATATAATTTAGTATTAGACCTAGTTGTCTAAATGTAGTATCTGCTTCCTTTGACAGACCTGTGAAATACTGTCTTTTGAACATAATCCTGCAGTGTAATAACTGGAGAGGTAGACATTCTTCATCCTGAATGCTCAGTTCCCTTCAGTGCTGAATACCCAGTGAGATCCATTCTAAGCTGTACATATTTAAACTTATTAAGGACAGAGGCTGCTAGAGAAGCACCCAGAATGGGTTGATGGAATATCCAGGGCAAGCAAAACATGATGGAGAGTAGGAGACAACTGTGCCATTCTCAAAGGAATCTATCATAATATAAATGTACATTAAACATGTGGGTCGATTTAAGGTAGATTTAAACAAAGTGAAATTGCTAACCTGTACTTCCTTGAGGACAGAATCTGCATTTTGAGTCATCTTCTTCCCCAACAATCTTGAATATTGCTGTAGATATCAGGGCCAAATAAAAACTAGTGAATGATGGGAAGGAAAGGATAAAAGGAGAAGGGAAAGGAAAGGGAGAAAGTGGAAGGGAATGAGAGGAAAGAGGAGGGAAGGAGAATGGGGATAGATAGAAGAAGCAAATGGAAAGGAAGAAGGAAACTGTTCCTACCATTAGCAAGATTTTCATTAAATCACCACACTTAAAAACACACTGCCTCTTCTAAACCATCATGTCTTCTTCTTGGCTACGCTGATTAATTACATGTTCCTCTTTTCCAAGATTACATTACAAAAATTTTCTTTCCTTTTATACTCCTAACCAACTTCTATTCTAGCCAATTAAAGTTGCACTTGCAAAGCCTGTCTTTATGGCTTTTAATAAAAAGGGAATAACATTCACCTCCAGATACATTGCAAAGTACTTCTTTTAACCTTACCATTTCTCTGCAACCAATCTCTGCTCTCGACTTTTCTATCATTGCAATCTTAAAAATGTCCATTACACAGAATCCCAGGCATAGGTTCAATGTAGCTCCCTAGGAACTAGAAAGTAGAAGTTCTACTTCTTAGAAAATCTTGTTAGTGTGAAGGTACAATAGATTTGATAAAACATGTGCCAGGTTACAGGTCAAGTCAGCCCACATTGGATGTGAATTTGTTTTCTGACCAAGTAATGAGTCATTCCAAATAAGGACATTAATTTATTTGCACTTCTTGGGGTAAGAGGGTGCATCACATAGAAACAATGACAGGAATTTAGATGAAGAAGGCAAGACGGTTAACCCTGCCTTAGAACTTGGCCAGAAATAAAAACTCAGGTATTTTGAATCAAGCATGAAGGAAGAAAAAATATAAAGTAGCTCTCTTCTTGTTTTTTTTAATACCAAACACAGTAAATGACTCCATCAATGACAGTGAGCCAGAACAGCAGTTCTTAGCAGCATCAGTTAAAACTTATTAAAAATAAGATTCTCAGACCTCACACCAGGCTTACAGGATCAGAACCTGGGACTAGACCCACATTCTGTGTTTCCAAAGCCTCCAGGCAATCCTGATGCCTGCTAAAGTCTCAGAACCACTGCTTGATGAGTTCCACTTTTATAAAGACTAAAGTAGCAACCATACATGAGTTAATGAGGTGTGTGTCTTATCTATCTGGTTCATGTCCAGCTAGCAATTACGTTGATTCTTGATAAAAGACATACAGACCACCAGAAGTGACCTAGCTAGAAAGCTCCATGATGGAGTCAAGGCCAATGAGTTCAACAACATGACTGGCCACCAGAGGGCTGTTTCAGCCTTCCAGCTCATCTGACAGCATCCATGGCCCATGACTGAGGAACTCTAAGAAACATCTTCACGTGTGGGCTGTCTGCCAGCCACCTGGTTTTGATTGTGCTGTGGAATAAAAGTGAAGCAATTAGCTTCCTGTTGTTAAATGGTCTTCTCCTGATGGTTCTTACACATGTATTTTCCCCCTGTTGAGCCTTGCTGTGATGAATTTGGGGTTTTATTGCCCCACCCCACATTCCACACTCTTATTAACACAAGGATGACTCTGCTGGAAGGATTTGAAGCTACAAAATCACACCATATCTGGTCAACACTGAACTGCCCAGATCTAATATCACAGTCAGCAAAACTCACAAAAATAAATCTTACTCAAATTCTTGTCCCTTTATTTATTTAGCTACTTCTCCCAGGTATTAATTCTTTCAAATTTGCCTTATTATGTTATGTTAAACAAATCACTTTTGCTGAAGAAATATTGATATTTATTTCTTTAATAAGGAGAGGGTCAGGAGAAGATGGAAGTGAGTTTTTTCATCTATTGCTCTGCTTTGATCCATAACATGCACAGATAAAATATTACCTATATATCATTTGGGAAATACATATCCTCAAATGTGCATTAAGTTCAACATTGGAGTTTTTAGACATATCTGGTTATGCCCAACTTTATTGCTCTGTCTCAGATTCTAACCCTTCCTGCTTTTGTAACATACTTAGCATAAACCTGTGAAAAAAACATAATTCTAAAAGTGAAGAGAATACATTTGATACTTGACTGTAAAATCAGCCTCAGTATTTTAGAGTCATAACTCCTAACACACACACACACACATCTGTGTCTTTGTGTAGCAAAATTCTCCAAGTCATGTTTCTATCAGTATGTGTGCATGCTGGTTCTTGCCCAGACACTTTTCACAAAGGCTAAATGATGAGCTAGCCTTACCCTTCTACTCTGGTGAGTTCATGTCATAGGCACATTCATGTACAAGGAGATTCTTTCCTGAGAACACTGAGCAGTTAATTTCCTAAGAATATGGTACCAAGACTCACCCACAATCAATAATGTTTGTCTGATTAAATGATTGCCTAAATGAATAAATGAAAATCTATGAATAAAACGAAGAATAAGTAGAATAATGGCAGATGAATTTGCCACCTTGGGTAGAGGGCTCTTGAACAATATGTTGAAATAGTTGAGTATTTTCTTAGGCTGTTAACAATTATGTACTGCTTAACGATACCCACTGGGACTCCCAGGGTTGCCTACTCAGAGCCCACACTTTTTCTTAACCTTCATCACTGTGCTTCTGTGCCTTTCCACGACCAGCCTTCCTAAGTAGACTCAAGTATAAAGTGATAAAGAGGCTCAATATGCTTTAGGAAAGCTAAATCCAGACCAAACGCGACTCTTGCCTCTGAGTCATGGGATTCCAAGAACCAGCCAGCTCTGATTGTCTTCTTCTCTAGAAAATTCCAGAAAATGCTGTTTCTAAAGAAAGCATTTCTTTCACCTTTGGTCTTGGATATAAAATGGAAACAAAGTTGGGAGGAAGTGAAGATAGAGAATAAAGTCGCTTTCATTCCTCCATGAGAGAGATTAAAAGGCTAAAAAATGAACAAAAAAATCTTGTGAATGACACATCCTACTTTGGAGACCCATGAGAAACAACCTACAGGATAAAAAAAAAAAAAAAACTCAGAATTTGGCTATAGAAAGTCAAATAAAACAATATTAAAATGGATTTTTAAAGAAAAAAAATATGATATTTATCATCTTAAAATATTTTAATGGTATTTCTATAATTATTTTTCTGGTTTTATTTTTGTACTGGTGTGTAAACCAATATGTGCTTGCTATAGAAATGCTTATATTAAAAGTTTCAAAATTTAAGAGGTTACAAATTATTATTAGGTCCTTAAAATAGAAAAGAACAAATTATCTTGTTGCGTTTAAAACAATATAGTAAAATTCTAGACACTACTAGCTGTCAGATTAATATTGAATGTCATAATAATGAAACCTTGGAAATGCTTTTCCTTTTGAAATTCTTCAAAAAAGGACAGAAACACAGAGAGAGAAAACGGAAAACTTAACATTTTAGTTTCAAAGTAGCAGAGTTGATACTCGATGATGGTGACCTTTTGATTCCAACAAATCATAAGAAAACCCTGTCACCTTTACCCTGTCCTTTACCCTGACTCCACTGAAGTCAGCGAACAAAGAAACCATGAAAAAAGAACATGATAAATTAGCTATGTGCATTAACAACCTTTATTTGTAGGCCTCCATTGATTTGGGTCCTGGCTTCCTCTACATAATCTCAACACAGGCCTCAGGATTCCAAGGAGAGAGACTTTAGACAAGTTATGACTTTCAAAATTATTGTGCTTCGTAGCAGACAAGATCCTATAAAATATTATTACTATTTCATTTCTGATTCTCAATGAATAATAATACAAGACTAGCCTACTCTTCATATTGTTTGAAGAAATATAAGATGAAAAAACTTTTGCATGTTCTAGCCTGATTGCTTAAAATGTATACATTTAAATCACTACATAGTGCATAGACAACATATAAAAGCAGAGAGAATATTGTTGGAGACAGAAGTCCTGGGTTCAAGAGTCAGCTCCAATACATATGACTATATACGTCTTTGGATCTTTGTGAGCTTCAGTTTTCGTATTTATAGACTTGGTTTTTGCAAGACTCTGATGGTAAGGGAAAGTCTTTGCAACCTAGTGTTTGTATGAAAGAGTGTCAGACATTTTTGTAGTATTTGTCTTTGGCATACGTCTTTTTGTTGATTAAAATATATTTAATACTCCTATTAGAATACACTCCTATTAGAATATACTATTAATTGTTAAAATCATGATAAAAAAGCATTGGTTTAGTTTTAAATCTAGGTTTCATTATGCTAAATTCAGAAAGCTCTAAGATTTGCTGTTATAGTTCTAGAGTAGGTTTTCTCAACCTCAGAACAACCGATATTTGGGACTAGATCATTGTTTGGGAGACCATCTAGTGAACTGTTAGATATTCGGCAGCATCCTGGGCTTGATATCATCCTCTGTTCCACCACACATACATTCATTTATGACCAGCAAAAATGTCTCCAGACATTGTCAAAAAATAACTTCTGGAGAGCAATACTGGCCCTGTTTGAGAACCACTGCTCTGAAATATGTGGAGAAAAGAGGGCCAGGAGGTGGGGATGTTGATTAGGAATCAGGAATCCCAGATTCTAGCCCAACCCCAATCTTGCCTTTGGCTATGCAAATTTGAGCAAGTTACTAACTTTTCTAAGCCTGGCTTCATATCTAGAAAAGGCATTTTTACAGATAACTTTTAAGAAGTCTCCCAACTCTATTAATGCTTTATGGCTTTTGTGTATTCACTTGCTGATTTCCTTCATGAGTTTCTCAAGACACTGAGACTTTATGTCTTTTTTGTTACAAGAGCAGCTTCAACATTATTCATGTGTCTTTGATAAGGGCCATTTATTTGGCTGATATAATAATTGCCTCAACTCCATGTTTGTGTCCCATAATGCCTACAGTTGGGACGTCATAAAATCCACTGCATGTCTAAGAAAAGAGAAACTCATATAGGTGAACCTGAAGGAGAGTGATCACTTAGGCAACTACTTATTTCTTGACTAGTTATTAATTGTACTCCCTTTCATGTGTAATATTCATTTGCTGCTGACCGAGTGTCAAATTTCTGAAGGAAAGATTACTCTCTACAATCACTTAGCATCGATTCTTTTTTCCAAATTGATGAGTCACTAGAAGAAAACTTCAAAAACCAATTTTGTTGTTTGACCTCAGGGTAAATATGAAAGATGTAACCATTGTTTCCTCACTCAACATTAAGGCTCAAAAATGAGGCACAAGTATTCCCCACTTGAAAGTCTTGAGAGCTATGATTATCCACGATAACCCCACTGCAACGGCAATGGAACCTTTTCCAAGTCTGACATCAAAACATGTTTCTAATGGAATCAGATCATTCTTTCATTGCTCTTCACAAAGTTTGCCCCTCATGCCTATGACCCACTCTCTGCAGAAACACTTCTCCAGGAGGACTAGAGTTCCATCAAATAGTGGATCAATGCCAAAGGAAAACTGTGAGGAGTCATCATTGAGGGTTCTGAGCTCTGGGTAATTAAGAGATCCAAGGAAATGCTTCAGGGTGCTACACTTAATTTGGTTTGGCTACAGTTATCAGTTCCCTCCTGTCTGATAAGGGGACTGAAGAAATTAACTTCCACTTATATCATTTTGTCTATAGGTGGTTAGTCAAAGGTCTAAACCATGTATTGTGGTTAAAATGAATAACCTGTGAAGACTGAAATAATAATAATGGCAGTGATCAAATAATTGAGACAGGAGATAAAAGGAAATGAAAAACCGAAAGTTGTCACTTTCTAACCAAGCAAGAAAAACGGAACGTTTTGCAGTTTGAAACAAGATTAAATGTTGTTCAACGCTTCCCATTTACTGAAGTCAAGGATTCCACCACGATCTCTCAGCGCTTGCTGAACATTGCAGCCCATCCAGACTCCCAAGCCCTAAATAAACCTCACACCAGGTCGCCTTATCAGGATTCCACCCCTACCCCCACCTTGCTTACCAGAGACTTCCCCTTAAAACCTCTCTCACAGCTTCTGTCAGATCACTCCATACTCTCCCCTGGAAGGAGCTTTCCAGTTCTGCACGTGGGACAATAAAGTCTCACTTAGAGCCCATTGGGCTCCCTTGTCTCTGCCTCTTATTGCCGAACTGGCTTTCAATAATAATAGAATATATGTTATTAATTCACCAAAATATCAGGCCAGAGTCCACAAACAGATACTGAAGATTTTTGTATAAGCACAAAGATCTGGATGTTTTCAAAATAAAAATAAAATAAAATATACTAATGGTGCATTTTAAAAGTAATTTTAAGTAAGTTCTTCCCATTCCCCTGCAATGAAAAACAAATGTAATTTTCCTTTTTGATGTATAATTTAAATGTTCTCAGTACTAGCTCTTTCCTTTTACAGGACAGTGTCCTTTTACAGTTAGGACCATTCTCTCAGATTAATCTTGAGAAAGCTCGTCTTATTTTAATTTGCAATGGCAATTACACCTGATGATGTTTTTGAGATATTTTCTGTGAAACACAGGGGCCATGATAAATGTCTATTTATGGATGGAATAATATTTTCATTTTGTTCAGGTTCTCCACAATGTTAGGCACTGGGCCTAGCAAGAGTCCTTACACAAATAATGCCATATTAGAGACCAGAGACCAGGACACCCTCTAACATTGTGCCCTCCCTGGTGTGTTGGCTAAAATCCATTCTAAACCCCACTTTGTATATGTTGCACACAAGTAAGAAAAGGTTCATCTGGGAGAAAAATTCCTCCAAGATTCACTTTGGCATGAGCTGTATACCTTAAAGGTCTGTTCTTTCCTCTTCATGTTTCAGTTATTAATCATGATCACCTCTAGCCCCTTTTAAGTATGTCAGCACTACATATATGAATTTTATCTAATGCATTCCTAGCATTAAAGGGTTTCCTTTGTTTCTAGATTACTTCTCTTATATTAATCTGATCAGATCATGTGGTACCTCATAGAAAAGATAAAGACAATTTCATTTCATTCCACTCCAGTATAGAGGGCAAGACTAATTCTAAATAAGCTCATAGAGAGAGAAATCTCTTTAAACCCTGCTACTCTTTCACACCCATGGTCCCTCTGTAAAGAATTCTTGCCCCTAATATCTCAGGGTTCTGTTAATTCTGGCTTTCTGCTACAAAAAATGTGTGAGCCAATGAATATAATCACACTGAATTATTCTATATATAAAACTATACAGAGTCAAAAAATTTTAACACAAAGGAATTAATTGGTAGTAGTGGTATTTTAAACCTAAATGACGTATTATTTGGGAAGATACGTTTTTAGCATGGGGTTTTTTGTTTTTGCTCCTCAAAACCCATCATAATTACCCATTTCACCTCCAGATAAGACTAACAATGGTGACAAAATGCAGGTAGCTTTCTAAAGGAGTTTTCCAAATTTTTTCTTATCTTACTAAATTCAGTAGCAAGACACAGTCAGGAGCCAACATTAGTCCCATTTTTTCCTCTGGCTATGCCTAAAAGCTGAGTTGGATGTAAGATTTATAGGCAAGGTGGCATGATCTTGACTCTTATCATGTTTTCAACTGCAAAGACTACATACTGCATTCCCCTTGGGTGAAGGTGGAGAATCTGAGTAGGTTATATAGTTAGAGGGTCTCTTGGAGAAGGCAGCCAATATGCAACACTCATAACTAGAAGAATATGATTCCCTGGCAAGAGAGTAGATTATTACAAGTAATTGCTACTAATGATGATAGGAATGAAAAAAAAAAAAATGGTAGTTAGAGAAAAACCCCTTAGATGTTGATTTTTGGCTTCCTAAGGAAATGAACAGATGATGTGGGTATGTGGGGCCAGATAAATGCCTCCTGCATTCACATTTCAATAACATACATATCATCTTCCATGAGGAGGGAGTCAAGATGAAGTGGAGAGTTGGAACATCCCTTCCTGCCAACGAAGAAAATCACTGAGCATATGTCCTGTACCAGCACTCAGTGCCCTCTGGGTCAGGGCAGTACCAGGGCAAATTTTGCTATGGTGAGGATATGCCCCCCTCATTTTGGTGACCAAAACTAACTAACTCTAGAACTAACTGTATCTTCCTATTACTTTAGCTGCCTGGAGACTTTGATCCAAGCTGTTAATAAATAGCAAATATTTAAGGCTTTAGAGCCTGAATTTGTGCTATTTTTTCTCAATTTCTTACTCATATTGTGGTTTTAAATCTTCCTTGACTCTTCATTATTCATTGGATTGAAAATGTTTTTTTGCTTCTTTTTTTTTTAAGGAAAGATACAGGCAGGAATGAAGGTGAGTAGGCAGGTAAGCAGGAAGAGAAAGGAGGAAGAAACATCTTTATTTTATTTTATTTTATTTAGTTTTTAACACTGCCTGCTTCCCCCCAGGCCCAGAACTAGAAGCCAGGAGTATGTGGTTCGCTCCTTGGGAGGTGATGACCTAACTGCTGCTCCATCAGAGCACACCTAAACATGTTATTTTAAAAATCTATGTTTGTCTTAAATCATTATTGCAAGTATTCTGTAAAGTAAAGCAGAAGAGGTGATGGGGAATTACCTAGACACTAAGATGCTGAGTCATGTCACCCATTATCTCTTCTCTTTATCCCAAAGTCTAGTAAAGTCTATATCAAAGTGTGGGTCATGACCACCTTCAAAAGGTGCCATCATATTTATTCTAAATGTTGATGTTCAGGCTCATCGAAGATAAACTGAATGAGAAACTTTGTGATGGATTGCTGAAATCTAAAGTTTTCATAAGCGTCCCTGAATATACTCATTATCATTCAAGTTAGAAAACCAATAATCTAAGGAAAAGACTTCTTTCTCAACTATGTAGTATGTCATAGAGAAAACCTAAAGCATTTTAGTCTTCAGAAACCTAAATGTGAACGTGGAGAACTGGTCGTGTTTACATTGCTTTTAGCATCCAAATTTCATGAGATTCCTTAATCTGAGTTTAACTGGAACTCTAGCTTCTGTAAACTCTGTATTCTAATCATATTAATAAGAATGCAAGGCTTAGTTGAATATTTTTACCAATTTACAAAATTTAAATGACTCATTTAGTTAATCCATCCACAAAGATCACCTGTATGTTTGCAAGAAATTCAAAGAATAGCAATGTTTCAGACCTTTATATTATTAGCAGGTACTGATCATCTGCCAATCTTTTTCTTCTCTCCAAAAGCATCTCACCCTCAGGAACGGTGCCCATGCTTCCTTTGCATGATGCCATATTGAATTAGTACCGATGATGGTGATAGTTCACAACTACTATAAGGGAAACTAAACGGCTTTATCACACCTGTTTTATATGGACAATGAATTTCTGAAATTAGAATTAATAAACTGGGACACCCTACCAAGAAATGAATATTTATACTAAGTATGTGTTCCTTTTCATTTGATTTTTAAGTAACATGCACATGATAAAAGTTTATTTGTTTTTGAATAGACACAAACACTAATTAAGAAGGAGAAGGTGAAATGTTATAGTCAGAAGTTGATATAGTCTAATCACATCTGGGCATTTGTAGCTGTTGGAACTGGCTCAGGGTAAAAATGCTATTTTTATTTTAAAACTATCTTGCTTTATCTGCCCCTTTATTTGCACACTGTTATCACCAACTTGATCCCATTAAAGCCAGCTGGACCTGTGCCTTGTATATGCTGCCAGAAAATTCATTATAATCCCCTATGCTAACCTTCTCAGACGACTAGATCATCAGTCTGACAAAAGTCAAAACATAGGTGAACTGGCAGATTAGAGTTCTATAAATTATCAAGGTCATTTTCAGGCTTTTCTCACACAGCAGAATGGAATGCAGTATTCTGTGTGTAATTTGATATGTTAAAAAATGGAATTAGTTGACCACTAAATTACACAAGATTATTTATGTGAAAATATAAACTCTTCATAGATTGAAAGGTGATAAATAACTATAGTGTCTACGAAAGTTATCCCGTCTGCTAAGAATTCTCTCTCTTCTGTCCTCTGTTCCTACTTGTGTGATTTCTGTTCTATCATTCTTGTATTTCTACCCATATACTTGGTAATTCAACTCTAGAAATAGTCAGCATACAAGTTGGTCTCACAGAGAGTGGTGGTAATAATAACAAATATTGGATCCCAGACTGAAGACAAATGGAGCTGACCTGAACCTAGAGCTTGAAGCAATTAGCCAGCCAAGTGCAGTCTCGCTCAGATGACTCCCAGCCTACCTACAGACATGTAAGAAAAAAATCAAAACTTTTTCAAGTGGTTTGTTACACAGTAGTAGAGCACTGACTGATCTAGAGGTGGTCTCTGAAGTATGACTATTTGCCTAAAAGCACAATTCCCAACAGCTATGATGGAAGCCAGAACCCAACAAAATATTTTCAGTGTGTTGAGATAAGGTAATAGTTGACCTAGAACTCTATAGCCTAAAAGGGTTTCTAAATAGCTAGATGAATGTGGGTGAAGATGCATTTACAGTCAACAATGTTCACCAAAGAAACTTTAGGAAGGAAGCAGAAAGAAATATGGAAATGAAAGAAAGGAGGGTAGGTAAAGAAACTGGAAAATATACAGCTATTTTCAAACACAGTTAGCCTTAATTAACAAATTCTTTTTTAAAGAATAAACTTAAAAAACTAAAAAATGTCATCCTAATGAGAGTGAAATTTCTGACATTCCTGTAAGAACTGGGAGGATGATTAAGGTAGCAATCATTGATTTTGTTAAGTAAAACGCACAGAGTGAAATTTTCAGAGTAATCAGAAAAAAGAAGAGAAACAGCATGTGTAACTTCCAAATCAGTGAAGAAACTTAAGAAAACCTAAGCAAGCAAATAAAAATTGAAATAATCTTTAAAGGCAAGAAAGAAACACAGAAAAAATTGACAAAATAAAAATAAAGAAATAGCACATTCAGGCTTATGCATGCATGGATATTTGATAAATGAGATGGTGCATATGAAGATCTCACAGTTTAATGATTAACAAAAATAATAAGCCTGTTTTTCTCTTTTTTTCCTTCTTCAAATTTGCTTGGAATCAGTCTTCTTGCTGGTGAAAAAAACAACCCAAAGCAGAGCGCTAATATCAAAAGTCAAGCTACTGATGCAGGATGCAGCCTGACACCATCCCTGAATGAAAACAAAGCAACTGCCCCTGCCCCAGGTGCACATCAGTCCACCCCATCTAGTCCCCAGATTTCCTACCTGCACCTCCTTGGGGCCTCCAGACCTGTAAGCTCCCTCGCCTTCTCAGAAACAAAACAAAAAACACCTTTCTTGCACCCCTTTCCCTGCCCCTTTAAAAAGCTGTGAGCTGAGGAGTTCACTTGGGGTATGGGATGATTGTTTTTGGACTTGGTCCACCAAACCCCCCAATTATCAATAACTTTACAAAGTTGGGGTTTCTTGTTTGTTTGTTTGTTTGTTTTAAGAAAAGGTGCAGGCAGGAATGAAGGCAAGTAGGCAGGCAGGCAGCCAAGAGAGGAAGAAACATCTTTATTTAATTTGTATTTAGTTATTCACAGTGGTTGCTTCCCACCAGACCCAGGACTCAAATGCAGGTGTATGTGTCTTTCTCCTTTGGAAGCAAGTGACCTAACCACTGCTCTGAAAGCTTCTTCTCAACACCAAAACCTGTTCTCTGTATTGGGCAGTTGGTGATGAGCATAAAGAAACCTGGCACTTCCACACAGACAGCTGGTGATTCACAAAGCAGAAAAAAACTGAAATTGTCTATTTCACATCAATACAGAAAAAATCAATTACAGAAAAAAATCAAAAACACTGTAAAAGGAAAATATATAGACATCTTTATTACTTTAAGTTGGAAAAAAATTTGTAACCAAAAGCAAAAGACTGTACACATAAAAGAAAAGGTATAAATAACCAGCTACCTTAAAAAAAGAACTTCTATTCCTTAAGCACTCCAAAGAAATGAAAAATACACAAGCCATTGCGGGCAGAAGTATTTGTAGAACATGTGCGTACAATGAAGAATACAAAAAAAAATTTTTTTCAAGAAATAAATAAGAAAATGACAAATATTCCAAAATGTTAAATGCTCATGGGACATGACCTGACACTTCTCAAAAGAGGGGACATAATGACTAAAAATGAAAAATATTGTCTGACTTATCTGTAACCAGAGCAATGCAGAGTATGGTCACAGTGACATCCAATTTTACAGTGGTATCATCAGAAGTCACTAAAGATTTGGGAAAAAGAACTCTTAAACACCCCTGATGAGAATGTAAGTGGTTATACCTTGGAATACATGTCAGAAATTGTCTAAAGTTGAATATGCACATAACATATCCTATTACCTATCAATTAGAAGTCAAAGCACATTCCCATGACACTTGGATAGTACAAGAGGAAGAGACCTGTATAAGAATATTGATAGTAGCCCTGATTGTCATAAACGGAGCATTCTAGAGCAATGAAAACTCAGCGAGCTAAAGCTGTGCACAATGATGTGCAATTCTTCAATAAGAATAGCAATTCTTCAATAAGAAAAGCAATTTTCAGAGGACTATTACATGAAACCATTTTTTAAAGTTCATAAACAGTTAAAGTAATATAACATGCAGAAAGCCATATATATTAAATAAAATTAATTAATTAATTTTTATAATCAAGGAAATAATAGCTCACTTAAACATCCTTAGAACACTTACCTTAGCCTACAGTTGGGCAAAACCATCTAACACACAGCCTATTTTACATTAAGGTGCTGACTATCTCAAGTTCTGTACTGACTACTGTACTGGAAGCACAAATCTGCAGAGTATTGGTAGTTCATTCTTGTGATCACAGGGCTGACTGCCAGCTGGGGCTCCCTGCTGCTTGTCCAGAAATCAGGAGTGTCTTACCGCCTATTAAAAGCCCAGAAAAATATTAAAATATTAAAATTCTAAGTACAGTTTCTGTTGACTGTGTTTGGTTTTTGCACCACCATAATGTTTTAAAAAAAATCATAAAGTGGGGTGTGCCCTCGTGGCCTAGTGGGCTAGTACACCTCAGAGCAGTCCCACATACATCCCAAGGTCCAGGGTTCAGGACCCGGGGCCAGAGTGAACAACAAATGTGAACAACTAAATAAAAATAAATAAAGCTCTTCCTCCTCTTTTCTCTTCCTTCCTTCCTATTTGCCTACTCACCTTCAATCCTACCTATACCTTTCCTTTGGAAAAAAAAAATCATAAATTGAATCATGATGAGTCAGGAACCATCTGTACTATTTACCTCTAGTGGTGGCAGACAGGAGAGAGTAACTCAGGTGCAATTGGATGGGTAAGGTTCTAGCTGTTATTTTGGTAGTGGGTTCATGAACATTCATTGTACTTAGCAACTTACACATAATTCACATATATAACATACATGCACGTATATATAAACATATTATGTACATATAGATATAGAGAGAGAAAGAGAGATTTGCCCCTTTGACCACAGGTCTGGATCCAGGTCCATAGTTTTCATAGCCTGCACCTAAACTGCCGGAGCCAGAGGAGAAAACTGATTTCACATATTTTATGTATCTAAGAACATGATAAACTAAATTAATAGGATTAGTACAATAAGACAGAGTTATTTTAATAGACTCTGAAGTTCAGGATTACAGCAAATAATTGAGTGAGGCAGACGTGAGACTGGGTAAAACTTCAGCAGGTAATTATTAGTTTTTATAGGCTGAATAATTTGCTAAGAAATGATTTACAGGCTAACCCAAGGTAAGAATTAGGAAAGTTCTATATTTTAACCAAATACACTACAGATACAGAACAATGCTAGTGTTCTGACCTGATTTCAAAGTCAAGTAGGTGGGATTTGGTTTCAAACAGCATCATTTGCTAATTCACAATGTACGATGGCCAGAGGGAAGTAGGTTGCTTAATTTGTAAGGACTCTCCCCTAGAATAGGTTTTCATAAGATCTGGATGAGATGCCAACTGTGGAACTCAAAATTTAATGATAGCTATCATTGTAAATATCCAGAACATGTGAAAACTTGGTCATAACTGAAGTATTACTATCAGGAGCGGGAAATACATCATAGTAGGCAATGCAGTCATTTAACATCATATACCTCTTTTTTCAAAATGAGATCCACAATAATGTCTACTTTAGAGGGTTCTTACAAAATGTATTTGTATAAAAAATTAAACATAAAACTACTATGTAATTTAGTCATTCTATTCCTAGGTATTTACTCACAAATTAAATGAAAGTATATGTCCATATCAAGATTGTACATGAAAGTTCATAGAAGTTTTATATGTAAAAGTACAGAACTGGAACAACCCAAGTGTCCATCAACAGGTGAATGAATAAAACATTCAGTTATATATTGTTTTACACCATAGAATAGAATATTACTCAGCAATGAAAAATAAAGGCTTCTTAGACATATAAAAACACAGTGAATCTCAAAATAATTATGCTGTGTCAAAGAAGACCAAAGAAAGTATATTTTGTATGGCTATGTATATAAAACCCTTGGGTAAATGTACCAAACTATAGTGACATAAAATAGATCAATCACAACCTTGGGATAGGGTTGGTGAAAGGACTAAGGAGAGGACTGGGAAGAAAGTATTATAAAAGGACAGAAGGAAATTTCAAGATATATTCATTGTCTTGTTTGTCGTGATGGTTCCACAGTTGTGTGTGTGTGTGTGTATGACTGTCCGTTATAATCACCCACAGAAATTCCAAATAAATTACTGATGCCTAGAGATTCTGATTTAATTGGTCTGAAGCGAGTCCTGGAAACTGGGATATTTTAAGCTCCCTAGGTGATTCTGCAGTGTAGCTAAAGTTAAAAAACTACTGGCTTAGGTGGTGACTGAAGTTGTAGCAGATGTTATCTTCATGCGCTAAATTATGTGCAAAAGAGGCACACGTCAGTTTCCTAAGAGGTTAATAACCCTGATAATTATAACAACAGTATGCTTGAAACAGCAGATTATTATTTACAAAATCAAATCTGGCACTTATCTATTAGGTATTCCTATAGTGCCATCCAGCTCCATGGTTACAAATGAATTCTTTCTTCATAACTACCCCAGGGAACTCCACAGCACAGTCTGATTCTGTTTTCCTTCCTGAACACAAATTCTTCCCTCTTCAGCCTTACCCACCCCCAAAGCCACCTGTTGTCTCAGAGCTCCCTATTTTGTCTTCATATCTGGGTCCAGCTACCCATTTATCTCAATATTCACTTTTAAATAAAGTAAGAACCCCAGGCACCTTGGCAACAGGTGATACCGTGTGTCAGTCAAGATTTAGTCAGAAAAACTACAGACACTGTACATTTTCCAAATGTGGAAATAGAGACGAACAGAGTTGGGGAAAGTGCTGAGAGAGTTAAGATGCCACCAATTAATGCATCTTAAGGTCCTTTTGCTGGAAAGTGACTAGGACTCTCAAGAAATCGTGATGCTCCCACGTTATCTCTGCCTTCAAAGATGTACACATCTCTACGTTTGCCACAGCACTATTTACAATAGCCAACATATGGCAATAGCCTAAGTGCCCATCAATAGATGTGTGAATAAGGAAGATCTGGTGTATGCACACATACACATACACTGGAATACTACTACTCTGGCATAAAAAGGAGAAATCTTGCCATTGACAACAACAGAGAGAGAACTTTAGGGTATTTTGCTGAGTGAGGTTAATTAGAAAGAGAAAGAAAAATAATAAATGATTTCATCTATATTTGGAATAGGGAGGAACAATGTAAATGAACTGATAAAATAAAATTAAGATAAACCTCTGGATTTTGAAAGCAAATTTGAGGCTGGGAGACAATTGGGGGTTGCATTGTTACTGGGGTAGCTTGGGGTCCAGGGACAACACGATTCAGGAATTCTTGAGGCGTTAAGAAATGCAGTTCATAGATTTTTTAGAGAAAGAAAGTAAAAGCACAAGATAGAGCTCTCATGGGCAGAAAACTGCATTGATTGCTGTGAGATTAGTAAATGTATACCCCACGTCATCCTTATTTCCCTAAACTTTAGCCACACCTTTTCCTTTCATAAAATGGTCTACAATTATTCTCTTGGAGCTTTATATGTGTTTCCTGCTTTGTCTCCGACTCATGGATTAAGTGCTAAAGATAAATAAAGAAGTAAATGGAATGAGGAAGGAAAGGAATAAATGGGTTGAAGAGCTCTTTCCCTATAGGGATATAGTTTAAGAGGAAGGACATCAAAATACCCTTCTGTCAGAGATAAAAGAATCAAGACTGAACATATCAAATCTTCTGTGACCTCAGAGTTTCTCTAGGATAGTGTTCATTATGTCTCTCATTTTGGTTTTCTACTTAGTGAAAAAAAAACACTGAGTAAAAAACAAAAAGAACTGTATTTATGCTCCCAAATTTAGGCAGCTATATTTATGTTTCATCTTCTCTCAGATTTATGGCATTTCATCTATTCTGTGCTCTCAGTAGTACACTGTGATATGGAGCAACATAATCTGGAGAACACAGAAATTTAGTATAATAAATTATTAAGTTTACATCATTCAATTAAATGACATTCTGTTAAACTCTATTTCTAGTCATATGTTTAACATGTTAAACTCTGACAGTAATCAAAAAATGAGCATTAAAAGATGATTCAATATATAAGTAAAAATAGTGTTGATAACTGTAATGATTCCAAAGTACAATGAGGTACTGTGATATCTTTTAAATCAACAAAGAAAGACCAAATATACATTCCATTAATCAAGATAATTATTGTCAGAGTATCTTATTTTCTATCCATAGCTATTACAGAGAAATTATTATAGTATTAACTAATAAAGTTGACGGGGGCAAAAAATTGAGACATACTAATGCTGACAATAAAGGTAGTTCTTTGTTACTGAATGCCTTTTTTTGGTTGCACTAAATTGTCATTTTGGTTATAGAAAATAGAGCAAACTGACTTAGAAACAAGGTGACGTTGAAAACCTCTCTATTTAGGTATAGTCTCTAGAACATTCACCACCTCTGACTGCATTAGAAAGAAGTCATCTGCCTTGACTTGTGAGCTCATTAGAAACCAGCAGTAAAACCTCCATGGTGGAATCCCATGCATTCATTGCTCAGCATATTTGAGTATAAAAGATCGTATACATTCAAAACCTCTCTTTGAAATAAAAACTACCTAGAGTTTTTACAAGGGCTCAGCCACTTCCTATTCAAACTGTGCCCTTCTTAAGAGATTTAAAAGTAGTATAGGTGAATGAAAAAGGATCTTGTTCCAAATTTTTTCTTCTTTGGATTATGGTATATTGATAAAATCCTTGTATATTTCATCTGTTACTGTATTTTATTTGTTTTTTTAGAGGAAAGGTGCAGGCAGGAATGAAGACAAGCAGGAAGAGAGAGGAGGAAGAGAACTTTATTTTATTAGTTGTTCATCCTGGTTGTTCCCTTGGTCTAGGACCTGAACATGGGTCCTTGGAATGTTGTCATGGACTGTGCCCAACCACTCCTTCACCTGGGAGTGCTATTATTGATTTCAATACACTTTATCTTAACTACTTAGCACAAAAAGCACTTGTTCTAACTTTAAAAATAACTGGCGGACTTGATCATGGAAGTTCAATAATCCGGAAGAGGTATTGCTACTATATTTTAATAGATGACAATAGTAAGTCAAGTAGGAAATGTGAGTTATTTAACATTAAGTGCCAATACCTAAATGCTCTTGTAGACAAAATGGGAAAATAGTGAAGTCTTGGCTTCAACAAAGAGATATTTGTTTTCATAAAGATGAGATATTTTCTTTAAATAATTGACAATGACTTTGACTCATTCACTATCAGTAAGATATATACTTGGAACATAAAAGGATAATGTTGTATAAGATCACATAGTCACTTTGCAGAAAAAATGCAAAGGAAAATACAAATCAACTAAGAAGCCAAGTTTGGTTATTTTTTTTTTCCTTTGCATTGAAGTTTTTTAAAAAATGAAGTCCTATTTGGTCATCTGAAAATTAACAATATTCATGTCCAAGGAATAGTAAGAATATACTAAAATAACAACAATAGAAATACTGAAACCAAGAGCTGGAAACAAAGTAAATGGCCATTGACAGGTGAGCAGATAAAGAAAGTATGTTGTATATACACAACCATTATGGCAGAGCCTCCAGACTGACAGCTGTGCACTCAAAGTAGAGAAAAGACTTTATTGTACTGGTAGTGGCCCAGGGGTATTGTTACCCAAAGCTGAGCAACAACGGAGGGGCTTTGGGGAGCTCTTTTTATACTCTGAGGTAGAGATTCACCTACTTGGCTACGTGTGGTTTCTACTGGCAATTCTTATCAATTATGTACAGCTAGAGTAGGGAGGAATACTTGTGTGGCCTTGGACATAGCTACAGCCTCCAGTAGTAACATGGGAAATTCCTGGCAGACTAACTTTTGCATTAGGGTCATGGAAAGGTCTTCTACCACACAATTACTCAGCTATCAAAAAACCTGATATCTGTCATTTGCAGCAACATGGACCAAAAGGAATTTTGTTTAGTGAGATAAACCAGAAGGAGAAAGATAGTTGTATAACACTCACATGTGGTATATAGAGAAATCAAGCAAACGAATAAACTAAATCTAACAAAAATAGACTTTTAGTCAGTAAAAGCAAATTGGTTGAAGGAAGAAAAGTGGAAAAGGGGGTATGTAATATGGGTAAAGGGGATAAATTTTATAATGAAGGAAAAACTGAAATGGTAATGGGGAACTGTATATAATCCAATTTACTAGATGTACAACTTAAACCTACATCACGTTATGATACAGTGTACCTTTAATAAGATTAAAAAAATTTAAATAGTAAAAAGAACTCAGGTTTACATGTGACCAAAAGAAGGCAGGTTCTGGGGGAGGCGTGGGAAGGCAGGCACTGGAAGAAGGAGACAGAAATGTTTAAGGTCTTTTGTTTAAAGGCAGATCTCTTGCACCATCATGCTAATAGAAACTGCAGTTTTACTGGCATGATAAAGAGAACCAATCACAGGGCAACCACTGCAATGGAAAATTAAGGAGACAAGTCCCAGAAGAATAGAACTAGAGAGTGATAGCAACAAATTTATAAAAACTGTCTAAATCTCTATTCATAAGCTGTGCAAGATCCAAACAACTAGGCTAAGGCTAATTAAACTGACCTGAAACTTTAACTTCAGCCCATACATGGGAAGTTGAGGTATAATTTTGAGTTCACTTTATTTAACTGCCTGATATAACAAAATGAAATAAAAAGAAACAGAACCAAAAACCTGGAGGGAAATGTAAAAGGATGTAAAGCCCTTACAATGTGCTGGATATAAGCCATAATTGTCAGATTTATGATGAATTTAAAATGCAGCTTAAATTCAACCAAAATAGTAATCAATGGAGACATGTCCAAATATTAAAATTAGCTACCCCCAAAAGGCTTTAAAAGCAGCTCTTATAAATATTCTCAAAGAAAATTAAAATTCATAAATCAAGATAATAAATTGTTAAATAAAATCTGTTTAATCTCCTAAATGGAGAAAAATGTTCTTGCTATGAACTTAAAGACGAGATTCAGATTTAGAGTTCTTGAATTTCTTTAAGTTCTAGGAGAATATAGGACGAGTCACAGCTGTGTTCAGCAGTCCCTTCTGTTGTCACCCCCAATTTCATCCTGTAAGTTATGATACTCCATCTGCCCCTTCTGTGGACACTCTAGCTCAAAAATCTACTTGGGATATACACACCACAGATGTCCCACATGGAGGAGAACAAACTGGGAACAGGAATTCCATAGTCCTTAGTACTCAGATTGTGGTCTAGAAGGGATCACCAACTCAGCTCAGTGAGAGCTTGTCCCCTTGGCTCCTCAGACTCTTGCCTCTTGGAAAAGGATACAACCAGAAGAGGGTTGGACTAGATTCTTTTTCAAGTGTGGGGTGCTGGGCAAGGTCCCATGGGCCTAAGCCTAAACATGATATGATCATAGAAGACCCTGAATATAGAAGACCATAGAATTAAAACAGAAAAGTTTACAGCCCTGGATCTTCTACTTAAATAGTTTCATGACTTAGACAATGAAACTCTCTATGCATTAGTATCTACAGCCATAAAATTGAAACAATATAATAATAATCCAAGGCTTTTCAAAGGTTAAATAATATCATATTTTCTGTGTACAAAATAAGCCTTCAGTTTCAGATTTTTTTTGGTCATTGCTATTATACTATTATTGCATTTCCACTGATTGATATGATTTAAATATCTCATTTTAAAAGTAAACATTCTTTTAGAAAGTGTTCATTTTTAAGACCTATAAAACATCACTTTTTAAAAGAACCACTGTAATATCTAAACTGGAAATGCACCTTTCAAATTCTTCCTAGCTTCCAGATACTGAATAATGCACAAGTTCCTGGAATCATCCATAATGAATGAGAAAGCTTGCCTTCATTGAATGTCTAGTAAATGCCAGGCTCTGGACATAAAATCCATATATAATATTTCATTTAATGCCTTTAATTAAGCAAAGAAACAGTAGTTTCCCCCATCTTATAGATGAGCAAACTGAGATTCAGAATTAGCATGCCCATGGTCATAAGTAGGTTTGCTGAGATTCAGAACAAGCAGGTTCTATGATTTTTAATTCAAGTTATTTGAAAATCACTACTTTTTGTTAGAAATCCCCTTTATCAGGTACACAATTTAAGGAAAGTAAAGCAATTCTTCTTTCGGATCCTTTCAGGTCATGATCTCAAGCCCACAGAACCTAAGTAAATACTCTGTTTTATAGTAGTACATATGTAAATATCTAGTTACCTTTAAATGCACAGCATAACTCTGCTTCTTCCTATATGTACATGGATAAGGTCCAAAGACAAATCTCACAAATTAAAAAATCGTAAGAGTGATATTATCAAGATGATGACATAGATTGTCCTGTCTTCAGTTCCCCTCACAAGAAGACCAAGTAGTAACTATCCATAGATAAGACACCACTGTGAAAACCTCAATACCTAGGAGTGAGGCTGAAGCATATGGCTGGACCACAAAGACAGAAAAGGATAGCTCTAGAAGGGTGGGAGGAACAGCTTCATGATGACTACATGGCCCGTCTGGGAGACCAGCACAGTCACACACCATAAACCTCCCCTCAGCCCCACCCACAGTTTCTCCAGAAGAGAAAGAGAATTCAACCTGAACAGCCAGATTCCACAGCACTGTAGATACTTACTGAGAGGCTCAGCAAGTCTTACCTCAAAGAATTCACAGGCGGAATCTGTGAGCTCAAGCACTGGGGATAAGATAGAGACAGATAAGGGAGACAGGGTTTATTGCAGTGACTGCAGAGTATGATAAACCACACTCCTTGTAGAGACACCAAAGCAGATATCCCAACCAGTGGCTCTGCCATCTGCAGAGTTAAACCAGGGGCTCCATCTGGTCTAAGAGCTTGGTTGTTATTTCTGAGTGACTTGAATCCATAGTCATGAATCTATAGTAACTCTGCAGCCCAATCTTGGGCCCCACCCAGATAAGGGAGCAAATTCACATTTCCAAGTACTAAGTATAACTTCCAGTCCTTCCCTCTAGGAGACTTAATACCAGAAGTTATAACTATAAGATATTTTATGTAAGCCTCATGGTAATCACAAAAGAAAAACCTTAGTAGATACACAATAGATTATCATAAAGAAATCAAAGTTTATCACTATGAAAGTCATCAAATCACAGAGGAAGACAGCAAGAGAGGAAGCAAGGAACAAAGCATCTAGAAATAGTCAAAACAAAAAATAAAATCGCAAAAGTAAGTCCTTACCTGCCAATAATGAGTTTAAATATAAATCAGATTCTCCAAAGAATGTTTAAATATATAATATATATGTGCACATATTTTTTAAGAAAACAGAACTAGAAGAAGAGATAAACAGCACTACAATAATAATTGGAAACCTTAATGCCCCACTCTCAACAACAGACAGATCATCCAGAGAATCACTAAGGGTACAGTGGATTTGAGCAATGCTATAAACCAAATGGTCCTAACCAACAGATAAAGAATAGTCCACTCCACAGCAGCAGAATACATGTTATTCTCAAGCACACATGAAGTATTTCTCAGGATAGATCATCTGTTAGCCCAAAAAGCAAGCATCAAAAAATTCAAAAAGACAGAAATTGTATCAAGCATCTTTTCTGACTACAATGGTATGAAACTAGAAATCAATAAATAGAGAACTGTAAATTTTACATAGTTGTGGAAGTTTCAAAAACATCCTTCCTGGACAACCAATGGATCAAAGAAGAAATCAAAAAGAAAATTAAAAATATTTTAAGACAAATAAAAGTGAAAAGCCAAATATATGAGATGTAACCAAAAGTTCTAAGAAGAAATGTTATAGATATAAATGTACACAACAACAACAAAAAAGAAAGATCTGAAATAAACAACATAGCATTACACCTCAAGGAACTACAGAAGAATAAACCTAGCCCAAGTTAACATATGGAAGAAATAATGAGGAACAGAGCAGAAAGAAATAAAATAGATAATAGTAAAACAATAGAAAATTATAACGAACTAAGAATTCTTTGAAAGATAAACTAAGTTGTCAAACCTGCACTCGTCAAGAAAAAAAGAAAGTACTCAAAATTATAAATGAAATAGGAGATAATATAACTGAACTACACAAAGGATCATAAAAGAGTACAAAGAACAACTATGTACCAACAAATTGAACAATCTGGAAAGTCCTTAGAAACATGCAGTCTACCAAGAGTGAATCATTAAAAATAGAAAGTCTGAGCAGATCATTAACAAGTGAGGATACTGATTTATGATACCTATTAGAATCTCCTAACAAAGAATAGCCCAGGACTAGATGGTTTCACAGGTGAATTCTATCAAACATTTAAAGATAAATGATACAAATCTTCGAATGTTTCCCAAAAGTTGCAGAAGGAACACCCATTTTACAAGGTTATCACTACCCTAATATCAAAGCTAGGTAAGAACATAACAAGAAAAGAAAGCCACAGGCCAAAATTCCTCAATACTATAGTACAAAATTCTCAAAATACTAGCAAACAGAAATCAACAGATAATTTAAAGGGTCATATACCATAATGAAGTGCAATTTGTCCATGGGATAAATGGTTGATTGAACATACACAAATTAATAAATGTGATACATTACATTAACAGAATGAAAGATAAAAATCACAGGATCATCTTAATAGATGCAAAAAGGCATTTGACAAAATTTAACATCCTTTCATTATAAAAACTCTTAATAAATTGGATCTGGAAAGAACATAAGTTAACATAACAAAGATCATATGTGATGATCCCACAGTTAACACCATCGTCTATGGTGAAAGTTTGATCTTTTCCTTTGAGATCGGGAACCTGGCAAGGGAGTCACTTTCACCTTTCTTATTCAACATGGTACTAGAAGTCTGAGCCAGATAAACCAGCAAGAAAAAGAAATTAAAAGGCATCTAAATTAGAAAGAACCAAAATTATCTGTTTACAGATGGTATGACCTTATGTAGCGATATCCCTAAAGATTCGACCCAAAACTGTTAGAACTAATCAATAAATTCAGTAAAACTACAGGCCACAAAGTCAACATACAGAATTAGTATCGTTTATATACACTAACAACAAACTCTGAAAAATAAACAATTCTATTTACAATGCATAAAAACAATAAAATAGTTAAGAATCAATTTAGCCAAAAAGGTGAAAAATTTGTGCAGTTAAAATTTTGCATATCAAAGAAATTAAATACCAATAAATGAAAAGTATCCCATCTTCAATAAATGAAAAAATTAACAATACTATAATGTTGAAACTACCCAAAGTTGTCTCTAGATTCATTGTAATCCCTATAAAAAAAACCTAAGTATATTTTTCACAGAAACAGAAACAGCAATCCCAAAATGAGTATGGAACCACAAAATACTCCAACTAGTCAAAGCAATACTAAGAAATAAGAACAAAGAGGAGGCATCACACTTCCTGATTTCAAAGTACAACTATACTACAAAGCTATAGTAATCAAAAAGTATGATACATACACATAAAAACAGACATATAAATCAATGAAGCAAAATCAATGGTCCAGAAATAAACCCAGATATATATGGTCAAATAATATTTGACTAGGGATCTAAGAATATACACTAAGGAGCAGATAATTTTTTCAATTAATGGTGTAGAGAATCCTGGAGATTCATATGCAAAAGAACGAAACAGGACCACTATCATATGCAACTCAAAAAATTAACCCAAACTAGATTAAAAATTTACAAATAAGACCTGAAACTGCAACACTCCTAGGGATAAAAAGCAACATAAGGATAATGATCACTAGCACTGGTGTTGACAATGATGTTTTGGCTATGACACCAGAAGCATAATCAACAAAAGCAAAAATCAATAAGATGTTAATATTTGAAATATATAAGAACCCATACAACTCAAAGCAACAACAACAAAAAATCTGATTAGAATATGGGTAAAGGACATGAAAAGATATTTTTCCAAGGATATAAAAATGGTCAACAGGTACATGGAAAGGTGCTCAAGATCACTAATCATCAGCAAAACACAAATTTAAACCACAATTAACTATGAACTTACACACGTTAGAATAAAAAAAAGGTTATTATAAAAAAGAGAAGAGAGCAAGTACTGGCAAGGACACCTGTGCATGGTTAGTGAGATGTAAATCGGTATAGCCACTGTGGAAAAAGGGTAGAGGGTCCTCAAAAGATTGAAAATAGTTCAGTAGCAGTAGGTCAAATGCCTCCAGAGGAGCACAGGCCAAATAGCCCTGGGTTCGAGTCCCATGTCCAGGGGGAAGAAACCAGTGTGAACAACTAAATAAAATGCTTCATCTCTTTTCCTGCCTGCCTGTCTACTAGCCTTCATTCCTGCCTGCACCTTTCCTTTTAAAAAAAGGATTAAAAATAGAACTATCAAAGCATTCAGCAATCCCACATCTGGGTATATATCCAAATGAAATGAAATCTTGAAGAGATATCTTCAAGAGATACCTGTTCACTGAAGCATTATATACAATAGCCAAAACATGGAGACAACTAAATGCCCACTGATGGGCAAAGAGATAAAGAATATGTAGTGTTTCAGAATATTATTCAATCATAAAAGGAAATCCTGCCATTTGCAACAATATGGATGGACTTTGAGGGCAATACTTTAAGTGAAATAGGCCAAAGGAAAACAAATACTGTATGATCTTACTTATATGCAGAATCTAAAGAAAAAGAACTGATGGAAACAAAATAGCTTGATTGTTGCCAGGCACAGGGTGATGGGGGAAATAAGTGAAATGTGTCAAAGGGTACAATTTTCAAATTAAAATTTGAGTAAGTTCTGTGAACCTAGTGTAAAGCATGGTGACTATAGTTAACAATTCTATATCATATCCTTCAAAGTTGCTGAGAGGGTAGATTTTAAACAGTCTCTCATAAAAAGAGAGAGAGGAGAGAGAGAAATGGTAACTATACGAGTGATGGATGATTTAACTAACCTTCCTGAAGTAATCATTTCACAACATATATGTATAACAAATTGTCACTTTGTAAATCGTAAACTTACACAATGTTATATGTCAAGTACATATCTTAATAAAGCTGCAAAAAATAAAATTACAATTAATAAAGAAACTTCTCAAAAGACACAGAAATATGAAGAGAAGAAAATTAGTATCCAACTGTCAATGTGTGGGCCTTTGCAACAGGTAGTAATTGTGACCTAGCAAGGAAATGACAATACTGTGTCACTCCAAACCATCTCATCCTCCCACCCAATTCCAGCCACACAAGTATTCAGTCATCATCTCTCTATTAACAACATCTCATTGCAAAATTATTTGAAGCTATGAGAGGGTGACACATGAAGCAACAGCAGAGTGAGGAAGAGGATCCAGAACACTCCAACTTCTAACTGTCCACATGTGCGGGGCACACTTGGGGTCTGCAGGAAGCTTCCTTTTACTTATCTGCATCATTCTTAGTCTCTAAACCCAACAGGCACCCTATCACATCCCATCTCTATGATGTATCTATTACATACTTTCCAACAACTTAATACAGCTTGCCTGATTTTTCTTTTCTTTCTGTTTTTCTTTTTTTCTTTCATCTGCATACTTTGCTAGTCAAGAATAAAGGTCTCCCATTGCAAGTATTTTGAATCAAACCTTCAAACCTCTTGTATGTGTATAGTTTCTTGGCATGCCCATTGAATAGCTGAGTTGATATTCATAGAATGCAAGTAAGATAAGCATTTGGCCAAATAAATCAAAAGTAACTACATCTGTTCTACTCTGCAATTCCCCTGCACATCTTGATTTTCTTAGAATTCTATGTCTACTTACTTCCTAGTTTACTTTAATTCCTTTCTCTCCTAGTAGAATTTACACTCTCTGATGAAAGAGATCTTGACTGTTTTCCTTGCCATTGTTTTCTCAGAATATAACTTAGTGACTCAGTTGATAGTGAGAATTAATCATATATTTGTTCAATTAAGTCAATGGTTGATACATTAATTAAGTAGCTGGATGGATGGATGAAGAGATACTGGTGTTGTTTTCTGTATGCAGATTTCTGAATTCCCTTAAATCCAACAATAGGGGCACTCTAGAAGGAATGAGACGCCTCATTCAGCCAGCTGTGGTCGTGGGTGGGGCAGATGGGAATTTTTCAGATGGAAGGGTATTAAAGAACTCTTTATAGAACTACAGTGAGTGGGACAGAGTGGGTGGGGCTACTGACCTGACAGCTAGGCACCAGCACAGTTTTACTTCAAACTACACAGATACTAAATCAAATGTGCTGGAATAATAACGTGCACTAAATAACCAAGCTATTCAGTGAGTACGCTTTTGAAAATGATGAGCAAAAGTCATGATTTTGCAGATTATTTATTGAGCATATATTACATGTTCAGTTCTGTGTTAGACAGAAGAATACACAAACACAAAAAAGGCAAGAGGTATGCATGGTCCCTGGCAAGAAAAAGAACTGATAATTTAGTTCTAGTTTTAGTATGGTCCAAGGCTGTGTTGATTTGTATGTGTATTGCTGAGATCTCTACAGGGCTTTCTCTTCTCCTTATGTCAGCATTGTTCTAAAATTGATTCAAACTCAGTAGTGCGGGACCTGCAGAACCCAAGCAAATATCTAAGGAGTTTCTCATAACTGCAAAACTCAAAGACTGTTCTTTGATTTGTAAGGAAAATCTGGGGCATATTACTTGCAGATTCTAGGACTGAAGAGAGTTCTTGAAAAGGGATTATGATGATTAATGGTTTTTTAAAGATGTGACTACTTTTTTCTTTAAAAAATGTTCTTTGAGTGATAGTGTCATTTTTCAAGTGAAATTTTATGTTAATACATCTAGAATTGGCAGTTTTAAAATCCATGGCTCATTGGTAAGGAAGTTGTTTTGTCTGTGGCTGTTCATGGAGTAACAGAAACCCAAGCATTTCTGGCAAGTGGTAGGATAATACATTGTTACTTCAGGAAGCAAAAACACCTTTGGAAAAAGACACAGCAGCTGTGACAATGAGCTTTCTGCTAGGCAGTGGTGAGTGAAGAGCTAGATGCCAGAAACTTAAGCTATTGTTACAGGAGACAGGATGTTTCTCCTGCAGCAGCTGTTAGCTGATGCTTCAGAAGGGTACAGTGATTAGACTGGATAATATTTGCTAAAAATGGAAGATGTGCATCACAAATGATCACAAACATAACTATGAAGAATTCTACGGAGCTGAGAGGTGATATTGACATAATAGTTTATATCTACCAAAATTGGTAACTAAGAAATGTCTTCAGTGAAAAAATGTCTACCTATTAAGGTAGACAGTAGGAAATGTAGGTCTTTCTTTTGTTGACAATGGAAGAATCTGTTTTACATATCTCTCTCTCTCAGGGTCCTCAAGGAACATATTCCTGTGATGGAAATGAGCAATTAAGTTGAAATACCTTTACATAACAGAATGTATGGATATATTTGTGTCTAAAGATGTTTTCCTCATTTGATAGTAAATTATGAAAGCAAACTCATACACATATCATGGAGGAAAATTCATGTCTTGTTTACAATAACAATAGGATCTATTTATAGGTCAAAAAATTAGGCTTTCTAGGTAAACTGACAGAACACCTTTATATCTGATATGCCAAGAATGCATTCTATTTTGATTCTTCTAAGGTCAAAATCTGATTTTTCACAAGTATTAATAGCTAGAGATTGAAGTTCAAGCATTATGGCCAACATCAGCTAAAATATAACAACATGTTAAATAAATAAAATCTATAAATAGAATTGTTTTTTCTTGCTTTACTTTCATAAAAGGGAAGCAAATATTTAAAGATAGAATGGTTTCACCTAAAGCATTTTTTCTCCATTTTTAACATATTTGTCCCAACTAAAGGTCAATTATACGAGGGAATAACTCGACTGATGGTGGTGAACTGAATATATTACATACAAATGTTGATTTATAATGATGTGCATCTTAAAACTATACTATGTTATGATGCAATATTTTTTCAATAACATTAAAAAATGAAGACGGTTTTGGGTTTTTTTGTTGTTGTCCAGTTGTTTAGTGTTTTGATTTGAAAAGAGGCTACAACAGGGAAAATATCAGCTTTTTAGATCCATTGAAATATATAAATGTTGCCCTGTTTGGTCAATACTGATACAATCTCAAACACCCCGAACTCAGGAAGTAAATTAGCTCTTATCAAAACAAAAAGGGTGCCTTTCTACCCCAGAGGATCTGAGCACACTTCCTCCCACCACATTGGTTTCTAGAAACAACACACTTATTTCTGTACCTGAAAATCTCTACTGAGAATCCCAGTCTGAAAAATTCACATATTCAAATGTCAGTTCTTAGGAGACATGGAAAAAGCAGTTTTCATTTTGTTTCCATTGTATAACTTTCCTCCACTCAAATCTTTCCAGGCGCAGTTAGGCAAACTATAGGGTGCAGTCATAGTAAACACCATTCCAAAATGTGGAGAAATGCATGTTGGATTAAGGAAACAGCATGGGGAAGAGCTATTGCATTTCCCAGCATTTAGCTACGGAATGTGGAAGGCCCAAATTTCTCCTCCAACAGCTTTTTTTTTTTAACCTAAACAGAGTTCCCTTTGACTGAGTTTAGAGGGGTTTCATGAACAGAGACCAAAAGAGGTCAACGTTGGCTTTAATTTCTAACCCTAAGGACGGTCCGACATTTGCATTCACTCAGCAGCACTTGAAATCTTTGGTTCTGGAAGGAAAAGAGTACTTGACAATCTGGTTAACATCTGGTTTTCTGGCAGCAATTTAAAACTTTGCTACAATTCCCAATTTTAAGACGTTGTGGAGCTCCCTGCAGATAGTGTCTGATCTTGGAAAGTTTAATGAAGCAGATGGCTCTCTTAAATAGAAAAATCTAACTGCAGGAGGCAAGCACCCAACAAGCTCCCTCAAAGGAGCAATTGTTCTCTTCCCTAACACCCACTCTGCCAGCACCATAGACAATCACTCCACAATTTGTTAGCAAATTATAAAAAAGGAAATAATATGTAAAAGCAAAATAATCCATTGTAGCCCTTCATCTATTAGTATCTTCTATAAGTCATTCCCAGAGAAATTCAAATTTTTCCCCCACCCAGAATTTTTACCAGGATAGAGAGTTTATTTATTTTTCCTTCAAACAAGGAGCACCCCTTTAAACTTCTGTTCCTTGGAACCACCTTCTACAAGAGGGCTTTATATTTTTTCAATTATTTTCATTAATACATCAACAAATCCCTGTGGCTTCGGTGCACACATGGGAAAGTACCTCATAATTAGATATTCTGTAGTAAGTAAATGCCTCTGTGTTCACAACTATCTCTGGAACCTCAAAGGAACAATTTAATAGCTGTAACCAAAACCTTAGATGAATCGCAAATGCCATGAACATTCTACTTTTCTCCTAATGAAAGTGAAGAGACAACATACGTCTTTCCATTTGGTACATAAGTAAAATTCTAGTACCTATTTGTAAAAGTAAAACTATTTATAGTCCTTATGATGCAGCTTCTGGTCATTTCAATATTTACTGAGACCCTTCTATGTGTCAGGAATTGTGCTACTGTTAGGCATAATGAAGCGAATGAAAAAAATGTGGATCCTGTCTCACATATCTTATAATCTAATCATTGTCAGTTTTCAACCATATCCTGTCACAATATACATAGTAGATAAATCTCACATGTGTCACAAATTATAGGCAAGTTTCACTGTGCTGCCCAAAACTCGACCCATTGTACTCACACTGAGGAAAAGTGCTAGAATGCAAATGAGAATCAAATTATTATAGACATAACTTTGAATATACTCTTAATTTTTAAAAGAAGTTCATACATATTGGATCTTTATGATTAGTAATAAATAACTGGCAACAAATAATTTACCCTTGATGATAACATTCTAGGATATCTACAATGAGGTTGAGACTTAATAGCTCTTCTTACTATTTCTTTAGAACTGCTTCACTGGTTATGAATCAGTTTTACTCCCAATATCTCACTCAGCTTATATAATAATCTTGTAAAATAAGTGGGACATGCTTTATTTGCCTTATTTTATAGACATGGAAACTATGGCCTAAGTCACTGAATTAAATAGTGGCTAATTGTCTCCATGACTTTCCAACTCTAGACCAAATACCCCTACCACTAACTTGGAAGTTAGCCATATTTATCTTCTAGGTAGCAAACAAACAAACAAAAAACTAACATGTGGTGAGAGATTTTCAAGCATTAAACTACAACTAACACATTGTCATAAAAAAAAAACTGAAGACTAAAACTGAGGAATTTGATTATCTACATACTATGTTACAAGATCTATAGTAGATGAGAGAGAGAGAGAGAGAATCCAACTTGGTCTGATAAATACATAGGCAAGACAAGTCAACCATTGCATTTTTTTTTTTTTTTTAAATTGTAAGAGAATGTATCCATATTTTCTTCTCAGGTCATCAGCCAAGCCTGTTCCCTGATAAATGGATGGAAAACTTTTCTTAGTATTTAAAGTTGGATAGACATGGGACCCATCCTAGGTCAATCATATTCTCATTCTCTGAAATTTGAGTGCTGGATGTCTTAAGATAAGTAGAGTTAGGACTGAGGTGTCTATTTTAAAGCCACAGATGATGATCCTCAAATAAAAAAAAATAGATAATAGAGAGAAAAAGACAAGGATAAAGTAGAAACACAGACAGAAAGAGAACAGAGGTTCCACAATGAGAAAAAGATAGCAAGAAATAAATGCTTCTGCTCCTCAGACATTCTTATTTGAGGCATTAGTCCTACTATATATCTTTGCTTTGAATTTTTTGAGATATTCCTGTGTTGTATCCTTCTGGTAAATTTCCTTTCCCCTTTTTTATTTTTACTTCTTTCAATTGGAATAGATTTCTGTTTCTTGAAATCAAGAAACAGAGTTGTCTATAAATACCTGTTTTCCAGATTAGCTATGCTAAAACCTTTCTTTTATTCTCAGCTTCAAAACTTTGGAGAGGACCAATGACATTTAAAAGTAGAGACCATACTCACTTTATGACTTAAGATAAATCTACTCTTCAAAAAAAACTGTCACCTAACGCAGAAAACTTTGCTGTTCTGCATTCTACAATGCAAGACATCTATTAGTCTACAGCCTGGGTTACCTTCTCATCAAACATGTGTGATGAGCTCAAATAATTTCCTCTGATAGTTTATCAAAAACTTTTTATCTTTTTAATTTTCATCTCAACCATTTTCATTCTCTCCTTTTTCCCTGCTGTCCATTCAGTTGGGATGTTGAGCATCAATTACTCTGCCTCAAGAGGATATTATATTTCTTCTCATTACAACAGCCTTCAGAGTTGTAGGAATCAGCATTGACTCTGGACCAAAATAAAGCAGAACTTAGTGCACCAGGTGAATATAAATATGACATTACATTATAATGTTGGGACATTTGTTGCCAAAATAGAAGTTGTATTCTAATTGATTAAGGAAAGAAAGGAATTTACTGGCTCACATAACTATGGAAAGGATAGTAAAGCATGTGTTGATAGGTCTTTCATTTTCCGTGTCTATTTCTTTCTGCCTGGTTGCTTCAATATTTTCATTTCAGGGAAGGGTCTTCTCCATTAACAAGGAATCTGGCATCTAAACTTCACAAATTCTACCAAAGAGAGGACTGGAATATTTTCTCTAGCTCCACTGTAAAAACTCTCAGGAAAGACCTACTGACTTCACTTTGATCAGGTGTTCACCTATTAGTCAATTAACCATGGCAAGAGAAAGCACGGTGCTACAAATGGATTGTCCGTCTTCACAAACCACATGGTTGGAACACAGGTGGGAGTAGTACTTCCCAAAGAAACAGGAGTCCCACGTCTGTGTATATAACCTACTAAAATTAAAAGCAGGGTCTTGAAGAGATATTTGTATATTCTTGTTCATCACAGCATTGTTGACAATACCCCAAAGTAGAAGTAATCCACGTTCACTGTGAATGAATAAATGTGATTGTGTCATATACACACAATGGAATGTTATTTAACCTTAAAAAAGAAGGGATTTCTGACATATCCTGCCACATAGATGAGGCTTGAGGATATTCTATGAAGTAAAATAACTCAGTTGCAAAAAGCCAAATACTGTAAGGCTCCCCTTGTCCCCCTTCTTGTATGAAGTACCTAGAGTAGTTAAATTCAGGAAGACAGACAGCAGCATGGTAACTGATAGAGACTAGAAGAAGAGAATGAAAAATTATACAGAGGTTCAGTTGTACAAAGAAAAGAGCTCTGGATATTGGCTACCCAACAGAGCAAAGGTACTTAAACTACTTAAGTGTACTCTTAAAAATGGTTAGTACGCAGATTTCACATTGAGAGTATTTCACAATAAAAAATAAATTCGCAAAACATTTAAAAAGAAGATGAAGTACCATTGTCAGAAGGAGGACAAGATGATAATCAGGTAAAACAATATACGACTGACCACTAGAGTTTCAGATGGGGAAGTTTATTCATCCTATTACTAATGAGAAAGATCTTTGGGATGGGTGAATAAGGAACCACCTTGTTACACTAAGGATGGAAGTAATCTTGCCCAGACTTATTGCAGAATCAGAGTGGACAACAAGAGAAAAACACAGCAAGACTACCAACAGCAACTACATGTAGATCAATGATTTAAAACTACAAGTAAGGGCTATTTACTTTGCATATGGGAGGGAAATAACAGAAATTAACATCAAGTTGAAAATACATTTTCAACACGTTTTTAAAAAACTGAGTAAAAATCAAAATCAGAATACAAAATTAAATAAGTTTGAAGATGTCCATATTCTATGACTCTATTTCATGCCTAGATCTTAGAAAAACTCTTATCTAAAGTCACCAGGCAACAAGAATCAGGAATTCCTCTAGCAATGTTATTTGCAGTAATAAAAGGTTGACATCGACTCAAAATGTCCCTTAACAGAACAGCTAAATAAATAGTGTTTTATTTTGTTTGGTTTTTTTTTTCCTAATATAGAACAGAATACTACGCGGTTGTGAAATAAATCTACAGTCGTGAACATAAATGAGGACACATTAACACAGATGAATATTACAGGAAGAAGGTTTAGAAAAACAAACATAGAATGCAAAAGTTAAAATCCAGTAAGCCAAAAAATCACTTACGGGAATACACAGATAAAGTAAAGCTTTAAAGAAAAGCAAGAAATGGTAGCAACTTTCAGGACAGAATTTATCTCTAAGTAGATGGATGGGAGGGATGTTGGAGAGGGTCATATAAAGGACTTAGAAGCTACTGATAATCTTGTATTTCTTTAGCTCATTGGGAACAAACGGGTATTAAATTCTTTATTAGTCTTAACTATATATAAATGTTACACATATACTCTAGATAACCTTTTTAATGATATGGTTTATAGCATCACAAATTTAGAAAGAGGAATAATGAGAAATATTTTTTATCCATCTCACTGTGTGATGCTGTAGGGTCAAATTATTATTTAGAAGACAATGGACTTCAGTGTATATTGAAAGTCTGTTATCCAGTGCACCCTGGTGGAACAGTGGTTGGGTCAATTGCCTCCGAAGAAGCAAGGCATATATCCCTGGGTTCAAGTCCTGGGCCCTGAGGGAAGCAACCAGTGTGAACAACTAAATAAAAATAAAATAAAGATGCTTCTTTCTCCACTCTCTTCCTGTCTACCTGTCTACCCATCGACTTACTTTCATTCCTGACTGCTCCTCTCCTTTAAAAACAAAAACCAGCCAGTTACACAATTTTAAAATACCCAATGCACAGGGGTAGATTTCAGTATGCATTTGTCTCTTCAATGCATTTGTATTTTTATATTATCTTCTAACTTGAAAGACAGAAGAAACAACTTAATGGACAAAGATTAACTGGGAACGGAAGCTGATACTTGAATGCACTGTCCAATAGGTAGGTAGAGTTATGCATTCACACAATTCATAATGAAGATTTATATGAGCAGTTAAGAAATAAGAAATAAATATGGTTATGGGGGGGTCTGATAAAAATATATCCCCACTTTAATGCTTTATTGCTTACAATGGGTGGTTCAAATCACAGCTCCTAGTGGGTTATATAAAGCCTTACCCCATGAGTGAAAATATTTCTGATTAGAACACTCCCCAGGTTACCTACTGTGTTCTGTTTATTCAGCTCATTCCAAACATTTGCAGGAGAGAGGGCACAAAATTTACACAGAGAAAAAGGATGAAAGCTGTGACGTGGATTCCTGGTTTGACTTGGCAGACTGGAATCAGTCCATGGATATAATATCCAGATATCAAAGTTCATAGGCACTGAAATTGTCTTTGTTATTCAACCAACTAGGATGTTAAATCACTGTTGAAATTTTTGACATATTTTAACCTTTGCTGGAACTTAATATTTATGTTGAAAAGTTTCATATAAGAGGGATTAAAAATAAGTAACCTAATGGCTTATAAATGTGCTATCTAAAATAATGAGTATCTTTAGAAAATGTTCTTTTTCAAAGTCTCCGAGCAGCTGGAAAATTTGCAGGTCATTCCATTCAAAAAAGAACATTATCGGCTACATAGAGGTAACATAGGTTTGTTTCATAAGTAGTCTGGGCATTAAAAAAAGAAAAGTTCCTTACACAATGAGCTATTCTTTTTTTTTTCTTTCAAAAGGAAAACATAAATGGGAAAACATGTGGAGGATACAGTTTATTCAACATCTGTTCCCTCTGAGTCTTTCTGAGGCCATAGAAAATTGTCCAAGAATACTGGATACCAAAGGGAAAACAAAATTGGTGACCTCACAACAACCACAAATAAAGCCAGAACACATACAAAATAGTAAGCATAGGAAAAATTAATTTGGAGCCTATGTTCTTTTTGGCAGGACCACAGACATGAATAATAGCACAGGAAAAAATTACTCAGAACTAAATAAATGAACCTCACAGTATAGAGTTTTTATAAAGGACCCAACAGTTTCAAAACAAAACAAAAAGTAATCTAATATATGTCCAAGACTGCAATCCCTAATCATCAAGTTGGTCCAAAGAGAAAAGATCAATGTGGAAACATTGTAGGGGCTAGAGTATAGAACTTTGCTTTTGGACTATCTCCCTCAATACCTATCTGACACTCAGACAATATTTATTAATTTCTCCTGAATATAGTTTTTCTCTAAAGAGTTGTCCTATCATATCACCTGCCTATGAACACAAGTGACAGAGAAGACCTTTTAAATTTAGTGAGATGAATTTTCTTATCTTTGTGTGTCACACCTTACCCAAACAAGGAAACTAAAAGTGGATTTTACTTAACAGAACCTTCCTTTGGATGAAATGAGCTCAACCATTTGGAAGTTCTGAGCAAGAAGGTAATGATACCTTTAAAATATATTACAAATGATTATAAACAGCAGTGATTAGAGATCAGAAAAAGTTTTCCTACCAATAAATAACTTTCAAAATTATGATCCTTTTGGATTCCAATGTGATTTTTTTTTTTTTTTGCTAGTATTCTACCCTGCAGAAAACTTCCCCAGAGTCTACAAGCGCTATGAAATGGTGAAAACTAATGGGGTGGATATTTTTAATTAATGTTTTTGTACAATCTCTGTTTTCCTACTGGAATTTTTTTAAATAGAAGACACCTGAGTTGTGGTATTTTAGAGAAAAATTGTCAAGTTGTCATTGTCCTGAAACTCATTCTTGTATCTGATTTCTCCTTAGCATTCTACTATTCTACAATCAGGGAGACATCCTCTTTCCCCAACTGCCTCCATTTACCAAAAGGTGAGTGTTATAGTGACTCACTACTAAATCATGGCCCTCTGCTACATCCATTTTATAAGCAACTAAACCCATGCACTCAGAGAAAATTGATTTGACCCTAAGTGCCAGTCCTAATTGGTAATGCTTCCTGAAATATGTACTGGCAAGGATTCTAAGGCCCTATTAAGATCCAGTGGCAGAGTCATTGTTGATTTGCAACATTTGATCTGGAATGTCTACAGTAGTATAGGATGAGTAGCATATATGTCATTAATTTATCATTCTTATACTTTACTTCTCCTTATACATGTTAGTCCTCCCAGAAGCTATAGCTCTATAGCTTTCTTTTAATATAGATTTCATGATATCAGTTCTTTATTCAAAAGCATAATTCTTAAAGAAAAGAGCTCAGCCTTGTAGCTACTTGATGAAGGTGAGTAGATAGGATGAATTCAGTTTTGTAGAACCCTTCAATGTACCCCAGAAAGAAAGCAAGTTTGATGAGTCAACACACAAGGAATGTAAGAGGCATACTTCTTATAGTTGCATCTCCCAAGTGTTTTTTTTTTTTTTTAATTTTGTTATTGAGGCAACATTGCATGACATTATATAAGTTTCAGGTCTGCATCTCCAAGTTGTTTTAAATAATACTTCTCTTTGGCTTAGTGATACCCTGAAGGAAAAGCAGCAGGTGTCTAGGCAACACTGCAATGTGGCAGAAGACAGCCTTGCTAATTTTACATATGTGTAAAGACAGGAGGGGATGAAGGCTTGGGTTGTACAAGATGGTCTGGTGCCTACAAAAATAAAAATACGTAAGCTTCTATTTTTCTTTATCTAAGAGTATTTTTGAACATAAGATGATTTTGCCTTTTGTGAAATGTGGCCTCTCTAATAAAACAAAGATCTAGTTAGGCCAAATCACTGTCATGAGTTGAGAAGCAAATGGAACCAGAACAAGGTACAGCCAAATCACCAGGGAATGGAACAGCACTTTCAGAAGGGAACAGGCCTTGCTACTCTCTCTACCCAACCATTCACCCTGATGCCTACAAAACAGAGAATTTACTAAGGTAAGCAAAAATGTGAATTTGCTGCTGTTGAAAATGTTCAATGCCCTTGACTCATTTTTAGTATAGTTTAGAACATTCTAGATGGACTAGGAGATATTCTAGTCAATTCCTCTCAGTAGCTATGAGTTTTCTTTTGACCAAGTGCTCTTGTAAATTTCTAAATAAATATCCAGCTCTCTTTCGGATTCTGAGAAAAATTTCCTTCCCTGTCATACTCCATAGCTGTATTATTTTTACTAAATTACATAGGCTTTACTGAAAATGTGGAACTGGTTAAAACTATTCTGGTTCTCTTCACCCATTTTACAGAATATTTAAAGACCATCAGGATTAGAATAGCCTCAAGAGTCCTTTCTAAAAATTAGTGGTAGAAAAGGTTAACAGACTTGAGAAGTAGCCTCCTTGGTCTGGTGGGTCAAAGACAGAGAATCAAAGAAATTAAAGCTCTTATCATTGCTTATTTTATAAATATTTGCTATACCCATTCCGATTAACCCAGAATACAATTCATGTTTTTATTTCTTATATAGTAGGTATTAATACTTATTTTCCCAGTTTGGAAATTGTTCTTCTATCTTGCAGAGTCTTGCTTTACCCAAAATGAGAGTGATCCAGACCACCCAGTGACATTATCTTATCCTTCTAAGTGAAGTGGTTGTTCAAGAATGAACATAAGATCCAGGCAAGGCCATTCAAAGTTCCTCCACTTGACTTTTCTGAAATTCACAGCAAAAGCATAACCTAGACTATATCAACTGGTGGCCAGTTATCTTTGCCTCTTCACAGAGTCTTCTTCAACATGAAGCCAACACAGGAAAGTAGAACTGAGAGAGATGGAATTCTCATTATTGCCAGTTGTACCCTTGCATCCAGTTGTGCCTCAATCTTGGATTTCCCACTTAAATAGAAAATTACATTTTATTTTTGTTTTTGTTTTGAATTATTACTCTCTGCTATGAGAACAAAAGGCTAATGAATATTCGTTAATAACATGCAAAATGTCTAAGCAGACTATCTATCCCAAAGTGGCTCTCGTATTATTTCCCTTTCTTCCATCCACACACTCCTGATGCCCATGTCTCTCCTTCAGCATAAGGATATGCTTTCATAAACAATATCTGTGTCTAGAACTCCCGTGCATAGCAAACAAAAAAGACTTTTTGAAAGGGAATCTCAGCTCTCTCAAGGAATTTATATTTTCTTAGATCATTAAGACCTCCATAGTCAAGGTTTAGTCCAGGCTTCTAAATTTCATTAAGAAAAGATAAATGGATTATTTTCCTTGAACAACATTTTTGTAACTGTTATGTACACACTTTTCTTTAAACTTTCAAAATTTCCACGTATTGGTTTTACCCAAAAAGGGAAAATTTTCCTGATCATATTTCTTTGTGTCTGCTCTCTGGAGCACATGAGCTAAGATAAGAGCTCAAAAATATAATAATAGCTTTGAATGGTGGGTCCACCTGGGAGACCCCAGGTGCTGGAAAACAGTGGGGAGGGAGACCAATCCCCTGCCACCCCAATCTTTAAGAGCACACAAAGGTCGAAAGGCAATCTTGCTCCCTACCCAAGGAGTTGGGGGAGCAAAAACTGGTCCCATCACCCAAAGATGTTAGAGTAACTGCGCATGGGAGTGCACAGAAAATCTACCTGGGGGCCCTCTGCTTCTTTACTGAAGAGCTTTGAGCTCACAGTTTCTGGTGGTGAACTCAGTCCTTGGATTGGAGAGCTTCCCATCAGCAGCATGCAAGAGAAGAAAGCCTCCTATCCCCACAAAAACCAGTGGACACTGCTAAAATAGAATTTGTGGCCCAACAAAATTGAGAATTCCAGAGAGGGAAACAGGCCCCATGCTCCACAGAAGCCAAGCAGCTGATACTGGCCACACCAGGACCCAACATCACACTCAGGAAGAAATCTAAAATTTTTTTAAAAAGTGCTAAATCTAAGACAGAGAAGAAATCCAAGCCAAAATCAAAGTCCCTCCAAAAAGCATGAACGAACCAGAGAAGATGCCAGAACCTTCCCAGAGAACTTCATTGATATTGGGTGGGACAATCTAATAGGAAGAAGTTCCAAACAATAGTTATTTTAAAAAAGCTGAATGAGGTGCAGGAAGCACACACAACTACCCAAGGCAATATGAAGACATAAGGAAAGATGTAACAGACCAAAAGGAATATGTCACCAAGGAGATTAAAGCCATGAAGAAAGTCCTAGCAGAAATGCTAGAGATAAAAACATAGTCAAGGATTTGAAGATAAACATGGAAAGCTCCATAAATAATCATACAGAGGACTCAATCATGCAGAGGAACAAATCTCAGAAATTGAAGACAAGCTCACAAAGGTTACCATCATGGAAGAGGAGAAACAGGATAGAAAAAAAAAATGAAGACATTCTAAGAGAAATATCAGACACCATAAGAAGAACAAACATAAAGATCATAGGTATTCCAGAAAGAGATGAGAGGGATAAAAGTACAGAAAACCTACTCAAAGAAGTTAATAGCATAGACCTTTCCACATCTGCCACACAAAGTAGCCATGGAAGTTCAAAAAAGCAGATATAACACCAAAATTTCTAAATATAAAATGACCTACCTACTTCAAGACATATCATAGTAAAACTAACAAAAGTCAACAACAAAGAAAAATTACTTGGAGCACCCTCCTGGCCTAGCAATTTAAACCAGGTGCATTTCACATAAATTTCAAGGGTCCAAGCTCCGTAGTTCAAGACCCGGGGCCAGGGAAACAACCAATGATGAACAACTGAATAAAATAAACAGGGGGCTTCTTCCTCCTCTCTCAGTGCCTGCTTATCTTCACTACTGCCTGTACCTTTCCTTTAAAAAAAAAAAAAAAAAAAAAAAAGAAAAACTATTCAAGGAAATTAAAGAAAAGAAAAATATAATCTACAAAGATATACCCATCAGGCTTTGATCAGACTTCTCAGCAGAAATACTATAAGTCAGGAGAGGATGGAATGATATACTCAAAATACTAAAAGACAAAAACTACCAGCCAAGAATACCATACCCTGCAAGAAAACTCTGCCCTCTATCATTCAAATATGATGGAGAAATAAATTTATTTGATCTCCAATGATAAACAAGTGTTAGTGGATTTAGCTATCACTAAACTTCCCATTCAAGAAATCCTGAAAGGGTTCCTACCACAGGGGGAAAAAAAAAAGATCTACCAAACCCTGAAAATGGTGACACACAGGTAAGCAAATGGAAAATAAAAAACAGGATCAACAGGAGAGAGCAAAAAATCAACAATGGGGGAAATAAAATCATGGAATCTGAAAGAACACAACAAAATGACATGGCAACAGTACATAAAAGACTACTGTAGAGATGTAAAGACAATGATAATCCATATGACAGTTAGAAAACCTAACCCTAAAGTGATACACAGTTGGGAAGTAGATGAAACAGAAAGAACTGATACCAAAAATCAGAGGAAAAATCAAATAAAAATAAACAAGAAACAAAGCAACAGACACAGAAAACAAAGACTGAAATGACAGCAATAAAGTCCTATATATCAGTTATCACCCTAAATGTGAACAGACTTAATGCACCAGTCAAAAGACACAGATTGGCTGGATGTCAAAAAAGCAGGATCCATCAATATTATGCTCATAAAAAACTCATATCAGATCCAAAAACAAACACAGATTGAAAGTCAAAGGTTCTGGGAAAATATCTCAAAGCAACAGCAATGAAAAGAAATCAGGAACTGCAATACTGATTTCAGACAAGATAAACTTCTACCTGAAAAAGGTATCTTGAGCCAAGGAAGGACACTTTGCTATGGTCAAGGGGGTAATTCATCAAGAAGCAACTATCATTAGCATATGTGCATCCAATATGGAACCATTAAATATATATAACATAGTGGCAGAACTAAAGGCAGACATTGACTGTAACACAGTAATAGTAGCAGACTTCAATATTCCACTTACATCAATAGATAGATCATCCAGGCAGAAAATCAACAAGGAAATGAAGCACTCAAGCACATGGACCTAAGAGACATATCTAGTGTGTTCTACCCACACAAAAAAGAATATACACTCTTCTCAGGATAATCACAGTTTTGGGATCCACAGATTAGTAACAATTAATAGATTTAGGTGCAAAATATTTTACTAATGTATTCCACAGTCTAATCTTCATTTTTAAGATAAACTTATTATATACAAGTAAATATTTGTGCACTCACAAGAAACTGTTGAATTTATTTATATCACCGAATAAAATATAAGAACATAAATAAATGAGGCTCATGTATAATATTAACCTGGAACACCTGGAAACTCAATTCAACAGTCTTTTTACTCTTAAAATGTGATCTTGCAGGAAATCAGAATAATGCTAAAGTAAGTTTCTTCTAACAGTGAATTATCTTATAAAGAAAAAAATCAAAATAAAATCAGAGCAGGATAAAGAATTGTATCTTGGAAAAATACAGTGACATAGAACTGTGTTATGAAAATAAAAAGAAACCTGTAAACAGTTTCAAAATAATAGCATAAAAACATGAAATACTTGTCATCATCCCCATTTCATAGATGATAAAACTAAGATGAAATTAAATAACTTTCCCAAGGTCACACAACTGACTGGTGACAGAACTTGTGTTTGAACATTTTAGTGGTTTAGGAAGATATTATGGAGAGGAAGGACCTGATAGTCCTCAAAAAATGATCAGGATCTAGCAAGACAACATTAGAAAATGCTATGGGGAAGAGAAAGTACATCACAGTCTTAGAAAAGAGTGATTTGATTAGTTTGTGCAGAGAACAAAAATCAGACAATCACAAGACTATAAATAGAAAGGCGGTCCCAGAAAGTCCTTACCAATTGGTTTCACATGGTTGATGCTTCCTAAATATTTTAGAATGAATGAATGAGTTAATGATATTATATCTGGAGAATAAATTGGTATTAAGCAAAAGTTCAACTTATTCTCCAGATATAATATCATTCACTATTTAACTGAATTGCCAGATTTTGGAGTCTCTTTGGAGAAAGTCTAGCCTAACAGTTAAACGTACAGTCTTTGGAGTTAGGTAAGTCAGCTTCTGTTCCCAGCTCCATCCAGTTGTGTAACCCTGACAATATTACTCAAACTCTCTGAGATTTTCTTTCCTTCTCTATGAAAGAAGGATGATGATATTACCTCTTGGGATTATGGTGAAGATTAAATAGGATAAAGTACACATATATCTTTGAGAATCTGCAGAAACACTGAATAAGTACTAAATACTTGTGATGAGAAGGCCAGGTAGTTTGTAAATCAACTGCTGGTAGAGTAGACCATTAGTCCATGGGGCAGATGTAACCAATGAAGGAGGCATTCAAAGAAGAATCATCTAAAGAGACAGAATGAAGTGAACACAAGTAACAAGGGAAGAGAGACTGCTTAATGTGCTATTATAATGGTCTAACCATGAAATAAGTGTCTGAATCTGGTCTGTGGCACAGAAATAGGAAAACAAACTGGAAGAAGACTCATGATGAAAGCAGTTTTATATAATTTTGTATATAGTATACAACATACTCACATTCTCTCCAGTATACCAACATACTCACATTCCAGTTTATTAAGGACTGTCATGCAAAATATATGTTAAAATTTCATCCTAACCATTAATGTTAATTGTTAAATTGCTAGCAGAAATAAGAGACAGATAATAATCAAAAAACAAGGAGAAATCCTATACAAGCATTAATATCTAGTGTGTCAACCCATCTTTTTCATTTGCAGGTTCATCTATTTCCAGTTACACTATACCCAATCCTTCACCTTGAAAGCATGTAAAATTGTGGCAATTTGTGTCTTCTAGCATGAGTTTATTGTACTGCTTTCCTTCTAATGTATTATTTTACAAAGTTTTATGAACTTTTGTAAAAAAAAAAATTACTAGTTTGGGAGCAGAAGAAAAAAAATTCTTTGAAGCCTGAAGCTGTGGGTTAAATCTGTACCAGATGAGCACATTATAATTATAATGCAGTTATTTTTGGGTTACCTACAGTAGCAATGTCGGCATAATTACCTCTGTCATATGTTAAAAAATAATTTTGTAAATTACTCATTTAATTGTTTTCATCTTGGATATAGAGACATTCTTTAATTAGGCATGAGTCAACTAAATGTTTCAGGGGCTAATTTGCTGATATGAGTAGCATTTATACAAGAAGCAGACTGCAACTTTGGAAGGTGCTTTTTATAAACCTTCCAGCCTTTCAAGAAGACTCTGAGTGTTGTTTTCTTCATTGTGAATGTCACTTCCATGTGTAGCAAACACTCTTGCTAAAGTCAAACAGAATAATATAGGGGATGATTTTTTTTTTAACTAAGAATCTACAAAAATAAGTTACTTTTTAAAATCTTTCGGTTAAGCACCATAAATGCATTAATATTGCTGATCTGTTCAGAAAGAAATGACATCTTCACAACCATCCAAAGATGTAGACTAAGAGGACAGAGTTTCTCTTTGCCCACCTAACTTGCCTCCATAATTATGGATTACAATGCTTATGTCAGCCCCTTTACGCAGCTGAGTCAGCAACTACATGAAGTAGTCCTACCATCCCTTCTTCTCTCTCCTTTTTCAGAGCATCAGGCCCTTTTCTCCAATCAACTCTTCCCCCCCCCCCGCCCCTTACTTTTATGCTCCCAGAACTGGAAAAACTCACCTGCTGCATTTTAGTTGTATTAAAGTATCACAAAGAAGAGTATGGGAGAAACCATGGCATACACATACAATGGAATATTATTCAGTCATTAAAAGGATGAAATCTTGTCATTTGTGACAACACAGATGGAATAGAGGTTACCATATTCAATGTAAAAAGAATAATGGTAAGAATTTAGACAAATGAAGACAAATACTGTATGATATTTCTTATATGTGGAATCTAAAAGACAAAACAAACAAATAAAAATCCAAGCATACAAATATAGAGAACAGGTCATTGCCAGAGGCAGGGGTATGGGGCGAAGAGGTCAAATTATTAAAAAAAAAAAAAAAAAGAGCATGGGATAATGCTCATCATCTGTTTCTTTCCACTATACACCTGATTTTATTCCTCTGTGATTTGACCAGAAAGTCTGATGTCCAATTTCCTCAAGAAATGTTTCAATTATCAACTTTTGGGTTTAATCTCAATCTCTGGATTAAGTTCCACTGGAGAACAAAATAAGACACAAAACAACAATCTTCTAGGTATCTGGTGAAATTGCCAATCTAATCAGTTAAGATCAAATTAGATTGACAATCATGATATGGTATCTGTGAAGAGAAATTTACCTCTGGAAGCTAAAGTGGAAAAAAGGGTATGGGGGGAGTATATATTCTTTGGGCTACATTGACATTTGCAAGTCTCCCAGAGATAACCAAAACAGGATCCCAGAGCCAATCACAAAAGAAGTGTCAGGACATTTGAGTTGCCTGACTAAACAAGAGGGTGGCTCTTCCTTCCAGGTAACTTCTCCACCATGGAATTCACTCACTTGAGTTACTGGGCCCACAGCGGTGTCACACGTGTGTGAGGCCACTGCAGCTGGAAACATGTGGCAGCCACTTTATTTGACACAGTAACTGTGAGGCAGGAGGCCAGGATGACATCACGAATGCCTCAAAGCAAATACTTCAAATGGCCTTTTTTACTAAAAAATCGTGGAGAACTACACACACTTGTGTATTTTTAAGTCAGCATTTTAAAAATTGCTCTATGTTTAATAGATGTTGCAGGTGTAAATTTTTCAATATGGTAAAATCCCTGTGGGCTTCATTTCCTCTTTACTTTAGAGCTGAAGATTTAGCTCATTTGACTTGGGAAAAAAATACCTGTTTATACATGGTAGAGCCTCCTTGTTAAACTCATCAACCAAATTAGATTTATAGTCCATCCTAAAAAGTCAGGTTTCATTTTATTTTAAATCAGTGCATTAATACATATGCCAGCAACAAACATCTCACTTCTGGATTCTGATTCAGAATAGAGAGGTGCCCTATAAAGTCATATATTCTCGATTACCCATTTGTTTGGCCTCCAGAAACTTACCTAACTTGGGGTCATTCACCATAGTGAAAATCACAAGGCAGGAAGAAGCGCGGCTTTCTTTTGTAACATGAAAATGTATAAAGGGATCACAATGCAGTTCTGTCTAAATTAGGCCTAGTTCACACTTACTGCTTTGGTATCATAATTAAGAGAGCCCCATTCACTCACAAAAGTGTCCCTGTTTGAATGATAAATTATATGGTAACCCAAGAAATGATAATTGAGGAAAGTGGGTTTGGGGACAACCAGCAAATCTCTGGCACATCAGCATTAGGGAAAAGGATGTATGAATATTAAGAGTTTTGGAAGTCTTCATGCACCCTCAGTGTTTGTGAACCCAATGTGAACACAGCTTCCTTGGAACATTATTTTACCTCACCAAAACTTTTGCTCTGAAATTTTTTCACAGAGTCTAAAATTACAGACAGGTCACAACTGAAACCTAAGAACATGCCAAAGTCCATTATTTATTCAGAACCACTTGGAAGCCACTCTGCTATCAACCCTGAAATAATACTTAAAGTCTTTTGCCCGAACCCAAGGATGACAGGGCTATTCAAGACCCAAATACCACCCAGTCAATAACACCATCTAATTACTACATTGGCATTCCCTACATATTTGTTTTCCCACTGCTTCTAGGAAAAGTAACTGACAAAATCCACTTGGATCCATCTCTCTAGAGATTAAACCTCCTCACTTAGTGCAGGAGGTTAGGTATATAAAAAAACTTCCAGAATCGCCAAGAATCAGTGTCAAATGAAGGTAGAAAGGGAAATCCTGAGGAGTCTAAATCAAGTTAACATATCTTGGTCGGAGTTTCTTCATTTTTATCATAGAGAAAAGGCACCCTCCGGCCACATAAGATGATGATAGCAGAAAAACAACTTTAAATCTACAGTAGTCTTAATGACCCTAAAAGTGAACATTACTTTCACATACATTTACACAGGTCACAGGCCCTGTGCTCACCCCAGAATATTCATCCTGCCCATGACTAGAGTGAGCAACAGGTCAGAATACATTCACCTTATCTCATACCCTCTCAGAAAACACAGACTGTTATAGAGAAGAGTTGTGATATTGTCAAAAACATTATTAAGCTGGAATCCCAGAGAACTGGAAGTATAGTCTACCCATGCCACTTGCTGACTCTGTGCCTTGGGAAATGAAGCTCACCTCACTGACTATCTGTTCCCTCAGTCACCAGAATAGGAGTGTTCATGACCACTTTGGCTCATGAAGTCGTCTGTAGGCAAGTACTTGGAGTCTGAGAAGACGGACCGAATTCCAATGATCTTTATTTATCATGCACATGATTTTCTTATGGGTCCTTCACAAAGAAGCATGCCTTTCCGCCTTTGATGAGTGATGGACAGTCACCAGTAAATTAATGATCTCTTTGTTCGTTGGAATATGATTTCTTATTTTGGAAAATATTTAATTCAAATAGGGTGGACAAATCCCTAGGACTTATCTGAGAACTTTTGGTTCTACAAACACAAAATGGAAACTAGGACCTTATATTATTTATATACATTATTCCTAAAATCAGGTAAATTGGAGATATCCAAGATAATGGAAAATTTAAAGTTACCCTGAAAACTGTAGTTAAGATTGGTGACTGAAACTGGCTACTATAAGATAGCAGAACATAAAGAAAGGTGTTAAGCACCCAACTGGTCCTCAATAACTGGTCTGAGGTCATCTAACATAATTAGGTAGAAATGAAATAGAGAAGTAATGAAGATGACGTGCAGGTATTCTTCCCTGAAGAACAACTGCACATGTATCTCTCGTTTGATACTGAACTTTAAAAAAATTATATAAATGATAACTGCAACCATATTTCATGAATTTCAAGTATGGTTTAAGGAGAGCAGGTCACATTTTATGGGCCACTAGATACAGTTGTCCACATTATACACTGCACAACTCTAGGGGTTGCCATTCACTTTCAGAATGGTAGTTTTGCCATAGAGTTGTGTGGAGAAAAATCTCTATAAGCCTACATGGTAAACTTGCATGGAGTGGGGGAATATCATGAAACTCACACATTGCTAAAACCTGAAGATGGAAAATGTCCCTCTTATTTTGTTTTACCTGAACAGTGAAGGAAAAGGAAACGTAGAACCTGAATTACTCAGCTGAAGACTGAACTGGTTAGAGATAGATGTCAAGATGTCTAACAAGTTGGGGAGATGTAAGAATCTCTGATGGGATCAGTACATAGTTGGGGCTCCATTCATTCATTCATTCAATCAGTAAAATGATTTTTGAGCATATGTTCTGTGCTTCTGACTTTCCTCCTAGATATATTATAGCTTCCCATCCTTGGTCTGAAGTATGCACAGAATACCTTCATCCATGTCTCAGTTCTTAAGGCCTCCCCCTTCTTCCTACTCTAAGCTTTATTGGCAACCTTCCTGGTGGTCCCACTTTCATAGGCAGGAGCCTAGATAAATCATCATGGTAACACGTTTAAAGCCTAAAAGAAACTCCAAAGAAGGGCAATGTTAGTTACATTATAGAAGTATTTGCAGCAACCATGCAGGTGCAGTCATAAGAAGCAGAAACCTATGAAATTTTAGATGGTTGAGTCTTCACAACCATTTGCAAGACTACACATTGTAATATTATAGCACCTTTTCCATCTGCTTTTAGCATCACGCTATGAAAGTATACAAGACCAAAAGCTCAGTCCTTAGATAAAATAAAGCTTGTTTGAGCTCAAAGGAAAAAGGCCACAGTAACTGATTTTACATTAGAAAGAAGTCATGAATGAAAATTATCTGCTGATAATTCTTGGCAGACTCTCTGATTTTGTGCATGCATTTATATAATTATACAGCTCCTGGTTATTAATGTAAAAATTGTGCTTTTCCATGAAAATACCCTATGCTTTCATGTTAGCTTAAAACCGTGATTCTACACTTGGGATTGAACAAATATTTCAAAACATTATGTTTCAAAATGTCTTAAATTTAACTCTACATAGTTGGTTAATCAAATTGTTGAAGACTTAATTCTATGCACACGTTTCCAATACCTGCATTAGGAAATCTATGACATTTTGAAATCAGGAAAGGACAGTCTGTCATAATATGCCCATCACAACACAAAGAAAAGAGGTGTGGGTCTAAACTGTGTAACAACAGGGAGTAACAAGCACTATTTGCAGGTGGTGAATCATCTAACTGAATCTTAACCTCCAGTTTAGTTGAGTTGCAAAACTCAGTAAGGCTAGTATCAATACAGAAATGGCTGAGTTAGAATTTTAAACAATCTGTTTAATGGCCTTGCCTATATTCTATCAGGCAAATCACGCTATCTACAGGCAGTATTTTAACCAGGTATCGAAGGAACTAAGGCACATATCAAGTTAAAAGGAGGCAAAGAAAGGACATGTCTTGGTGGGATTGATTTCTATGATATAGAAGTTGAATGTGCAAAGTTTGGGGGAAAGATAGGTTGTAGCAGCTAATTGGCTGGGGTTATTTTGTATTTCAAACAGAGCATACCAGGTGAGTACCAGTAAGGGCCAATCTGTCTATCACAGACCAGATCCGAGAAGAAGCTCCATCAATGCCTGTCCATAACCATGTCCGGCATAATATCCACAGACTGGGCTTCCAGGAATCACCTGAAATTTTTTTTCTTTTTTTAAAGGAAAGGTATACAGGCAGGAAGGCAAGTAGGCAGACAGGCAGGAATAGAGCGGGGAAAGAATATTTTATTTATTTGTATTTAGTTGTTCATTTGGTTGTTTCCCCAGGCCCGGGTCCTTGCACTGGGGACCTAGAGATTTATGTGGACTATGTCCTTCGGAAAACCTTTTTAAAACTACAAATACCTGAGCAACACACCCAAAAATTCTCAAAAAATACATCCAGGGTGAATCCAGGTATTGGTGTCATTTTAAAAAATGGTTTGATAATAATCCACATCCATGGATGAGACAGACTGAATCTTACCATCATGTTTTTCAGTCTATGGTTCAAAACACTAGTATTCACAAAAGGAAACGGGATTTTTTTTTCAAGCAAAACAATTTTCCCAATTTTTCAAAGAAAAATTGTGAGTTAATGAGCAAAAAATTACTAACCCAATCTCCTATGAGTCTCATTTCACCTTTGCTTGCTACTACCAGTTTAGAATAAAATCCAGTATGAGATAATGTGTACTTGAATTCCAAATGTGTATTTAATAATTCTGCTTGTTTTAGTGTTACTATGGTTACACCACACACACAAAAAAAACCCCGGTGTCCAGGTTCTCAGTCACCTGAACAACTTTGAAATCATCGTGCACCATATTTAGACAGCACTTAGTAGGGTATCCTTTTTCCTGTGAGGAGTCTCGGTGGTGGAAATGGTAGGGGGATGGTCTGCACGCTAAACACAAAAAAGAAACATACATAATGAAACTAGGGTATCTTATTACCCTCAAAAAAGTCACTAATAATACATCAAAAGTTCAAAGTGATGCTGTGTTGCTCACCTTTCAAAAGAAATGTTCTTACAAAATGCCTACAGAGCACCACTCAATTCATCAAATGTTGTCAGCACGTCCATGAGGGAATCTTCATAATGAAATGAATGAAAAGGAGAATAGGACTGTGCGATTTATAGCTAAAATACCTGAAGGTTTATATGAAGAATCACACCATATTTTGCTTTTTCTTTTACTATCCTGAAGTCAATCATAGGAAACTTCATCTGAAAAAAGATATTACCAAAGCAATATTTGAGCTATAGATTCTGATGGTATGTCTGGTTGATTAGAAATTTTGTTCTTAATGCTAAAACTAATATAGATAGGAAAGGGCACAAAAATAGTAACAATAGGCAAGCACAGAAATACAGAGAACAAACAGTTATTCATTCTTGTTAAAATATTAGACGCTCTTTGTCTTGACAAAACTGACCTGCTTCTGGAGTTCTATGTGCTGCATATCATTGACTTAATAAATAGAAAGTATTGTCCCAGTGACTGACAGACAAGGGATTAATAGTATCTTTTTTCCTCTGAAGCTTGATAAATGTCACATGCAATGATTTGACCATTTTCTACTCACTTATCTTTCAAGAAAGATTTCATTTTTCTTAGTATTCAAGTGTTCTGTACTGAATAAAAAAGATCCCATCAGTGAAGATGTTGCCAATTAAATGATTATATTTTAGCTTCTCTTTTCCAGAGATTTCTGTGATCTTTTAAACCATATGCTTCATATAATAACTTTCAAGCAAAAGCAAGATGATATTGAACTGAATTAAACTTGTAATTTTAAAATCTTACCACTGTGTGCCAAGACTTAATGCACTGGTAAGCATCTTATTACAAACGTGGATGACTCTAGTCACATCTTCCTGATGTTAGGATAGGTTTTTCTACTGCTGAAATGCAAAACTTGACAAATTTAAACAAAAGAAGTTATAAAGTATGCTACTTTAAAAGTTGATGTTAGAAGCTATTTTTAAAGAAACTAAATACATTTGCCAATGGTACCCAAGGTTTCCTTTGACCACACATTGCAAATTTTCTTAGCTTGTTGGTCTCAAGCTGTTTCTCATTCTTATCTAGGTATCTCTTCAATTAGCAACTAAAAATCCATGTACCTCATCTAGGTTACTTACTTAAATGTAAGATCTTACTTATATTTACCGTTTGTGAATTTTGATTTTCACTTCAAGATTTTGAAGAAGAAATGGTTATGAGGGAAATAATTAGATAAAACCCAACCAACCAGCCCCCTCAGAGACCACAAGCTCTCCTCAATAGAAAGACACGTAATGTCATTAGCAGTGCCACCCAACATCTCTTCAAGTTTGTTTTTTGAAGGAGCATTGAACCGTCACAGAACATAGGGTTAAGGTGAGCATCGTTATAAATCAACATCTGTCTATACTACATTAAGTTTACCACCAACGGTCTAATTCTGTCTTCAACTTCAGAAAAAAAAAATCTCAAACTATTCTTTAAATAAAATACATATACTTCAGTGACATCTTTTTCCATTTGCAAAAGATGCAAGTTAACATCCTTTGAAACCATTTTCAGAGCTATTTGCTTAAAGGGTCTGAATTTCTGAAACTTAAATATATGTTGAACAGCATTATTAGAGGATTTCATCAAAGACCCCAGTTGGTTTCACTGGTACTTATATATTTATAGACAGGAAAGAAGTTAGAAAGCCAAGATATTCAGTCACAGACTAAAGTTAAATTAAACCCAGTGAAATAGCAAACTAAAAAATACGTGATTCCCAGATCAATTATCACAAAGATCAATAATAATGGTGTTAGATAAATAGTTCCTGAACACAAAATCTCTGTAAGCAGCTCTAGGATCACCTGTTCTGACAAAGTTTTCCAGAACCTCTCTAGGTGAAGTTTAGGACTCTGCTGACTTTTTATTCTAACAACATTTGTGGATCTAAAATGGTACTTGTTATATTACATTGTGAATGAGGAATCTTTAATAGCTGTAAACTATTGATTTTAAGAACCCTGGTATCATAAAAGTATGCTTTATCTACCCTTCTAGAATACTATGAAAGTTTTTTCCTCCCAAATCATTCACTTCTCTACATACATGTGACTTGTTTCATATCTTTAAATTTACTCATAAATGTGTACATTTAAATGTTTCAAATCAGCTATTTTACTAGATTATGATTCTGCCTATTATCTGTCTCATTAGTTATCTCATAATATTAGTTTTTACTAGCCCATCAAGATAGAGTGTGTTTTACTTCAGTACCTATATAGTTACTCTTTTGACTTGTGAAAAGCTAAAATTTCTGTTGATACACCTTATCATGGGTACAAATGACTGAATTTTAAATGACTACATTTTAGCATTGGCTTATTTACATAAGAATGTCTCTTAGCTATAAATTACCATCTGCAGGTCAAGATCTTTCCCACATTCTGGAAAGCAATCAAAATGTACAACTCATCTTTAAAAGAGCAATATTTTAAATTGCCACTGCTTATAACGATATGACAAAGACTGACAATAATATTGAAGAATCAACCACTTATTTTCAAAACTCAGAAAATGCATTGGAAACATTCCTCTATAACTATTATCCAGTCACATCATTTAGAATTTTTAGACTAGTCACACTACATGTCAGCTCTGCATTAACATATAGTGCATTTGATAAATTCCCAGAAAGTTCGATCTTAGCCATCCAGGTTAATTTCTTTCACTTGAAACTCTCTGTCAAAATACCAATTCCAAAAATCTACTGTATGGGGGTGGGGAGTGGGAGGAAGATGTATTCCATCTTCTTTCAAAGTATCAAAACACAATGAGATCACTCCTGCAATACCTAAAGCAAAGAAGTTCACCTGTTGCAAAGGCAGATTTCAGGGCCTGCCTCCAGTTATTATTTTTCACTCATTTTGATAAACACTGATAGTGACAAGCTGCAAAATAAAATTTGAACAGGAGTGGGCCTACATAAATCACAAACTAAAATGGCCAGCTTAAAAAAAAAAGAGTAAAAAGTTATTTAAATCCATATTCAAGTCTAAGTTCCCATTTGATACAATTTCTGTAAAAGGTAAAGTCATGATTTACTAACTGAAAGCATGATTTGGAGAAAACAGTAGCCATACTTTAGTAAGTTATGCAAGATCCAGCCAATAGTTTCACTGTAAATTATTTCAGTGGGATTGTCCCTGCAAATGACAACCAGAAAAGCGTTTGCCTGTGAAATGCTAGCCTCTCTACAAGGTTGATTTCCACATTTGACAAATTGTCAATACAGAACTGGCAAGGGCTTCCAATGTTTACAGAAAAAGATTTTGCTAGTGGATATTAGCACACAAGTACTGCATCCAAAGATGCTAACAGAATTGGAATCATGTAACAAAAAATACAGGTAAAAGTTGATTTGTCAATTTCTCCCAAAAATTTCAGCTCAAAGTTAGCATATAATCTGGGGTTCTATGGATTTGATTTAAACCTTTTCAGCTATACAAGTCAGGAAGTTTTCTCCAATCCTTGGAGACTTACTTAAAAGAATATGATATCTTTGACATCTGTCATTTCTCTACACTAAAATCAAACTCCTGGATTCAGATTGAAAGGACAACAGTTTCTCTTCTATTAGCGACCTGAATCATCGCTTTCAAATACCTGTTTCTTATTTAACTTCATATATGATATTTTTGCTTTCAAAAAGATGCTTAGGATCTTCAAAGTAAATAAACAGCAAAACGAGACACTTGTGTCTATAAGGAGAGAATCCAGCTATCAGAACAATAATTGTGTGATAGTATTCAGATTGCAAAGACCCCTAACTTTCCACACTATTCCCAGTTACTGTCAACAAATCATTCTTCAAATGTAATTTACTTGAAATAAAACAAAAACAACTACTCCCACTAGGCTCAAATAGTTATAGTATTTAACCAAAGATGCCGATACTATTTATTATGTTTTTGTGACTTTAACTTCATATAAAAATGTAAATTTCAAACAAAGCCTCAATAGCAGTGACCATGAATGATGTGAACACTTGAAATGGGTTTACATTATTTCTTTGGTGTCAGAGATCATAGAATTGCTAGTAGGAAGAATATCATGACAAACTTCATTAATTTACTTAAAAGTAGAGCTTAAGATAATGCAGAGAACCTCTGTTCATTGTCTGAGGTTTATTAAGTGGGCATATTTCAAACATATTCAATATACTTAAACACTTCATCTAGACATATTTGAAGTTAAACACTGTAAACATTTAAATATTCTCTTCAAGTTTTCATTATATATGTGTGTGCAAATTTTTCCCATGATATGACCCAAGAAAAAGATCACATCATCTAGTCCTTACTCAACACAATCGATTTCCTACATTCTAGGTGAGTGATTTAACATGAAATCAATTTCTCCAACAAGGTTTTGTTCCTCACATACTTAATGTTCCTTATTATGTCTCATTCCCTTTATTCTATAGATTTTGAGAGTTTAAAGAATTTTTTTTTCTATTCTATGGCTATATAAAACCAATGAGAAATGGCAAATTATTGCAAAATCAGAGAAAAGTTAAACCCTAGATTTTTAATTGTGAAAGCAAATGAATAGTTTTCATGAAGAAATGCCTTGGGGATAAATCTTGAGATTCCACAACAGCAATGTCCAACCCAAAAGGGCATTCAGTATGGAGTAGCTTCTTAGTATGTAAACCTACTTTTTTAGCTATCAGTCGTAATAACTAATTATTAAAACAACAGCAACAAGATAAAACTAGTCAGTTTGTGAATCTAATGTGTGTGTATTTTTACAGACTTAAATTCAAATTAATTTACTTTCAAAAATAGCCTCCTAATTTTTTTTATTTGCAGACTTTTAGAGCCATTTCAAACATTATTCATTTTTACCTTATAGGATATGCATAAAATAAAGAATCTAATTAAACTATAAGTAATAACTATGTAATTTTTTTATTTTATATTTTTAAATATCTCAGCAACATTTACATTTATATAAAAATAGTCAAATGTATTTGTTTCATTTATTTTTATACAACGGTTTGCTCTGTTACATAAAATCTTGCAAATTTAACTTACGCTTTTCTAAAAAAGCTTTGTATTGTCTTTGACCTTTCAAAGTATGCACACACATGCAAAAATATTTATGTACTAAGAGAAAATATTGATTATGTCATAAAAAATACTCTGAAGAGTAAAAATTACCCACATTGTGACTTGTCATACACCTTTTTCTGATACCTGTTTTTAATATAAGGGGTGACAGTGTCAGGGACAGGTAGAGAATAGAGCCAGACAGAAAGGCTTTAAAACTAAAAATTATTTCAAATAACTGGGAAAGACACAATGATGTAGAGAATGCCTTTAGCCCATCTTCCAGTGATTTAAAACCTGCTGATGCCTCAAAGAAATATTCAGAACAATATTGTGCTTGGAGGGGGTTTTATTTTATTTTTCATTTTGTGCTGCATCCATCTGGAACAAATCTCCCTGGGTGTGTTACATCTTGAAAACACAATTAAAAACATTAATCGGATCTGAGCCACCAGATCACATAACCTTGGTTGCCCAGCACACTCTGACATTCTCTAACCAGCACAAGGGGGGAAATTGTTGAGATTAAAAGAGTTGTTTCAGGTGTGGCTTTCTGGTATAAGAGAAAAAATCTGGGTAACTAAGCAATCCTTGCATCCATTCCACTATACCTGATCTGATAAACCAAAAAGTGACTGAGACTTCAGTTAAAAAGGAAAATAGAACTATTGACATTTTCTTATTAGATACCTTCACCAGTTAAGAAAAAGTAAATTTAGAAGAGAGACAAGAAAGATACCAATAAATATAAAGATATTGTTAGTACACAAATAACTGTAAAACTTATTTTAGTTGTTATTCTCTTACTGAGTTAAGGATAGCCTTCCTTTTTCTGATTATTAAAATGTTACGTGAAGATTCTTTTAAGTAATATAAAATTCCCTTATAATCCCATAATCTCACCATGCAGAGGACTGCCAAATTATCTTTCTTCTAGTATTTTCTAAATGTTTCTATAACCTACTAGACTTGTACTAGATCTCAATTAAAAAAGGAATTCAGCTAACTGTTTGCCAAAGACAAGGAAGTATTGAAAATTGTCTTCGAACTCAGTCTTGGTCCAGTTGGGTACTGGTCATGTTCCCTTCTCAGATCTGCTACTGGGAGGCAAAGCAATTTGCCGGACACCTAACCCAATATCCAGAGTCTTAGTAGCATTTACACCTGGGTTCTGCTGGCCTTGATGAGTATTTCTCCTTCCCACATGGTTTCTGATGCTCTCATGACAGACCACCACTAGGACCTAGAACATGCAGGGACTTTGGATCACATACATACATACACACACACTTTTTTTTTCCCAATCCAGTGAAATATCTCCCACATACTGACAATAGGCTGACTATCGGTCTATTAGTATTGGTCTTTGGAAGTATTCTAAATTAATCTTTTAAATGTCTTCCTAAGATTTTTAGTGTAAAACAGGGAACTATTGTCAGGGACTGCTAGCCAAATGTTTATTTTAAGCCAGTAGTCGATAATTAGTTTTTAAAATTCCATCACCCCCTACTGACTTTATAACCCACCTAAAACCACAGAGCTCAGATGACACTACTGCTGTAATATTAGAGGTAGCAAAAGTGCCTTGATAATTTTAATAAAGCCAAATATCCTATTTATCTGCAAACATACACGCATAATGGTACATTCCAGGGAGAAAAGTGTTCTAAATGATTTGTAAAGGAGATTTTTTTGTAAGGTATTCTCTTGACATATTAATGGCCTTCTTAAAATGAATAATTTTTTAGAACTCATTTAGTCAATATAGTTATAATAACAGGTGTTTGCAATGCTTATCAATAAATGAAAATGAAGGTATAGAAATATTTAGAGCTTTCTTGTTTATTTTCATAATTAAGTATGCCATTTTATAAAAGGGAAAAACATTTTGTGAATAGGGAAGCATCTAAACATATTGTACCAAGTAGATCTTGTATACACTTTAAATAAAAATTTAAATGTCAACAAGGAATATTTTTTAAATTATAGCTTATCAATTTAATAGAATAATATGAAGTTACTTAAAAATGGCCAGGAATGCTTGAAAATAGTTAATATTTTTTGATAAAAGTCATAATGTAATTTGTATATAATATTTCATTTTTTTTAAAGTGCATACTTCATATTAATAAATGGACCATATTTAATGGCTATCTCTACTTGAGACTATATAGCTTTAAAATCGTTTTTGTACTTTTGTCTTCTAATTTATCTACAACGAACATGTACTATGCTTAAAATATTTTTTCAAAAATAACATGTATTTTACTTTGAATTAAAAAGTAGCTACCTTGATGGAGTTTTCAATTCCTACTACTCTTTGAAACACATATTCTAGTCAAATGCTTAATGAAATTAATATACAAATATTAGAGGTTTTATTTTAGGAATGAAATAGCTTTTTAAAAGAATGTTCATTAGAAAATAAAAACTTAAACATACACCATATTTGGAACCAAAATAAGAAAAAATGTTGGCATTTTATAGAGGCTAAAGATGGACAGTCATAGTTTCTTCCCAATAGTCAAACCATAGTCCAACCACTAAATTAAAATGTTAGTGAAATGAACCTTCAAATTTTGGGGCTGGGGGTGGTCAAATAAAATAACTTTCTTATGAGTAGCTATTGACTGTTTTTAGTTTTATTTCCAGAAATTTTAGACTCAACACCTAAGGACTAGAGTTTCTCTCGCAATGAGATACGTACTCACATTCCTTTGCCTTGCACTGGATAATCAGCCAGGGCAGGTGTATTTTGACTAAACCACTTTGAGTGTGTACCCCACTGAGGACCACATTTAGAATTTCTCTATAAGTTATCTGGAATTCATCTGAAATGAAAACCTACCTTTGAGGGATCTTCTCCTCAAAGCTACCTTTTATGATGCTATCATCCCAGAAGCTAAGAAAATGAAAATTAGGTCAACAGAAATAAAAACACATCAAGGAGGTTAGGATTTATTGGAAGAAGAGATCAATATCCATGGTAAGCTGTGATTTAGAATTACTATGACTGTCATGAGTGTTTGATGTTTAACCTTTATACATATTTAATTCAAGAGATTCTTCCACATTCCCTTTCTCTTTCCCCTCCTTAGCAAGCCCCTTAAAGCTGTCAAAATAAAATTCAAACTTGACCACAATTACTAGGTATCACACAGTTCTCAATTAAATCTGTGGATAAAATAACCCCAGGTGAAAATTAATTTTTAGTTGTATTATTTTAGCCAGAAAAGAAAAAGTTAACCAAGGTATCTAACTGAGTTTTAAGATGACATAGGGGGAAAAAAATCTTGGAATAACTGAAATAGGCTTATTTTATGCATACAAACATTATCAACAACAGCTAAAATGTATATAGAACCCATCTGCTAATTTAGTTCTATCCACAAAACATATTTTCATTTCTTTTATGCTGCTCAGCAGAGGAGTAAAATGTATCAAAAAGTCATTTAAAGCATATCAAACTAAAAATAAATGATTTTAAAATGCAACACAACTTACAAACCAGTCATTTAACCAATTCTGGTCAAAATAATATTCTAAATATAAAATTATATTGTTTATGAATTGTATGTTCAGATAATTTTAATATTCAAATCCTATGTTTTCTATTGCAATCTACAATGAAAGGCAATTTTACATTCTTTAATAAATAGAAACTTAAGAAAATTCACAACTATTAAGGTACTAACCCATTTTTGTTTGCCCCATCATTTGCATTCTAAGTTATTTAAAATATTGTGATGTACCTAGGAAATAATGATGATTATTTACCTACCTAGTCTTTATATTTTAAAACATAACTTAAAATTTGGGGACTAAGATTAAACTTTGTTTCATTCAAAGTACTGAAATTACTAAATGATTCAGAATATCTTTATTTCTAAGAAATTGACAAATAGGCAATTAATCAAATCAACTTATCACTATTAAATAAATGTTTTTCAACTATGCACTTACCACTCCCCAAAATACAACCTCACAACTCACTACACTTTCACATGCTCCACAGAGATTAGCAAGGACACTTAATGAGTTTCATAAAGAACTTTTTCACAATTCAGATGCATTTAATAGACCTAATCCTCTTCTGCAACTTCCTTCTAAAGTTTTCTAACAAATCTACACCAAGGATCAAGCCAGGAAGAACACTTTGGTGTTCTGAATTTAAAAGGCTCCTTTGATCTCCTACACCACTTAGCAGCTGCATTTCTGAACACTTAAAAGAAACAGGGAACTCACCAGATTTGTTTGTTTGTTTTTCATTTGGGAAACCTTCAAACACAGGAACTATAATGACTCCAGCTGTCTCCTCATCGCCTTTTGCCAAAGCCGGGAGGTGCGACAGGTGCGGGCAGAGCAGCAACCAGGCGAGCAGTCTACGGGGACTGAGTGGGAGGCACCGGCTCAGGGCGGCGGGAAGCCGGCCCAGGAACCTGCCACAGGTTGTGCGACTGGCTTTGTTGGCTCAGAATTCTGCTTTGCTTCCAGCCGCATGGGGAGTGTGCAAATGACCGCTAACTCCTGTGCTGGAAAGAGCTGAGTCCCAGAGTAAGCCCCAGTGCCCTGTGTTCACAGTGAAGCAGAATGAAACTGCAAAGAGGGAAAATTAAATGAATGAAGAATCCTTTCATCCAGTCACATCAACTGCCACTTAGAGCAAAGGAAGTTACTTCTTCCTTTCCTCAGGATTTCATTGGTTTTCCTAACTGGATGATAATTACCTTCCACTCTCTGTGTAGTGCATTGATTATTAATACTTGCATGAAACATTTCCTGACCCGGGTCCTATTTATAGCAGAAGTCTCCTTTGTTGACAGTGCCTTGTGGGATCAGGGAATGTACCATTCACCCTGCACAGCATGGGGCTGTGCCTCTCTGAAGCTCATTCCTTAAGCTAAATATGAACTATGGGACTTCATAATAATGACAAAGTGAAAAAAAGATTGGTTGCTCCGTTGTCATCCACTTTAGCTATTTTTTCATGAGTGAGCACACTCCGGTAAGATGAACCCAGCTGGACAGCATCCGATGGTGATGAGAAGGTACTCCGCCTGACGCAAGCCTCTCACCTTGGGAATGTGTGCAGTTCTCTCCAGGGATGCCAAGAGTTTGCTCTGTTTTCCTACATCGTGCAATGTTCCAGAAATAGGAGCAGGAGTCACATCGAACCCATGTTTCACATTCTGGAGTGTTCCAGAAGGTAAACTTCCCGTTTCCTTTCTTTCGACCTTAGTTATGTCTTCTCAAATTTACAATGAAATTTCTAAAAGGTACTAATGATCATCATGTATTTTTTTCTTAACCTCTTTTCTTAACGTGGTCTATAGACCTCTTCCTACCTTCTGAAGCCAAAATCTGAGGATACTAATTTTAATGAACTTTTTTTCTTCGGGGGGAGGTGTGTGTGACAATGACAACTAAATACATAAATGACTAGATAAAAATATATGATGATAATATACAGTATATATAATATGGCTATGAAACTTGTAACAATTGATATCAACATTAGCCAAGGGGTATTAGTAGAGACTTTAAAAAACTCTTGAAGAGTCTATGATTTCACACATAAGGTCCCTGAAGCCCCCAAAAGTTGTGTGACTTGCTTGATACCCCACAGTAAATTCTTGAGACATGAGGAATGAACCTAAGTCCCCAGTGGTCCAGAACAGTGTTCTTTGCATGATGTACTCGTTTGTGCTTAAGTATTGTATTCATTTTCTGTTGCTTATAACAAATTACTACAAACATAATGGCTTAAAACAAAAACACTTTTCTGATCTCACACTTCCCTTGAGTCAATAGTGCGGGTATGATCTAGCTGGATCCTCTGCTCAGGGTCTCACGAGCCTACAATCAAGGAGTCAATCAGAATGCATCCTTTCTGGAACACAAGATTTTCTTTGAAGTTTATGCAGCTGTTGGTAGAATTCAGCTCCTTAGGGATGTAGGACTGATGCTCTATTTTTCTTGCTGGCTATCAGCTGGAGATTTACCTCTCTTAGTTCCTAGAAGCCACCTATATCTTAGCATCCTACTTAGCGTCTTGCCACATGGCGCCCTTCTTCATATAGCTCCTCAGAAGAAACTTTCTCCACTCTACTAAGAGACTCTTATATAATACAACCATGGGATTAAATACTCCATCACATTGACTATATTCTATTAGCTAGGATCAAGTCCCAAGTTTTGCCTTCATTCAAATAGATAGGATTATACAAGGCTATAATTCTTAGTGAACATTTTAGTATCCTACCCACCACAAGTACAATTTTAAAAAATAAAATAAAATGGTGGATGTGTTGTGAAATACATACCAAGACACAATTTCAATACTCTAAAATGAATATAACATTGTGAACAAAAGAAATCATAAATATTACTATTAAACAAAAATGAAACAAGATCACTGATATATATATATGTATAACAGTTATTCCACTTCCTAATAGTTAGTTCTGAAGAACTAGTTGCAGAAACTATTTCTGGCAATAGTTTCATAGACTGTTTCTGACAAAGGTTACATCTTTGTTTTGACCTGCTCAGATTCTAACAGATTTAGCAGATTGAGATGCTGTCTAAAACAAAATAAAAGACTGAGTGGCTTAAACAACAAAAATTTATTTCTCACAAATCTGGAGACTGAGAAGTCTAAGATCCAGGTGGCCAGCAAAATCAAGTGTCTGGTGAAGGCCCTTTTTCTGACAAATAGACACCACCTTCTGTCTTCAACATAATGGAGAGAATGCTACGCCTCTTCCTCTTGTTATAAAGGCACTAATTCCATCATGAAAACTCAACTCTCACGACCCAACCTAATTCTAATTACCTCCCAAAGAACCCACCTTCCAGTACCACCACTTTGGAGTTAGAGTTTCAGCATACGAACTTTGGGAAAATACATCAGTCCATATCAACCTTCCATTTTGCTTTATTTCACTGAAGCTATGAGGCCTTTTTACAAGTAAAGGTGCAGGTTATTCTGCTTGAAACAAAATAGCTAATAAGATTGAGACTTCTTTTGATATCATGCATTTGAGAGATACCCAAACAATGTCACAAATGGGTAGGATTTAGCCAAGCAAGAGAATAACAGAGGGCATCAAAGAGTAGGAGAAAATAAATAGTATCTTGACAACTAGAGGGGACAATTTTACTATGTGACATGAGAAGTTTCACATCTACCTGTCACCAGGAATTGAACAAGTGTTAGATTTTTGGAAGGAACTTAAGAAAACATTTTCTTGGCATCCCTTATGATAATAGAAAAAAACACCGGAATTTGAAACTGGACTTAGGTCTTGTTTAACTCTGTAACCTTTGGCAAGTCACTGAAGTCATCTGATTCCTCATTCCATGTATTTATTATGTATGTATGTATAGATAATAATAGTATCTTCTCAGGCTACTGATAAAATGAGTGAGGAAACGACTTCTTAACAATAACCTAGCATATAGGGGATAAATTTCATTTTGGGATTATACCAGAGTTTGGCTTAGTTAATGTTGGCCATAAGCCAGCATTGGTGCATCATTTTATTGAATCAACTGATTTGAAGAATCTAAAATTTATACATATGTAAGGTATTATTATTTAAATTGCCTAGTATGTTTTGTTAGAAATTATAAAATTCATACAAACTAGTATAAGAAAACAATTCAAAATAAACAAACCCCAAAAAAGTGTAATCCTATCCTTGCTCTGTTCTTACTTCCTAAAGTGTGGTAGTAAGTCCACTGCATAGTTTTGCATGTATTTTTTCCATGGTATACATAGTCTTTTCTTTGCTCACAACCCCCAAACCACCCTTCCCAGTAATCTATATAAAATCCTTCATGATAAAAACTATAATGAGACACTATCTCACACCAGTGAAAATGGCCTGTATCAAAAATACTGGGAATAGCAGGTATTAGAAGGAGTGTGGAGAAAAAGGAACCCTCCTATATTGTTGATGGGAATGTAAATTTGTACAACCTCTTTGGAAAACAGTATGGAGATTCCTCGAACAAATAAAGATGGTTCTGCCATTCAGTCCAACAATCCCACTTCTGGACATATACCCAGAGGATACAAAATCTCTAATCAGCAAAAATACCTGCAGCCTATGTTCACAATAGCCAAGATGTGGAATGCCTAAATGCCCATTAACAGATGACTGGATAAAGAAGATGTGGTGTATATGCTCAGTGATATTCTATGTAGCTTCTGAAAAAAAGAAGAAAGAAATTATGCCCTTTGCAACAATCTGGATGAACCTGAAAGGGATCATGTTAAGAGACATAAGCCAGAAAGAAAAAGAGAAATACAAAATGGTTTCACTCATATGTGGAATATAATGAAATGAAACAAACAGATCAACACTATTAAAAACTCACAGGACACAAGATGATGACTGCCGGAGGCAGGGGCAGGAGAGAGAGGCAAAGGCGGTGGTAAAGGACACTGTAACGCTGGTGATGGGTATGATGTGAAATATAGAGAGAATGCAATTTCAGTATCCTAAGATGAATAACATTGTGAACAAAAGAGATAATGAATATTACTAAAAACAAACAAACAAACATTTTACATATTCCTCTCTAAACACACACACACACATATATACACACACAGAGGCACTTTCTTGTATGGGAGAGTTATTATTGTTTTTAAAGAATTATATCATGTGACATTTCTCCAAGACTTGGTTTTTTTTGCTTGGTCACACTATTCCATGGAAACCCTTTCAACATGGCCGATGTAGTTCTAGCTTATGACTTTAAACAGACATAATAGCTTTCCTTGTTGTGTGTTTGCCCTAATTTATTGAACATCATGACAACAAATATAATTGCATCTTTTCCTTCTATAGTTGAATTTTTATTTCCATGAGATATATTTTTATCAGTGGAACTGGTTGGTTAACAGGTCTATAGGTTTTTCATTTGAATTTTAGTAGGCATTGACACATTTCTTTCCAAAAGGATATTAAAAATCCCTTTGATTTATGAGTATACTCTTACATGAGTATTCCTAAAGTTAGTCTTTTATATTTCCATGTCTGTTTGTTTGCTTGATTTTCTCAGTCTAACTTCAGTAAAGTGATATGTTATATCACTTTTCATGCATTTATTAACACACACTTTTTTCCATTTTTCTCCTGACTTACTTGTCATTTCAAGTTTTAAGTGTCCTGTATTTAATTATGTATATAAAACCCTTGTTCATATGGGTTCATATTACCAAGACTTTTCCCAAATCAATTAATTTTTCACTGTGATGATGGTATCACATTTTTATTTAGTATATCTATATTTTCATTTTATAGGACTGAGTTTCTAGTCTTGGCTATGAATTTCTCTCCAACACCTAAATAGTTGATCCTTTCTTGCAGACTTTCATTTTTTGTTTATATGCATATTTGCATCCCAATCTTTACTCATTTTGGAGATGTAGTTTCAGATTACTGAATTCATTCCAACTACTAGGAAAAGTTTCCAAAACTTTCAAATATTTAATATTGGACTGATTCCTTGACAAAGCCTCCAATCCCTGCCAGCCTAGCAGCAGCACAGGATCAGGTAGAATGATGGCAGAGATAGTAACACAGGTGAACTGCTAAATATTTGATCAATCAGAGACCTCCGTTTTCCTTACCCAACTCTAGACAAAAGGAAATCCATGATTAAGATTGGATTTTGAACAACCTGACAGAAAAAAGCTCCAAACAGTTTAATACCCTTATTTATAATCTTCAATTTCTTAAAGCTGAAGTCATGCCAATTTTAAATCATGTATACCAGGCTTGATAACTAAATTCTTTACATAGATGAACTTTTATTGAATGTAGATAGCCATATGAGTATGGTACTGCTATTATTCCCAATATCTTCATTTTATAGATGAAGAAATTTTAATTGGCTCATTCCACATTACATTGCTGGTGAGTGACTAAACCATGATCGAAACCCAGGTCCGAGTTCTGGGTTTGTAACCATCATTCTATAGTCTTTCCTGATGACTAGACATGAAGTTATTTTGTAAAAAAAATAACACTTTATATAAATATAATGCAAATACAATATGCTATAAGTACAAAGGTAAGAAGGAAATACCTTTTAATATTCATATTCCCTGCCTACCTGCCCTCCCTCGCCCCCACTCTGAATTTATTTTTTTCAGCAAGTAGAGCTGAATCATGAACAAGAGGCTAAACTCCCTGGATGAAGGGAATGAAGACACCGCTTAAAACCAAGAAGTCAGTGCTCAACTTTGAGTTGGAAATAAAATGTTTTTGTACCCAGAGGGATCAGAATCCTCCAGAAATCAAAATGCTTTTGATTAGTCAGAGCTAGGTACTAAGGTGAAAGTCGGTTATATTCTGAATTGAACAAAGATCAAATTTCAAGGATTGTGCTGAGAGTATAAAAAATTAAGTGATAAGGTAGAGAAGGAAGAGAAGGACCTTGAGGATTTAAGGCCAGCGTCACCACACTGCGTGGATGGATCACAAAGATCATTTCCAGCACCCTATTTTTCTGGGCCTAAGCTGTGGGAGTGTAAAATAATAGGACTCCCAGGGAGACTTGGCCAAATAACAAAGAAAGTCCCCTGGGGATTGCCTTTCTAGGGAATATCTTGGAAAGAGTGCAAGCTGCCTCAAGGGATCCAGGCCTTCACCCTGGCAATGCAGGGACATGGTGCTTAGGTGATAAAAATAACATTTACAGAAGGACCCACAGGAGCCTGAGGGAAGTGCACACCCTGAAGCAGAGCAGAGAAGGCAGATGAAGTTTCTTGGCCTTTCTAGAGGCCATGAGGCTTGTGAACCGCAAGGGACCCATGTTTGAGATGTGGGAAATGCAAATTGTAAGACCCTTACAAGCGCCAGCAGACCCGGAACATCATCAAGGATGCCAGCTGATCCCCAGTAACCAGGAAGGTGTCAAACTAGTTGCATATGGTCAGGCAGGCCACACTGAACTGCAGTCAGCCAGGAGCTAGATGATGTCCCAAGGGCAGATGGCCCCCTCCACAGCAAACAGCACTTAACTCATTGGTAGCTAGACTACTTTCTCCACAATAAGAAGCTTTTCTTTACTCAAAGAGACTGAATTAACATGGAAGAGACGAAGACATAAACTAGAAATTGCTGAGTGACCTTGAGAAGCCAACTAAAGGCACAACAAGTCACGTCCAGGTGTCAGGCTCAGGAGCAAATACTGAAGGTACAGTGGTGACATGACAGAATGAGTCCTTCCCTCATGGGACTTACCAACAAATGAGCAAGAAAGACATAAATATGCCTTGTGGTTCAGTGTGGAAACTGTCATAATGGAAAGGCTGCCATCAGCTGTAGAACAAACATGGGCCACCTGGTCAGTCTGGGAACAAGGGACACCTTGGAATAAATGAGTTCTTGACTGAACCTAAAAAGGATCCCACCCATTAGGTTCTAATAACATGGCCTCTCCCATTTGTCTTCCAGACGAAGGGTATGTAGTGGGCAGCCTCTAAAATGACCTCCAGTGATGTTCACTGTTACCAGTTGAATTGTGTTCCCTCAAAAAGATATATTGAAATCCTAACCACTAGATACTATAAATGTGACCTTATTTGAAGATACGGTTTAAGCAGAGGCAGTCAAATTAAGATGATGTCATTACGATAGGCCCTAATGTAATTTGATTGCTCTTATTATAAAAAGGGAAATTTTGGACACAGAGACAAACACACACAGGGAGATCCCCATGTGAATATGAAGGCAGAGATTGGGTGATGCATCTACAAGCAAGGAATGACAAAGACTGCCTGCCAACATATAAACAAAGTAGAAGTCAAGGAAAAGATGATTCCTGAGAGCCCTCAAAAGGAAAAACCCTGCTGGTCTTTTGATCTCAGACTTCTAGCCTCCAGAATTGAGACAATACATTTCTGTTAAACCATCCAGTTCAAACTTTGCTATGGCAGCCCTAGTAAAATGAAACACACCTACTTTCTGGTATTCATACCCTGGTGTAATCTACTTTTTGAGTGTGGACTGGACTTATTGACTCATCTATAACAAGCAGAAAACAACTGAAGTGATGATATTATTTCAGACAGAAAAAGACTGAGACTTTATACTGAGCAATTTCTTTTTGAACCATGTGTCCTAGGGGAAGCCAGCTGCCATGCTGTAAGGTGACTTTGTGGAGGGGGCCACATGGTAAGAAACCAAAGCCTATAAACCACCATCTCAGGGAGTGTGGAAGTAGATTCTCCATCAGGCTCCTGAGTCGATGAAACTGAAACTCTACTCAACAGCTTCACTATACAACCTCAAGAGAGTTTGTGAGCTGGGGGTAACTATTCAAGCCAAACCAATATTCTTGACCCTCAGAAACTGTGTGAGGTAATCACACTTTGCTGTTTTAAGTCACTAAATTTAGGGGTAATCGTTATGTAGCAATAGATAATAACACAAGGTGAGTAGGACTTCCTACCACTCTTAATACCTAGATCCCCTAATTGTCACACACCATCTGCCACACACCCCCACCCCAATTTAATGTCTCAGTTTTTCCATCACCTGTTCATCAACCTGGCATTAAGTCTCCTCTGCTTTAAAGTAAGAGTAGTTTCTATTTGGAGATTGACTGAAACTTACAATTATCATATATTCTGAGGTATAGGAGTAATAATGTTACTAAAGAATATCCATGTTATTTTATACATACAAAATCTGACTTCATCCGAAAATGTTACTGAACCCTTCCCCCAATCAGGATGCAACAGATCTAGCATTTTTTTTACCTCAGAACCAAAGGCATGAAGGTAGTGTTTCATTGGAAAGAAAGTTGATTTCCAGCTTGATTGATCAGGAAAGTTTTCAAATAACTGATAATGAGGAAGGGGTAACATTTTTAAGGTCATCCCAGCATCTCAGGCCTTTGAATACAGGATGACACAAGCATTTTTTATTTACAAATTACACCTGTGTCTGGTCACAAACAAGAGCTGACATTCCACCAATATTGACTCTCAATTCTGAAGAGCTCTTGGAAAAATTCTATAGTGCCAACTCTAATTCTCTTATTCTATATACTAGTAGTTTCTATTTAGCAGGCTTCACACTGATGCGAAATAAAGTTTTGTTTTGTTTTTATTACTCATTTAAAATATTTGAGGAACATTTATCTCCTCTTCAAAAGTCTCGTATCTAGGAGTTTGCATGTGGACTCTGGGACTGAATATCAATAGACTGCTTTCTGAAATGTTTCTGTGGGCTAGTCATCTACCTATAATTACTCTTGTTCATTTTTCCAGAACTTCACCCTGTGTGCTTCAATTCCTGGGGAGTCCAATCACAAATATGAACACTGAACTACACAAGCAGCACTCACAGTTAGAAAGCTTCCTCCATGTTTCCTTTCTATCACAAAATACTTAAACTTCTGCTGGTTTTCAAATAATTTCCTTTTCTTAAGCACCGTGATTTGAAACGTTATTTCCCAGGAGAGCAGCATGAAAAGTTATACTTTGCCCAAAGATTACAAAAGCATTTAATGCATTAAGACATAATTTTTCATTGGAACCTAAATCTTCTATAATTGTCTGTTGGCATATTGTCTTTAGAAGTCACCAGACTATACTTTTGTTTCTATGGACCTATATGTACTAACTGATTGAAGTGTGTTTATTGAGAACAGACAGAACTGGAGGGTTCTGAAATATAGGTAGTGATTTTGATGGTGAATTTTAAGGGCGATGTTTACATCCAACTGCTTGATAATGTCTTCAGGTGTGGGGTATTTGTAAGCAAATCTGAGAAACAAAGAATCTTCTTCTACTAGTTCCCTCTCTACATAAGAACCATCTCTTCTCACTGAGCAACAACGAACACCAAGTGATCTCTGATCTGTTCAAATGCTGAGCCACCTAAAAATGAAAAGCACTGTGGGCAAAATAGCCTCTGGTGAAAAGATGAATGTGATTCAAAACTAGGAAATCTGTGATGGAAAAATCCTGGGATCAGGATGAACCAACCAAGATAAATACCTGTATTTTAAAAAAATTAATAAAATGCTGCTTCCTCCTCTCTCTTCCTGCCTGCCTGCCTGCCTACTTGCTTCCCTTAATTCCTGCCTGCACCTTTCCTTTTTTGTAATATATACATATATATATATATATATAATATATATGCAGGCAGGCAGGATATATATATATGTATATATATATATATATACATCATTGCTTTCATATTCTTTGTGCCATCATCATGTGTTCTGCATGTAATGAAGGAAACAGAAAACATATTAAGTTTGGAACACTGTTCTATGTAATGAAGAATGGTGAAAAGTTTTGACTTTTAAAGATACTAGATATTTACCTAAGTTTTCCCAATACTGGGAAGGCAAAGAGAAGATTCCCTGTACTTAAAAGACTGTAAAGCTGTTGTGCATATGAATTTTGTTATCACAGATAAAGCAAGAGCTATAAAATTGGTATGTAAAAGTAATGATCAGTCTGCTCAGGGAAATCACAGACTAGCAAAATAGAAGAGAGTGGGATTAATATATGCAAATTCGTTTTATCCTTCTCAGAGCAATGCTGAAAGTTCAGCAGAAAAGGAAGATAAGAAAATGAAATTTAAAGAACCCCCAGTTAAGAATAAATCTGTGAATTTTCATACTACATGGTCACAAACAAGGTCTTGAGAGCCACACCAACTAGGTTTCTAATCTGAATTATACCAAATTCTGTATGTCTCTCCCTAAACAAGTTACTTAACTTCTCTCAGCCACATTGTTCACATTAGCAAAAGGATGAATGATAAGATAATCCCTCAAAGAAATGACACAATTAAATTAAAGAATACATACACACGATATTTAATCCTGGTAACAAAAAGCTATTGTTTTGTGATAAATAAAACTACTTTCCAATAGAAATTCAAAAATCATATGCAGCAGCATATATGCTTTTCAAAGTGTCCAATATTTGCATTCTGATCACAGTTTCCTTCATCGCCATTTAATATTGAAAAGTGAACGTCTAATTTAAAGTTTAAAAGTAGCAAAATATATAAACTTTAAATCTTCGTTGACATAAGGATATTAATGATGTGCATCCCACTCATCAATATTTTTATGTTATAATAATCAGGTCACACCACCTACGGAATTGTCCCACAGCACGACACAGATCAGCACATGCAAGAAAATATCAAATTAGATCTATAAATTATGACATTTTTAAACAGGTTATATTTTTATATATTCAAATTATCACTTCTGATGTGATACTTCTGAAAGTGGGGAAATATTAGCCTGAGGAAGCAGGTACTTTCTCCTCTGGCCACAAACTAGACTGATAAGCAAAACAGGAAATCTCAATAGAGAAGTAGAAATAATTTTTTAAAAGAACCAAATAGACCGCTTAGGATTGAAATGATCAGAAGATAGGCTGAATAGCACATTTGAGGTGACAGGAAAACAAACAACAGTGAACTTGAAAATTTGTAGGTGGATGTTATCCAATCTGAAAATGAGAGGTAAAGATTAAGAAAAATGATCGCCTCAGTAATCTGTGGAACAGCACCCAGTATTCCATCTATGAGTAAGGTAAGACACAGAAGGAAAGGAGAGAATGCAGTAGAAAAACTATGAGAAAATAGTGGATGAAAACTTCCTAAACTTGACTTTGTAAAAATAACATTGGTCTAACACTCCAAGAAGCTCAATGAACATCAAGTGTTCTTAACACAGAGATCTACACTTAAGACATATCACAGTCAAAATGCTGAAAGTCAAACACAAAAAGAAAAATCTCAAAAACAGTAGGGAAAAAGACTCATTTTATACATTAGTCTCCCTCATCAACAGGAGATACATTTCAAGACCCCCAGTGGATGTCTGAAATCATGGATAGTAGCAAACCCTAATTAGACTATAGTTTTATTTGTATATACTAGGATAAAGTTTAGTCAATCAATTAATCACAGTAAGATATCAACAATAACTAATCAAAAGAGAACAATTAAAACAATATACCATAACAAAAAGTTTTGTGAATGTGGCCTCTCTCTAACAATAGCTCATTATACCAAATATTTTCAGACTACAATTGGCTATGAGTAATTAAAACAGTGGAAAGCAAAACCATAGCAAAGGGAAGACGGTACATAGAACAACATCACAATGGCTGACTTACTCATCTGAAACAAGAGATCACAGGTCATAGAAGGACATAGTCGAAATGCTAAAAGAAAAAAAAAAAATCTATATTTAGAAACTATCTTTCAAATATAAATAGGAAATAAAGGCAGTCTAAGATACATAAAAACTGATAAAAAGTGCTGCTAGTAGACCTACCAATAAGAATACTAAAAAGTCCCCTTGACACTGAAAGAAAATTACACCGAGAAGTAACTGAAATAGATATGAAGAAATAAAGAGCACTAGAATTGATAAACACATGTAAGCATCAAAGACTTTATATATAATTTTATTTTCCTCTATTATAAAAACATAAAGTTGTATACAGTAGTAATTATAACATAAATGTGGCCTACAATATACATACATGAATATAATATGTTATAACAATAATACTATGATAATATTAGCACAATAGAGGGGAACTTTGTTGGAGTAAAGTGTCTATATTTTACCAGCATAACCTAATATTAACATGAGTAGATTGTGATATGTTAAGATGCCTATTATAATCACTAGAGTAATGACTAAGAAAATAATTCCAAAAATGTTTTAATTAGCAGATAAGTTACAATGGTACACACAAAAATACGTTTATAACAGAGGACAATACTAAAGAACAAAATGAGATACATACAAAAAACAGTAAAATAGAAGATATAAAACCCAAATCTACTAATAATTACATTAAATTTGAATGGACTTCATACTGTAATCAAAAGATAAAGATTGTCATATTGGATAAAAAAAGCATGATCCAATGAGATTCTGTCTATGAGACACATTTTACATTCAAAACCACAAGTAGGTTCAAAGTAAAAGGATGAAAAAAATACATGAATGTAAACAGTAGCCATAAAAAGCTGTAGTAGCTATATTAGTATCAAACTAGCTATTAATATAATAAATATTACTAAAGACAGAGGGATCTTTCATAATGATAAAAGAAGTAATACATCAGAATATGTAAATGTATACAAAGTACATAAATTTCAAGAGAGTCTCACAAGAACAATTTCTTACTATTCTACTTTCTGATTTAAGAATAAGTACAATTACTAAATGGAGTTTTGGAATATATAAATTTACAAAAATTTACAAAGATATACAGAGAAGCTTATGTAATCCTTCGCCTAGTTTACCCCATTGGTTAGATAATATTTAACTAAATATCAAGACCAAAAAACTGACATTGATAGAACATGTGTTTATTATTCTGTCCTTTTATCATGAGTGGAATTGTGTGATCATTGCCTTTATCAAAAAACAGAAGCTATTCCATCGCCACAAACATCTCCCTCATGCTAACTTTTCATCATGTCTTGGCCCCTAGCCCCTAGCAACCATTATTCTCTTCGTCTTTATAGTTTTGTCATTTTAAGAATTTTATATGAATAATATCATATGATGTGTGACCTTTAGAGACTGGCTTCCTTTCAGCCAGTATAATGCTCTTGAGATACATCTAAGCTGTGTGTCTATTGATAGCTATTACTTTTTATTGCTGAGCAATTGTCCATCATACAGATATACCATGGTTTGTTAAATCATTCACTGAATGTAGGATTTTTTTGTTTGTTTCCAGTTTAGGGCTTCTACTAAAAACAAATCTATGAACCAGTGCATAAAATTCTTCTGTGGATAAAAGTTTTAATTTATTATCTGGAATAAAATGTGTACAAATATTATTACTAGGTTGTATGTTAAGGGTAGATTTCATTTTTTAAGAAACTTCCTGTTTCCAGAGTAGGTTGCCCATTTTATATCCACATAAGCAACATGTTAAGAAATCTGTTTTTTTGGTATCCTTGCCAGCATTTGATGTTCTCATTATTTTAATTTTAGCTATTCTGATAGGTAGGGAGTAATATCTCACTGTGGTCTTTCTTTAATGGCTAGAGATGCTAAACAGCTTTATGTGGGTTTATTTGCCATTTCACTATGCTCTTTGGTGAAATGATTCTTCATGGTTTTTGCCTGTCTCCAATTGAATTGCTTGCCTTTATTACTACTGAGTTTTGAGAGTTCATTACATAGTCTGGTATGGTTCCTTTATCAGATATGTGTTTTGCAAATATTTAAATGTAAAATACAAAACAATAAAACTTTTAGATGAGAACATGGAAGAAAATCTTTGAATCTAGGGCCAATCAAGACTTCTTAAACATGATACTATAAAAACATAATTAATGAAATTAATTTAAAGTAATTATGTAATATCATTTAATCCAATTGTAAAAGAAAAAAATCAATGAATATTCATCAAATTTTTAAATGTTACTTTGTGAAGTTCTCTATTAAGAGAAATGTTAAGAAAATGGAATGGGACTACAGTAACAAGCAGAGATGAGATACCAGAGGTTGTGGATAGACTATTTAAATCCATTTGGAATTAATTTTTATATAACATATGACATTTAAGTTGAGGTTTTAGTTTTTGTTTTTGCTTATAGACATGCAATTGTTTTAACGCCATTTGTTGAAAAGACTATCATTTCTCCATTGATTTGCTTTTGCATGCTTGTCATAAATCGGTTAGGCATTTGGGAAAGAGGGTATTTCTGGGTATTCTTTCCTCTTCTACTAATCTATGTATCCATACCTGCCAGTTCCATACTATCTTGTTCACTGCAGTTTTTTAATATGTCTTGAAATAAAATAGAATGATTCTTACCACTTTCTTATTTTTTAATTGTTTCAACTACCACTTTTTGCCTTTCTATATTAATTTTAGAGCAATCTTATCATTTCTATAAAATATCTTGTTAATTAATATATTTCAGACTGCTCATTTAGAAAGTACATATAGGACTTTCCTAGAGCTCCTTCTGCCGAAGCAATTATGTCTTTGTGTCTGCAGACCAACTCTTTGAACCAAGAGTGAATATTTGATGAAGGTGATATCTCTTATTGACTAGCAGAAATTAAAACTTAGCAGAGGAAAAAAAAAAAGAGATCTGGCCAACTTAGGTCATCTCCCAGGTATTTGACTATGGTAAATGAACTTTTGTGACCAACCTGAGAAGTTGAAGAGAAAATAAAGTAGAACAGGAGAAGTAGTTGGCATGACACAAGTCAAAACTTCTGACAAGAGCTAGTCATTTCTCCTTCAGTCTAGAAGGACATCGGTATTGAGAATAACTACCATGGCTTCTGGTGCTTTGTTGAAATCTCAATATGAAATTTCATGTTATTGAAGCATTCATTTTATCTTTGGGTGCTGCGGCTTTCTATATAAGTTGACTGTGAAGGAACCAAGAATGAAGGCTTACGCAAATTTCTACAGAAACTATGATCCCATGAAAGATTTTGAGGGGATGAGGAATGCTGGTATCTTTCAGAGTACACAGTAATTTGGGGACTTAAAAAATTCTTTGGGTTGAGTTTCATGGCAGTTTGCCACTGTATTCCTGTATTCCTGAACTATGAAACAGGATAAGGAATCATTTCTCTTGGTAAAATAAACAATTAACAAATACCATGTACAACAACAAGAACAAAAAAAAACCCTTGGACAAGACAATGTTATGGTGGAAGAGAGTGACAAAACTCAGAAGAGAAAGTCACTTGCAAGAGAGTGAGAGGGAGAAAAATGGAATGGAAATGATGTGAAAAGCAAGGATGAGATACCAATGTTATAGGTTAGACAGGGTGCCCCCAAAAGATGTGTTCAAATCATAACCCCAGTGCCTCCAAGTGTGATCTTATTTGAGAATATCCAAGTGTGATCTTAGAGAATAGGGCCTTTACAGATGTACTAAAGTTAAAATGAAGTCTTATTGGAGTAGGGTAAATCCTAATCCACAATCTAATGTCCTGGCATCCTTGTAACAAGAAGCAAATTTGAACACAGAGAAACACAGGGAAGCCCATAGGAAAGCAGAAGCAGGGATGAGACAGCTATGCTGCCACAGCCAAGGGAATGTCAAGATTTGCCAGCAAGCACCAGAAGCTAGAAGAAGCCAGGGAAGGTTCTTTCCCAGAGCTGCCAGAAGAAGCGTGATCCTACCGATACCTTCATTTCAGACTTTTAGTTTTGGAACTGTGAGAAAATGAATTCCTGTTGTTTAAGTCCCCAAGTTGATGGTGCTTGGTTGCAGCAGCTCCAGGAAAGTAATACAACAAGAAATACTTCAGAGATGGGGAGGGCAGCTTCTATTGAACCCCCTCCAGTTTCTATACAACCCACCTAAGACCACTCTCCTTCACACTCCTACATCAGATTCCTGAATTCTTAGAATGTGCTTTTCGATGAGTATGAGTGGGTCTCTGCTCCTTGCTGCCAAAAGAACCTAGAGAGCATCAATAGCAATACAAGAAACAAGAAAATACTTCTAAGGCTAACTACCAATGACCACACTCTCCATGATTAGTCCCTATTAAAAATATAAAGTGGTTAAGAGGCTAGGTCTAGAAAACATGAAAGAAAGAAATTTTGCTTACAATAATAAAATCAGTCAAAGCTTCAAATACAGCCCAATGATAGATTTTTACTGCTCAGGGATAAGAAACAAGACATCAGGACATCACCTGAAAACTTTTCTATTCTTTTTTTTTTTTTCCCTCTTTCTTCTTCTACAGAAAAATTGTTACTGACAAATTGAGTGTGGGTTTATGTTCTGCTAATGGATGACTCAGCAATGATCCACAGCTGAGTAGGGACAATATAAATGTGTGAATTGTCTATTTTTTAGGTACCGAGATGGTTAATTTTATGAGTCAACTTGGATGAATCACAGTGCCCAGACATTTGGTCAAATGTTATTCTGGATATTTCCCTGAGAATGCTTTTGGATGAGAGTTATGTTTAAATCAGTGTTTGGGGTTTTTCTTTTAACTGTTCAGATACTTGCCCTTCTTTCTTTTTAAAAAAAATGTTATTGAAGGAATATTACATCATAACATTATATAGTTACATGGAGTGCACTGTTGTAAATCAACATCTGTATATAATTCATTAAGTTTATAACCAACAGCCCTATTCTATTCTTCACCATATGGTTGATCCCTTTCACTTTCAATTAGTGTCATTGTATTTTGGGGTTAAATATTCAGAAGTGAGATAATAGGATCACATGGAATTTCCATTCTCAATATTTTTGAAGAGTCTCTAAATTGCTTTCTATAAAGATTGCACCAGTTTACAATCCACCAACAGTGAATTAAGAGTTACCTTTGTTCTTTATCCTCCCTAGGACTTGTTTCCAGTCTTTTGGAGAACAGCCAGTCTCACAGGTATGATTGCATTTCCCTAATAACAAGAAAGTTAGAACTTCTTTTCATGTGCCTGTTGGCCATCTGTCTGTCTTCTTTGAAGAAGTATCTATTCAGAGCTTCTGTCCATTTGTTAATTGGATTACCTGTTCTTCCGTTACTGAGTTTTATAAGTTCTTCATAAATTTTGGATATTAACTCCTTGTTAGATGCATGATGTGCATATATCTTCTCCTATTCAGTAAGACGTCTTTTCATTTTGACAATAGTTTCTTTTGCTATGCAAAATATTTCTAGTTTAAGGTAGTCTCATTTATTTATTTTGGCTTTTCTTTACCCTTGACATTAGAGTCAAGGAACTTTCAGTAATTAAGTCTGCTCTCCTTACTGTGGATGGGCCTCATCCAATCAGTGGAAGATCTGACTAGATTAAAAGATTGATCTTCTCCTGGCAAAAAAAGAATTCTGTCTGTCAAATTTGAGCTTAAATGTTGCCTCTTTCCTGAGTTTCCAGTCTTGCTGGCCTACTCTGAAAATTTTGAACTTGCTGGCCTTCATAATCAACTGAGTTAATACCTTAAAATCTCTTTCTTTCTCTCTCTCTCTCTCTCTCTCTCTCTCTCTCTCTCTCTCTCTCTCTCTCTCTCTCTCTCTCTCTCGTGTAAGTGCACACACTACAGAAAAATCTTGGTTAATACAGACACATTCATTGTCTAAACAACTATTACTTTAATATTCAGTAATTCACATTTAACAAATACTAACTGAGCATTTGCTATGTGCTAGACATTATTCTAGGTACCGGATATTTCCAAGAAAGTAAAAACGAAGTCCCTGCCCTCAAGAAACATTATATTACCAAATATCACAATTTCTCTAATTATCTTTATTTCTCATGTGACAAAACACTTGACTCAAATCACTAAGTGTCCAAGCTAGATTTCCAAAACCAGCACTAACTCCAAACCTTGGAGTCCTTGACTAGTTTCCACTGCTTCTCTTGGATGACTTGTACAAAAGAAATCCACAGACCTTTTGCCAAATTTAATTTTAAATTTCTCTTTAACTATATCCATAATTGAACTTTTGGAGGATTTGATACCAAATTTTCTCTGCCCTGGCCTCATTTGTGGTGAAAATGTTAGTGTAGAGAAAAAAAGTGAAATTATACAAGACTATTATATCAAACATAAGTCTATTATTGACTAATTCCCTCAGTCCTACAAAACTGTGAATTATAAATATTGTTATTTATCCAGAAAAAGAAAGAATTTGTATCAAATGTTCTTAAGAGCTATTACACCCTCACAATTAATTTATGGGTTCCAATCCTAGTAATTCTTCTTATGCCACATTTAATTGTTTTTCCTTCACTGTCTTTGACTTAAAACAAATACAACAATGTAAACCATACTAGATAATTCAGCACTAATTGCTTCTTTTGTTATTTTGGGTAGTTTACCACAGAAATTAAAGATCTTTTTCAGTCAAAAATCAACCTAATGGATTAAATAGCTCTATTCCATGGAAAAATTATTAAATCAAATTCAAAACAGAACACAAGAACAAAAACCTTTCACCCTGGGTTTCATCTTGATGGCATTTCAAAACACTCTATCCTACAAATCTTATGACAATATTGATTAGAACCTCTTAAAACTTCAAGAAAATACTCAGTAACTTTTTAAATCCTCTTTCTTCCATAAAACCTCTCTTTCCCACTAATTTGCTCTTATCTTGACAGATGTCATTGAAACAGGTTATAGGGCATAATATTCATTCTGATGTGTAGCCTAAATACACGACCAACATTTAAGGAATGTCTTTTCTCATCATTGACTTCTTCTTCTAGACTTTTATTTATTGACTTCTTGTTTTTTGAAACATCTGTTGTCTATCTCCTGATGACTTGCCCACATAAATGAATTCTGGTTTTTGGCTATCAACTTCTAAAATACAAATCAAAGTAAAAATGGAGAAAGATTGCTTATTCTATTAACTATATATTCTATCTATATGCATTTTTCAAAGTCTATCTCAAATCCTAGATCCTAATGGACTCTCTGACACTTCTGCTCAAACATAGTCTTTATTCTCTCTGAACACGTACCTACAAACTCTCATCTGTGTGACTTGCTCTGGCTGATAATTATGTTTTTGGAGACCTCAAAATGGAAGTCCAAGCTGTGTGTCAACATTGAGCCTTGTAGTGGGGCTTATGAGATTCGGATGGTCCACAAGCAAGATGAGTGGGTGCCTGAGAAAGCTTAGGTGAAAAAATTCATGAAAAAGAAGAGAAAACTGAAGTATATATGTTTGGTTCAAGATCATGGGGCTCTTAGGGAAGAAATGATTATATCTTACTGTCTGTCTGACCTTCAATTATTCACAGCACAGACTTAAAGATTAGTTCTGAGACCTAAGGTGGGGAAACAGGTTGAAGTAAGCAACTTCAAAAAAACTTGAGAGTTGTCTCTATTTGATAAGTAACTTTGAGTGGAAATAGGAGTATTTTGCAGCAGAGGGTAACAAAAATGGGCAAGAAAATTTTCCCCACAATGGCAACATGACTTTCAGGATGCCCAGTTAGAAGCAACAAAGCTTTAATAACCAGGCACTCCCAAGTGTGGGGTGCTGACCAGCAGAAATCTTCATTGCTGTGACCATGGCTGTGCTCAGCAAACCATAATAGAAAACCTTCCTAATGTTGAGATGAATCTACAAAAGGGAACATGTGTAAAAAATCCTTCAACAACCTAGAAAGGACTAAAGAGTGGCTAAAGCTTTCTGAGTGGTATGCATAGAAGGATAAAAGTATAGGAGTTACAGAGAATATTTATTGTTTTCCAATGTTGTTACCCTCTTGGTCAGGTCAGGTAGCATATTTACTGTTCAAACATTTGGGTGTATCCTTTAATTGAAAGTTCCCTGAAGGCATACACCTACTGATTAGACCTTTAGCATCCTCCACTCTACACAGTATTATCTATGGAAAAATACATGCCCACACTGTCATTATGTGTGAAACTGAATTAAGAAATGTTTTTTGTTATAATGAGAATGATTGAGTTATTTCTTATTATCTGGCGCAAACAAGAGCTCTTCCTGCTATTTCTTTACATCTAGAGGATGTGTATGATTTGTGAGGAGGCAAGCAAGGAGCAGAAATTAATATAACATACACAACTGAGAGAAATTAGTTGGGCATCTTATGCAAAGCCTGTGTTTTGGCTGACGTTCAGTTGCATTTGCTTTTCTTTTTTTCCTCTTATTCATCCAGGACTAAAAAATGTGCTCTCTCACTTCAAGAGTAAAAAAAACAAGATCAAATGGGGGGATTATTTAAGTCAGGCAAATATCTTTTCCAAAGAAGATTATATATGTCACAAACAAATTAGATTTGAAGGGAAAGGGATTAGGAATTATGTTACAAAACTCAGAAGGACAAAGATAAATAAAGAGGAAGAGAGTAGAAAATACTGAATCTATGAACTCTGTCCTGTCTTATCTGCATTTCACATTCTTGACATAAATTGAAGATATCAAAACCTGGGTGGAGCAGGGGTGTGGAAGTTTCTGATGACGATATTTTAAAACAAAATTGTGATGCAACAGAGGCTGTGATGTGTTTAATTCTCATTAGTTTGAAAGCTAGGAGAGAACAAAAAGCGGAGGCATTTCATTTTTTTTATTCTTAGATTTTTTTGAAGAGAGGAAAAAAGGGGACAGAGAAAGAAGCATTTTTCAGGAAGGAAAAGGAGGAAGAATAATCACTTGTATTTATTTTGGTTTGTCTTCCTCTTCCTCTACCCCAGATACTTGGGTTTTATATGATCAATGGCCCAGCCACATGTCTGAGCCACCAGGGTGTGCCTAGGACATTTTAGAGCAGAGCTGGTAAATTATAACCCACGGGTGACAAATCTGGCTCAGCACTTGTTTGGCCCACAAACCTAGAGAGAACTTTTACAATGCTGTTCCCATTATAGCATCCTGTTTCTATGTGTACATTTGACCCTTGAACAAATATACTCAGTCCTCCTAAAGGCTAAAGTGCTTATTTTATAGTCATTTTTCCTAATCCTACTGAGTACACAGCTTATTATTTCACACGTCATCATGTTTCTTCTTTCTAAAAATTGTGTGTAAGACCTTGGTTTATTTTGATACATCTCACATGCAACCGGGTTGTCAGACAACACTGCCCCACCATTCTGTGGTGTGACACAGAACTATCATTACTCTTTGAATACAGCTACAACGTCTTTCTGGAATGCAACAGACTTTCAGAATACGAGATTAAATGTGAATGTAGATCATAAGGGAAATTAGTAAAATAGATATGATGAGGCAGATCATTGATATTCTTCAAACATGAGTCCATTTAAACTTCCATAATTTCCTTCCCAAACCCAAATATTTTACACTTACTATAACATTCTCATACTTTTAAAATATGACTGTTTAGAATTAAGAAAATATTTCTACTACTTTTGCCCCTCAACATGATGGAGTTTTCTTGCTTATGTTTCACTTCTCATAGACTCCTTTTATTGCCTATCAAATTTGGTATTTCCCACAGCTTTCTTTTTCCTCCCCTAAAGCTCAAATAATGGTAAACATTAATGATAATTGTTGCTCCTGGCATCCTTTAACTAATTCAAAACAAATACCTAGTTGTACTTCAAATTCAGGCTCCCAAACAAAAATTCCCAAAAGAACTTCAGAATTCTTTAATAAATGAAAAAAAAAATTTAAAAATCTCTTGAGGGGAGGACTGTTATATTGGGCTAGCTCTCCAGTCTCCCCTCACCTGAATCCCAAATATCTAAATTGTTGAACTGTAGAAATAAAAAGTTATGTATGCCTTTTGTTATTTATAGTTGCATATGGCTTTTACTGGTTATTAATTTGGCTACAGCTGATATTTATTTCAATTTCCTATGAGCATTACACCTTAAAATAGGAAATGAATAACTGGCTAAGGAAGTTTGGCACAGAGCCCAGCACATAATGGGCATCATACATAAATGCATATGTGTGTATACAGTTAAGTAACGTACTAAAAATATATACTAAAGTAATAAATTATTATTGAGGTGTTTTATCTATCCAAAGCCTTTATTTCCTTTTTACACTTGATCTAACTCTGAAAAACACACAGATATACACAGTAGTGTTCTCAAAGATTATATTTGCCAGACCTTCCTCAACACTCCAAAGGGTTGTTTTGTTAGACACAGTCTGGTGAATATCAAAAGCTACAATTTCAAATGCCCAGCCAATAGGCAGGCTTGAATTTGTCTATTACCTAAGCAGAAAAAGGTCTGGGTCTACAAAGCTACCAAATGCCCCCAAAGTAATTGCTGGTGCCCTAGAGAATCTGAATAAACATATAGCCATATGAATGCAACCAAATGAAAGGTAAACAAATAATATGAGAAGGGTGCTGCAGGGTACTAACCATGACCAATGTCAGAAAAAGCCATGGTTAGCTAGCCACCATTTCTTGGAGAAGAATCTATCCACCCACAACCCTGGAAACTGAAGCCCTACCTAAAGGCTTCTTGCCTCATTAACTATAGAAATGATTGGTCTAGAGACAGATATCTGACTTAAATACATAATTCATTCAGATGTGAGGACAGAGACATTGAGTACAGTGTTGAGGATTTTTTTTTTTTTGGGGGGGGGCATTTTCTAGAATTCAAATCCCTTTCTTAAATTTGAGAAATTTCCCACCTTATAAGACATGGCATAGCCCACCTTTCCTTATAGAGTCTGGAAATGACTGATACTTGTTTTCCCAATCTCCTTTACAGTTAAGGAATTGGCACACAACTTAGGCTTGACCAATCAGAAATACTTGCCCTGAACTTTGAATTAGATACTAGTGATGCATAGTCATAGGGACACAAAATAATTTTATTTCAAAGAGAACCAGAAGGGTAGCAGAATCCAGTCTTCTCAGTGTCAGGGGTCTAGTCTAGTCTCAGTGACTCTAGCCACTAGTCAAGACTAGGCGGAAGTGGTGACAGCATGATACCAGTTCTGTGACTGTGTTTCTGGCCTTGGCATCTTCTTTGTTTCAACCCTTCCCAACAATTCTGTGAGTTCCCCAATATCCTCCATTAAATTCCTTCTCTGATTAAATTGCCCATAGTGGTTTCTGTTGCTAACAACTAAGAGTGACTGATCCACACAGTCCAGGTCAGTTGACTGCCAGCAAGAGACCATAAAATAAAGGAAAGTGGAAGCTCAAGTTGCCATTTGGAGATGACCATGATAGGCCATACTAGCAGTAGAAGAGAGTCCACAGGTGCTCCAGGAAAAACAGACACCAAATAAAATGAGACTCTGAAAAGAAAAAGTCAGCGGGAGAAAGAGTTTCCACCCTGACTTAATATTTCCAAGTCTCACTCCCATAAAAACAGGTCACACATCATTTCTTACCTGTGGATTGCATTGAAATTTCCTGTGGTATACTTAAAATAAATCCCTCATGTTTTCAGACCTGATTCATTTTACAGAGTTTTATTCCTTGTAACCAAAAGTGTCTTAGTCAGTCATATAAGTAGCCAATCATAATTTTATGGGAATATGGAGAACAGTATGACTGGGCCACAGAGGGATTTTGGGGACAAAATATGAAATGATCCTCTCTCCCCTTCTACTTGTAAGTTAGTGATGATTCTACCTTCAGGTCAGGGGTACTACAAACAACTTGTGCATGCATTGCCATATTGAAACTAATGGATCAACAAGTGATTTATCCTACTGATGGCCTATGGAAATCATTAGTTTGCCTCTGTACTGCCCAAGATACCAGAGTAAGGTGTGGCTATAATGTTAGCTATAGGTTGAAGCCTGAGAAAGCGTCCCCCAAACAAACAAAAAATATATGATGCCACATAAGCACCATCTGTTAAGATGGACCTTGAATTATGAGAAGATGGTAGTGAGACCTATGGAGAGATGGAGAATTAGATCCACCCTGGGAGGAATGGTGGACAGCTTGCCCTACAGCACAACACCATCCCTTTACACATCACAACTATGTCACGATTGCTCCCAAATGTGGACAAGAACTATGAGCAAGCCACCCCCAAATGGCTAACTATACTTTGGGATTCTGCGGGGGAATTATATAGTATAGTGAGCTATAGTTCACATGTTACCTGGGAACCCTGAAAGTACTCTGTTCTGTCCGGTCCCAGGGAGCATGTCAGAAAAGACAGGTCATTTACTCTTTTCATCTGTCTTCTGATGCTTTTTTGTCATCTTTGCTTGCTTTAATTTTTCAGGTTAACAAATTGGCAAACAATGAAAACCCATTGAGAAGTCACTCGGCCTCTGCTCTTGCTCTTGGAGTGCTCCTGAGAGACCTTAAGCAAAGTTGCCTCTTAACCAGGAAATCTAAAAAATGATCCTTCTGGTTTTGAAAATCAAAGTAAAAATACTGATGGCACAGGGAAAAAAAAATATTTAAGGGAAGGTGTAGGCAGGAATGAAGACAAGCAGGAAGGGAGAGTTGTAAGAAGCACTTTTTTAAATTTAGTTGTTCACATTGGTTGTTCCCCTACCTGGGTATTGAACCTGGAACCTTGGGATACATGTGGGACTGCACCCAGGGTGTACTAGGTCAGCCATGAGGGCATGTCCACAGAGGAACAATTCTAAGAATAAGAGTGACAAGATCTAAAGTCTGAGCAAACTACGAATCTCCATATGTCCGTTTTTTTTCAGCAGCAAAAATCTGTAAAATACTTTCAATACGAAAATTCTGGTAATTTAATATTAATCATTGAAATTTTAGAACATCCCATATGTCTCTACAGGAGTAACATAAAAATAGCTCAATTTACCTCAATGGTTTGTTGTAAACATGAAATGACTAAATGTGAGAACTGTTTGAAAGGTCTGTAGAATAGTCACAAAGCATTATCACCACAGAGGCAACATTACTATTTGTAGACAGTTATAATCATTGCTATCTCTAGCAAACTATCAGAATCAAGGATCTGATCTTTGTATATTATAGATAAATGAGTCAATTTATGCAATGCTTCTTGGAACAGTGCTCAGGGTAAGTGGTCTCTGAGCATGAGCTATATTAATAGGTGGATGATTACCAGGGGTCGTACCAGGTGGTGGGTAACTTGATTCTTATGTTCAGTATCAAGAGGGAGGCCTTTGACTCTACTGTACCATCTAGCTTTCTTCTCACAGGAACTCACATATTTGGGAATTATCAGTCCTCTAATGTTGTCAGATATGATTACACTTACCAGCATTTTACACCCAGGGAGTCTCTGTCTTGTCTCACTACCACCCAGAGCTTGATTCAACAGAGCTGCTAACAGACCACTGATGACTGCTGCATTTGGTTTGAGCCTTCCTCAAAGTTTACTTTTATTGTAGCCCCTTCTAAAAGCCTCAAGGCCATATGTTGGTTTTTCATTAAAATGAAATAAAGTTTTGTTTAGAAAATTCCATGGCACCCCTAAAATATCACAAAATACAATTCAGGGAATCCCTTCCTAAGCATTGTCACATTGAAATCAGCCAAAAGCCTTTTCATGTCATCCAAGAATGCCTCAAAACAGCCTAAAAATAACAGCTGATAAATTTTGTACTCCATTATGCTATAAAAAACCAACCCATATGATAGCCTGTTACAGCAAAAGGTCACTTCCTGGGTGTCCCACAGTTCGGCCGCTGAAAGGAGTCCCAAGCTAGTTTCATCAATGGCAATACTACACTCAACTGTCACCCTCTCCTTACATTAGCATGCTGTGATGATTCCCAGCAGCGGAGCCAGGCCTCCATGGTAACGCTCTTTAGGGAGCTGGGGATGCTCTTCAATTATTAAAATGAATAATTCTTACCAACACATTTAATTGGGAAATATTACATGTTAAAGGGGCACTAATGGAACAACTCTGAGAACTGAGTGGTATGATAGAGAATGCTTTTTGATGTGAATTTTAGCAATAGTCTCCTCATTCCATCACACCATGCATTATTTAGTTGATTTTTAAAAAATATCATTCCATGTTTAAGTGTAGATGGAATTACTTAATTTGTAAAAGCAAAACTTTGACTTACATTCATTCCTTCGAACCATTACCAACCCACAAAAACCAAAGATGGTGAATTGTCATGTTATCTGATTGCTAGGAAATCAATCAAAAACTGCTGCGAACATTACATCAACCAGTTAACATGGAGAGTAAGGTTAGCTTTACAGAAGCCAAGCACTAGTATTTCCTTTCTTGAGAAACAAAAGTTTTTTATATTGAAAGCATTCTTCTAACCACATCCATGAAAATCCTTCAGCCTCTTTGCTATATTTACACATTGTCATGTCAGTATGTGTTTCTCTGTGTGTTATGTCATCTCAGAGAAATGAGACTTATTTCCAGAGGCAGACAGAAGAATTCAATCTTACAATTAACTTGTCACAGGCAAATATAGATAATTCAAGCCCTCTGACATGTTTCCCTTAATTTTCCTTATTTAAAAAAATTTCATATTGAAAGATAAAAAGACCAGGACCAGTGAGCACCTTCAACCTCTTCTTTTTTAGTAGATTACAAAACTGCTTCTATAAGAGACCAAAATAATAAAAATACAGGAGATAATAACCCTGGAAAGCTAAAGAATGAATGACAAACATTTATCCATTGGCAAGAAGCTGTGTAATGATAAAAAAAAAAAATCATTTTTCAATTTGCAAGCATGTTTTTGGAAGTAATACAGTGCTGCTACTAGGCTTAAGGATTCCAAGAATTAATCCTTTTAAAAAACAAAAACCTTTAAAAAGCTACTTGGGTTGAGAGATGAAGAGTTTTGTGTGCATTTAGTTTAATTAACATAAGATTTCATAGTCTCTAAGTGATGATACACATCTCACATGCTGTCTACAAGAAAGACGATGCTATACAGCTTCCTAAAATTTCTCTTTAGAGAGTCACTGATGCATCACCCATGGACTTGGAGTGCTAGGAGGATCTCACAGGAGAACTACAACAACTGACAGTCCGTTCATTTTCCCCTGACCTTGGCTGGCTCTCCTGCCACACACACCACCACCCTGCCACCCCCTGCCCATCAGTACAAATTTGCAGGGTGGCCAGTTGTGGGTGCCCCAAGATTCCTGCACTTTATCTCCATCATCTCAGGATCCAACATCACTTGTTCCCATTAATTTTCTATTCGGCAATTAAATAACATGACCCAACATGCCCATCGGATGATGCAAATATCAAATTACACTGCTGTCTCCAAATTCCCTAGCCAGCCTTCCAAATTTTCGAGCTTTCTGAATCACTCTTCTTATTTCACTGTATCTGTCAGGCTGCCTGGTCCCCTAATGCTGGAGGAAAATCAAAGAGCTGCTTGACTGGAAAGGGGTAATTACTATCGGTGACATTTCCATTAGGAAGTGTCCTACCGAGCTGCTCTCATCTTAATACCAAATACTCATATTAATGTTCCTCCCCATGTCAGATCCCTATACTAATTTTTTTATAAATTAAAATTCTAATGATTTATAATGAACGATTGTTCACTCTCTGGATGTAAAACCATACACGAGGAGCACGTAAATGACCTCTATGTCTACCCTCCTAGAATCCACGTGCCCAATCTTTACTGTTGGTTGGTATCATCTGATAGGCTTCAGCAGTTTTTAATTATTTAACAGCACATGCAGCTAAGAGTACAGGTAACCAAATGGAGCAGTGGTTTTCAAACTTGCTTCAATAGCAACCCTATTTTCAAATGAAACTTTAAATAAGTATAATGACATTATTTATGGACATAAATTTAATAAATGTATATATGCAACAATTATACATTTGCTTCAGTGAAAAAGGGAAGAAATTAGGATTTCAATGAGAATTACACATTCACCTCCACTTCAAATTTATTGGCATCATTTTGTTTCTTTGAAGGGAAACTCCTTCTGATAGCTTGTCCTGTGTTCTCAAGCTATTCTGCAATTAGGCAGAAATGGCAGAGGATTGATTCCAAGGGAAGCTGGCAATCAAAATAACCTAAATTTTCATACAAGTGGTCCCTAATATGCTAAGATTTGGCACATAACACATGTGAGTTAGCCCATGTGACTTGCTTGTTATTGTATTAAAGTTTTAAGATGATGAAATTTTTTTCCGGAAATCCAAATCACACATTGAAGAAATCACTACAACATGGCCTTGAAACATTAGGATTTGGTTGAATACAGGGTGAAATACTATTGGTGCAGATTTTGATTGAAGTTAAGGGAAAAACAAGTAGCTAAAAGATAAGGAAAAGGTTAACTTGGAAAAGGCAGTGGCCATTGCTAAGGGAAACCTCAACTTCCTCAGCACTTCCTGCTACCCGCTTCCTCAGCACTTCCTGCTGTCCGCTTCCTCAGCACTTCCTGCTACCCGCTTCCTCAGCACTTCCTGCTGTCCTCTTCCCCGCTGCCAGAGGACTACATTCCACCTGCGTGCACAGGGAGTTGTGCCTGTCTGTCCCCTCCAGGTGACTATGTGCAACTGAAGGCAGAGAGGCTCATTGCAATGGACCAAACTGTGCCGTACAATGCAAACACCAAAGCTCTGACCTCTGTGACTGTATTTGAGACAGTCTTTAAGATGTTAGCAAAGCAAGGACATAAAACTGGGACTTTAATCCAATCATTCTAGCGCCTTTATAAAATCAAGTCTAGACCCCACTCTCTTTTCCTTCTTCCTTCCCCTCCCCAGAGCACCATGGAAAAACTAAAATTGCTGGCACCTCGAAATGACTGTTTCTTAAGCCACCCAGTCTGCGGTGTTTTGACACAGTAGCATGAGCCAGCTAATAGAACCGTGAGACAAAGATGCCAGAAAAAGATTGTTAAAAGGAACACAATAAAGGGTTGTTTTTTATTTTGTTTTGGTTTTTATTGTGTGGTTACCAAAATCTGACACTGTGCTTTAGTAATTCCTTAAATGTATTATGATTACTCTCCTTGCACTTCTCTGGATGCTGCTACAAGCTGATCTTTCAAAGCTCTGTCCTTCCTGAGTCTGCCAGATGCAATTGCTTCTCCTTTATTCTTCCAGGTTTCTCTGAGTTAATTTCCTTTACTCTCCCTCAATCCAAGGATGACCTGTCTGGGCTCGAAGGACAAGCTGAGTATAGGACCTAGAATCAGTGTCCACTCCCAGACCAGTCTCTGACTTCATTCCAGAAACATAAAGGAACAATCAATCCATTTCTATTACCTGCTCTGGGAGTTTTACTCTCCCATTTTTAGACAGGAGGTGGACCCTCCAGATTTTTATCTTGGGGGAAGGAAGAACAAAGGAGAAGGATCGTCATATCTCAGTGCTCTCCATGCACAGTTTTGAAACTCTCAACAGACATACTATGTTGAAAAATATTTCTGGGTCTCAAAACCAGATTTTAAGTACCAAGAAGCAAAGTTTATCCTAAAAACAGTATTTGACTTAAAAGCTGGCTCTTAGACCCAAAAATTGATTTAAAGAGTAAAAGTCAGAAAGATGAATCTTCCTAAGTGTCCTCAACAAGCATTCACTTCTTTAGGACAGATGTCAGGAGAGGGACAGCAAATTCCCAGAGCTCAGTGAGGCTTCAAAAGCAGAAAGAAGACTACCTTGTTTTCCAGGAAAGGCCTACGACTGTACATCAGGACTCCTGTACAAGACCATGGTGGTGTGAGAGCAGAGTTAATACTTTCCTGTATCCCCAGGAGGATACAGAACTGGCTAAGAAAGGCTTGAACCTGGTTAGCTCATTGCAAACAGAATCGGTACCCTGAGTAACCTGACATCAAGTCAAAGCCAACGGTCACTGGGCATAGAGGTGAATAACCAAAGTCCAAATGGAAATAGTTAAATCTTCTGCTAACCAAGGGACAGATGCCAATGACAGGGGACCGACCCCTCCCTTTGGTACCTTTATGCTATTTAAACCCCTGAACTGAGAAAAAGGGAGAGAATAAACTCATTTTAGGGGGTATGAGGGGTTGAAGACGTGAGTTGTCTGGATTTAAACCTAAAATAACTAAAATTAGCAAAAATGACTGAGATTAAGTCATTGTAAGCCATTAAGTCATTATGCACTTATTATGAAGACAAACTGTTGTAGAAAAACTGAAGAAAGTTATCATTTGCATAGTTAGAGATTCAGAGCCCCCTCATACATTTTTTAGCTCCGTCCAGTTCTCTGTGACAAAGGAGTGTCTTCCTGTTATATCTTGTTCTCTAATATACTAACTAATGCTGTACCTAAAAACTGTAACTCCCCACATACAGGATTAACAAAATCCTCTCCATCTGTTCCATACCCATCCACCAAACAGTACTATTCAAAAGGACCTCTACCTTCCAACGTCAGTGTTCCTCTCTGGAGCCTTGGCTCTGCCTAAATAGAGAGGCACAGCACTAAATTGGGGATAGGCAGGGATGCTGTTAGCCCACTGAATACTTTTTCTTTGCAAATTGGAAAAAGACGTCTGCTGTGCCAGGCACTCTTGTGCAGTAAACAACCTGCCCAACTGTACACAATGGTCTTTGGTCAGAAAATGAGAAACATAATTTATTTTCTTTATAGACAAGAACTAGAGGGAGTGACACTCATTTTCTAGTTAGTATTAACCCTGGCACTACAAGCCAGAAACACATTTGGAGGAAATGAAACATGCTTTTTTGCCTTTTTGTCAGATATTCTTTATTTTATGACACAGCATGGTAGTAGGACATTTTCTTTTTAACTCAATTAATCCACCTGCAAATCTTTTCATTAATGTCACATCCTAGTCAGATACTGGGATTAATCTGTCCTTGATAAATACAGATTTTTTTTGGCCAGAGAAACACTATTTGGATGTTTTTCATATGCAATGTAAACTTTACTCTCTCTACAAAGCTTTTAGCTCCCAACCTATGTCAGCAGAGGCAAATAGAAAGGAGCAATTACCACTGTGCTCTTGCCAGTGGCTCATTTAGAGTTTTGTGGATGCTATATGTACTGATTCTTAAAGCTGTTTTTAGTATTTCTTAGAGATTTAGCATGCATGTAGAATAGCCTCAGGTGGTCATGCAAAAGCAAATTATGCAAATTGACTAAGCTTCGAATTACTCATAACCAAAATGGGACTCATAATATCCACCCTATAAAGCTGTGTGCATTCTTGAAACCCCGCATGTGCAAGAGTGCCCTGCACAGCGCCTGGCACAGTGAATGAGAGTGCACCTTTGATTTGTGAGCCTGTGTTACCATGAGATCGCAGTGCCAACAAGAATGAAAGTTTCCCTGGCACTTGTGACAGCTGTATTATGTTGCAGCTACGTATTCATTTTAGAGATCTGCATGGTTAATTGTGTGGGGTCCTAGGGATGTCCCCGTGATGACATGTGATGTTCCTATAATTTCCCTCAGAGAAGTCTGTCACTTGCAAAGTTGCTTAAGACTGGACTTCACCACAGCCCCTATAGGAGGATCTACCACAATTATATTGATGCTGGTGCTTCTAAAACAAGGACAAGTTGCTCCCGGGTAGAGTAGTAATTTGGTCAGCTGCCTCTGGTCGAACACAGACCAAATGCATCCCAAGGACCCAGGTTCATGTCTCAGGAACAGTGGGAAAAATCTAAGATAAACAGCTAAATAAAACCAAGTGCTTCCTCCCTCTCCTCTCTCTTCCTGTCTGCCTCTGCTTACCTTTACTCCTGCCCACGCCTTTCCTTTACGAACAATCAACAACAACTAAACAAGCAGGCCAAAGTAGCCTAGTCTTCCCACTGCCTACTGCGCACAAGTAGGCTTTGACATTTTACACCACACTTCATTGTACCACTTGTTCACAAAGACACTGCTGCAGTTTTAAGGGGGATGAGTGGTCCTTGTTTTCTCAGGACTCTTCTGGTAATAGCTTTGAAAATCCCACATCTCTGGAAGCCCTCTGCCCTAGTCAAACTAGAAGTGTTTAGTCATCCTAAGTTTCAGACAGCAGACCTGTAAACACTGTCAGGAAAACAAACAACAGTTTTTCTTCTCCAGCCTCCTTCACCCTGCCAGCCCAGCCCACCTGTAGGCACCCAGTAAACAAACTTAAGTCTGTATTTCCTGTTACTATTACCATAAACTTAATGGTTTAAAACTACACTCTTTATTATCCCAGAGTTTCTGCAGATCAAAGTCTGTGTACATCTCAGTTGGGATTGCTACTTGGGTCTTCAGTGGTGGAAATTTAGGTATTACCTAGGCTGAGGTTCTAGGGCAGAATCTACTTGAAGCTCCTTCAATTGTTCAGCTCTTTGTGCTGGTAGGACTAGAGTCTCCATTTTCTTGCTGACTGTCATTTGGGGTGTATTCTCTGCTCCTGGAAGTCACCCATATTCCTGGCCACGTGGCCCTTCCATGGTCAGCGTCGTCAACATGAATATCTTCCATCAAATGTTGGGTTCACTGGGATAATTTCCTTTCCTTGAAGTTAGCAGTGCCCTATACCGAAATTTACTCATAGGTTAAGATCTTATTGTATTTAATGTTTACACCCAATTTCAAGGGGAAGAAATTATATGAACAAGTTTCTATGGGAATCATACTAAATTCTGCCTACTTCACCTCCTTTCTACAAGTATACCAAAAATTGCAAAGAGATACCTAAGGAGGGCAAGGCCCCAACATCTCCTCAGACACAACATTTCATTTGAGATTCTTTGTATCAACCAATGTCTTTGATACAGGTAGATATTATTTCTCAAGGAACAAATATTTATGAAGGTCAACTTGACCTAGCACTATGTCAAGTACCAAAGGTCCACGATAAACAAGAGACTTAGTTCTTTCTTTGTCTAGTGAGGTAAAAATAATCAAATAATCATGAAATCCAAGAATGTGTCCCTCAGTGCAAAGAATGTGAAGTATAAAGTGCTATAAAAGATCAGGGACAGAGATGGCTGACTGCCCATCAAACCACTCACAATTTCTGTTACAGAAGAAGGCACAAGGCTACCCAATGGGTTGGATTCCTCAGCTTCTTTCATCATAAGGTATTGCTACATGACCAATATATCTCCAATGAGAAGTCACTGGCGTCATTTCCTGGCCTGGGGCATTAAACTCAACATCACTCACAGGAGTGATGGTGTCATGGCCCAGAGCAGTGGTGCATCATGTGTTGAAGACGGAAGAGCCACAGTCAGCCTAAGTCCTTGACTAAGAAAATATCCCCAGGTCCACTGCCACCTAACCAGCCTGCAACACTTGTGTGAGAAAGAAAGAAACCTCTTCTAGTTGAGCCATTACTTATAGGTCCATTTATTCAGCAGTTTAGCCTTCCCCAGGAAATACCACATGCTGGTGGCAAAACAAAACACTTAATTATTTTTTAAGGAATTGAGAAGAAGAGCAGAAGCAGGCAGGTGGGAAGGAATTGAGATTTTTCCTTTCTGGTTGCTGCTCCCAGGCCCAGGACACAAATCTGGGTGCATGGGATGTATGTGGACTGTGCCAAACCTTATCCATGAGGGCATGCCAACACTTTCTTATCTCACGTGTTTAGATAATGTGCCTCCAAAGGCTTTCACATCTAGTGGGAGATTTAATTCTCTTAATAACCCCATGAGGCAACAAACTGAACATCTATTACTACATCCACCTGCCTGATGAGGTTAAGAGGAATTCATTGACTCAGGGAGGGTCCCCCAGCTCATCGGTCATTTCTGGGATCGCTGACACTATCTCACCACTTGACTTTGAATTAACATGTCCCCTTCTTTCTTCATTTACAGAATATGGACACAACCCCCTTCCTACTCACTGGAAGAACTACTATGTGACTAGCCTATGAAATACTCTTTAGCTGAAGGATGACACAAATACATGCTCATTTCTGTAAGTTAGGTATGCAGCAGAAATTATTTGACAATGTCCTCTTACGGCATTGACTCTTCAGTGTCTTGGGTTCCTTGGAAACAGACTGGTATGCAAAACTCCGAGGCTGCTGGGCTACTATTGATCTTAGATCTCTTAAGTTTTAACATCTGAGGTCATCTCGTCTTTGCCGGAATTCTGCTGACCTCATTTACTCATCTGTTGAAAATGCACCTTTTAAAAACCTTGCCTTGATTCACATGTTTGCTAAAGCTTATGACATTTATTATATAAAAAACACTGTGCTAGGGAAAAGGTATCCAGAAATTAACAAACCAGGCAGGCACAGTTCCGTCCTCAAGAAGATTCTCGTCTAATCAGGAGAGAAGATAAGAAATGAGTAAATATGCAATTTTGTGTAAATGCAAATGGTGATGGAAGCAAAGAAGGAACTGGACAATGAAGATGATGATGACTGAAACATTGTCTCCTCTTGCCTCTCATTGCATCTCCGGCAATACTGTCTACTTGACAAACCAGGGTTAGAATTATTCATAAATATATCATGTCCAAGTTGCCACGATAGCCTATTTGGGGCTACAGGAGAGCTTGAGTAATTTCACTTTACTTCTGGGAAATTTAGAGCTACAGTTGATATTTGGCTATAATAGAATGGCTAAACTAAGATTCCTTATTTAGGTAGCTTTCTATGCCTTCTAAATTATTTCTGCTTTATTTTATTTTTCATATGGGCAAGGATTAAAGGAAGGAAGGAGAGAAAGAAGGAGGGAAGGAACACTGTTATAAATGAAGGACTCGATCTTTTGTGTCCAACATTCTGATCTCTCCTCAGATCCAACAGGGTGACCAGATGTGATGTGGGTGCTAAACCAACATGAAAGATACTTTTGTTTAAGGTTAAAGACAACCCAGAACTTCCATAGTTTGAGAAAACTATGTCCTTGTCCTGAAAATCAAAGCAGAAGTAGTGACCCTACTGCCACAGTTCTGCTGCCACAAAGTTTGTGTGATGTCCCTGAACAAGCTGGCCAAGAGTGAGCTGGTGTCTGAGGGTCAGGGTGAAGGAGGGAAATGAGTTGTCCTTTTAGGAAAGAAAAAGGGAAGAACATTTATTGAGGGCTTGTTATAAGTTCTATTGCTTTTGTGAGTTTTCTCTAATTAAATCCTCACAACTTTACAGTTCCATAATCTTCTCTGAGCAATCCCCTGGCCTGGCTCACCAGTCCCAGAGAGGTTAAGGTCCTATGTCCTGCTCTCCTGGGAGCCTTCCTACTTTTCTAATCCTGAAGGGCAGAGGTGAGCCCCTCGTACAGATAGCCTGGTCATTCTCCATACACTAACTGCCACATTTAACTAATGAAAAGCTTACCAGAAATTGGATTGTAAATTTTTGGCAGATCATGTAACAATGAGAATCAAGCCACAGAGCAGCACACTTTACTCTCATTCTTTGTTTCAATCCCCTGTTCACACCATTTCCTCCACTTATAAGCCTAGAAGATAAGAGTTTTGATGTCCCTGGCTCCCTACCCATCAGTGACACGCACCACCACAGAACTGAAACCTTGGGGGAGCTCAGCCCCCAAACACTGGAGATTAGAACATATGGCTTCCCTGAAGAGTGGCACAGTGACATGTGTCTTTACAAACTTACAGGCCGTAATCTGCTGCAGCTGCCATGGCACAGCCTGTCTCTCTTGGCAGTCACCATCCTCTGATCATAAATTAGCTTTTCAGCTGTGTTTAGGTATGGAAACCAGATAGCTTCTGAAGTGAAGGAAACCTCTCAAGCAGAACTAAAAAGCAGATACAGATGCCGGGCTGTACTTACAATATTCAGCTATCTTGCTGATTAATAAAACACCCATGTCTTTGTGCTTGTGTGTTTAATATTTATTGAAGTAACTTTGATTTACAAAAAACCTAAGTCTATATATGCAGGTTCACCATTCATCAAATATATGACAACATACCACATCCACCACCAAATTACCAAAAGGTCTTTACCACTGTCCATTAGACCCCGCTACCATTTGCTCCCACCCCCACTCCTTTTCCTACTGGTAACCTCAATTCTATTGTCAGTGCCCGAGGTCTGGTTCTTATTTTGTCTGTTCCTTTACTTTGCTTCTTCATATTCCACGAGTGAGATCATCCAGTATTTGCCTTTCTCCTTCTTATTTCACTTAGCATAACCCCATCTAGTTCCATTCATGGAGTCACAAATGATAGGATTTTCATCTAAGGGATGTGTGGTATTTGATTGTGTGTGTGTGCATGTGTGTGCGTCCATTCATCTGACAATGGACACTTAGATAGATGGAATCATTTCTTTATCATTATAGAAACATCAGCGCATCCATAGTAAAACCTCACAACTTTTTATACTACTATTGAGGGGAAATGTGACCTCCATGTGCAGGGAGGGCTCTCAGGTCTGTCATTTCTAATACCACATCACTGTCACTACCATTGCCTCCTTCACCCTCACCAGTGTCTGTCTTAGGTACTCTCAGGTGCCCCTGGAGCAATGACCCATGAAAGCATTTTTACTCTCATAGTTCCTTTCTTAGGTGCCAGTGTCCTTGCTAATATGGAATATCAGTTAGGACAGAAGTCACATTGTGCCATTGTATTTCCAACACCTCACACGGAACCTGACACATAACAGGCTCTCAATGAATGTCTAATGAATGGACAAATAAATTCCTTGTACTCTTAGTCAGGTCAGGTTTCTTCTCTCCCTGTGTACTCATTTTCTCCAGTGCTGGTGTATTGTTCTCAGTCTCAGACATTACTGTCAGTGGCTAGTTCCTCACAACATGAATTTTCTCAGGACCCTTATTTGCATCACACATGTATTAGCTGCAGAGGGAGTTCACTTATAAAGTACATGCAGCTGAGGAAGTAGGTGCATTCATCGTGACCTGAAGTGAAAGACAGACTCTTCTTTCCTTGAGACCACAGGGAGACAGTGATATTTTAGAGTCAGCTAACATCTTAAACCTTTATTATGTCAAAGGATTTTTCCTTTATCTGAATCTCAATGCTGACCTCTTTCAACTCTTTCTCCATCTGACTTTTTCTAAGTTTTTTCATTATCATAAAAATGACTACTGTTCATTATTAAGATGAATTTCCATAAGCACAAAGAGTGAAAACAGGAGGAATATTACAATTTATCAAGGAATCACTGTCACTATTGCATGTTCCCACCCAGTCGTTGATCACAATAGAGTTATGCTATACCAAGCCTAAGAATCATGTATTTGCTCTTATAAATTTGTCATCTTTCCCACTCTTTTCTCACTTTACATACTGCCCCTGGGTTACCTGTTTTTCTCCAAAAGTTTCAAACACTATGTGTTTTAAATGCCCTTAGAGATAAAATGAATTGAATTGACACTCTCTCTCCTTCCCTTTAAGGCCAGGGTAGTGGAGAATGAGCACAAAGTTTGCTAGTTACAGAAAATACACTCTTTATTAATGGCTTCAACAGAGCAGAATTTCAGTTAAAGCTGCAATGAGTAACAGCTCAAGTTCAAAGTCCACGGTGACCCTCTGCATCCCAGCCTTGGACCCTGAGACTCAGCTGTGCCTGAAGTACATGAGTAATACAGGCCAGAACTGCTCAGGCAAACCCAAGCCCACTGTCACATCTATCCCTGTGGACAGAAATCAGAGGCCAGCCAGCCCCACCACAGAGGAACAGAAAGACAATGACAGAAACTGTGAGCTCACAGCTTGGCTCTGGGATGACCTGGCTTTGTAGTCCCAACCTGGCCAGGTCAGTCTGACCCTAGAGAAAACAGAGCTGAGGAAGGGAATAAAGGTACTTCTCACAAAAGGGAAGTCCTTAACATTCGAACCTGCCAGACAGCAGAAGAAAGAAAAAGGCACGCCATTAATAATATTTACCAGTCATGAATGTTCTGGCTCTGCACAGTAAAATGTGGCCCATTAACTTCAAGCTCTGAGCTGCTGATGAACCTTTTCTCTCCCATAGCAAGGAGCAAATGAGGGCCTGCGAGAAGCGATAAAGCATGCTGCCTGGTTCTCCAATAAGTTCAATTATGTATGGACTAAAGCTAGCTTGAATGAACAAAATTGCTCCCCCAAATGTACCTGGTACATAATAGATCTTCCACAGATATTTTATAGCTAATTAAACGACTCCTAAATCTGTATTTCCAGTCCAGATCCCTGTCATGAACTCCAGACATACATATGTCCACTCTCCATTCAAAACACAAACAACAAACTTCCTATATCGTTGTTTTATGAAATGGAACCATTATCCAAGTCATAATCTTCTAAGCCTGCATAAGTCTCTCTATTAAGTCATCTTGATAGAATAAAACAACAAAACCTCTCTGTCCTCTCTCTCTCTCTCTCTCTCTCTCTCTCTCTCTCTCTCTCTCTCTCTCTCTCTCTCTCTCCTGAAAAGCAGCAAATAAAAATAAATTTGGCTTATTCAAAGGAATTCACCTAGATTTTTGATGTTCAAGAAACATTCCTTGAAGACAATAGGGGTAGGTTCTTATTTCTTATTGCTTTTACTGTATTCCCTTATGTGATGGACAGTTTGCAAATGCTTTTCTTCATGTCTTATGAATTCTCTCTTAAAACCTCCTAGAATATTGAGGAGTTTTGTTTGTTTGTTTGCATTTTATTTATTTTATTTAGTTGTTCATCTTAATTGTTCTTTCTGGTCTGGGGTCTTGAACCTGAGTCCTTGGATGTGTGTGGAGTACTGCACTGGTAGATTTATGGACTGAGTCACCAGGGCACACCAGAACATTGTTTTTTCTACATTACATTTCTTCAGCAAATTAAAATAAAGTTATTTTTCAAACTTTTCTAATATTACATTAATTTCAACTATTTCCAATTGCCTTGTTATTCCATGTATTTTCTCCCTGTAAGATATTGAAAATCTTCCTTGACTACTGAATTATCAATTTATCAATTAAGAAAAAGTACTATTATCTTTGTGATATGAAACTTTTGAATCAAAATTAATAACTCCTTTTCCATGTAATTTAAAAACATCTCATTTCCTCTACAAATCCTCTGAAAATATCCAAAACTCAAAGACTCATATCAACACCAATATCTTCATCATACTTTATATTTGTCTTCATATTTACCAGTCAGTTCTCATCTTAGCAAGATGCTAGATAACTTATTTACAGAACATCTTGATATTCATGGTTTGAGTTTACTAGAAGTGGCTCACAAAAATATAACATGACAAAGAATTCAAAGACAACAACTAGGTCTGTTATCAAATAGTTCTTGAAAGAGAATGAATATGACTGCAAACAATGAGTCTGACTGCAAAAATTAGTTAACACATGAAATGTGTAGAGAGGGTAAAAATAAAATGCTACCCCTAGTAAGTGGCTTTTGTAGAGGGTGCCATAAATTCCATCATTTCTTCCTGATTATTAGAGCAGACTTATGGTGATACCATCCTGTATCTTATTTTATCTAGAATATTTGAAGAACCCAAATATTCTATCCTTTTAATAATAGAAATTAATAAATTTTATAAACCTGTTCTCAGCAATTATCCCTACCTTTTTTATTACCTGGCCTGCATAAGCTATTTTTTTTTTTTAAAGGAAAGGTGCAGGCAAGGAAGGTGAGTAGGTAGGCAGGCAAGAAGAGAGAAGAGGAAGAAACACTTTGTATTTTAATTTTTATTTAGTCGTTCACTGGCCGTTTCCCCTGGACCTGGGACTCAAACCAAGGGATATGTGGTCTGTGCTCCTTCGGAAGTGATTGACTTGACTACTACTCTATCAGGCACACCTGCATAAGCTATTAAAGTAATTCTTTACAGCACTGGGTATTTTTTATTTGGAGAATACTAATTGTAATAGCTTCCCTTAAATATCTGCAAACAGGGTCATCTTTGGATTATGAAATACCTGACAAGTTCATATTCGTTGAAGTCAAACCTCTGAACTTCATCTGTGATCTGCTCTTCTCAGCAGGGTGACTTTGTATAAATCATGCTTTCTGATCTGCATTTTTTTTTTTCACTTGCAACACTGAGATGATGTTATGACTTACCTCAAAAGATTTGGGTGAAAATTTAATGAGAGTATATGTGTAATGAGATAAGCGTAGTTCCTAGAATATGTGGACATCCAATAAATTTTTTTTTCATAGAAAATATGGGTAATTTTATGCCTTTAAATGAGGAAAGGCTTTATGTGCATTGAGCAAAGCCAGAAGCCATAAGTAAAAGTATTAATATGCTTACACAAAATGTAAAAAGTTTTAAACAACAGTACTATTTCAATCAAGGGTAAAAGAGAATACCTGGAATATAATGCTTGCCACATATGTATCAGGAAAAAGGTAAATATCCACAATGCATCAAGTTTTATAAAACAGCATAAAACAGAAAATTCAGTATAGGATATGAAGAGGTAATTCAAAAAGAAATAGCACCAATAAATATAGGAACAGAGGTTCAGGCTCACTAGTAATCAAAGAAATGCAAATAAAACAACAGCTTGGCTGAATAAAAGTATGGGCAGAATCCAGCCTCTGTAAGTGTGCAAGCAATAAGCTGCTCTCACACATGTCTGTAAGTATATCGGCTGAATCTTTTGGAAGGACTCTTTAATGATAATCAATTTAAAAGATGTATTAACTTCCTTTTTTTTTTTTTTAATATTCTATTAGTCTTTATTTCCATAGTCCGACAAAAAAGTCAAGCTATTCTATGTTGAAAATTAAAACAGTTATCCTCTATTATTCTCAGGGATAGTATGACAATGAAATCACATTCTCTTCCAATAGGATTTCAGAGAGTTGTCCAGGGAGTGGTCATACAGTAAAGACTAACATCGCTGTGACACTTCATGAATTGCGAAGTACGACCACTCTCCTTATTGTCACAACTGTTGGACACAGAGACAGTTATTATTGCTCCCTTATAAGTGATTATGAACCTCGGAGCCTTTTTTTTTTTTTTTTTTTTTTTTTTTTTTTTTTTTCCAATCCCTTGCTGGTATAAGACATCCTTCAACAAACTGCAAATGTGGAAAGGGGGCCAAAATCAGGGACCCGGACTGTCTTCTCTACCATCCATCCCCTAGGGGGCGCTCAACTGTCAGGAAATTATCTGCGCAGCATCTTCAGTCTTGCCTGCTTCCATTGCCTCCTTCAATAAATTATATTAAAGGGACTGCTTGCCATCTGTTGAATGCTAAAGAGAATCTCCTCATTGTAATTTTGTAAAATCAGTCTTTTTCTTCAAGCTCCTTTTAAGGAGCTGACTGAATTGACCCTTCCTGCTCCGTAAGACCTGTAATTTAAACTCCAATCTATGATCTCCCAAAAACTGTAGTGGATAAAATTATCATTGGGCAAATTGTCCTATAGTGATTCCATATCCCAAGTTAAAAAATCCTAAATTCCTGTCCCTCCTCCACTCCCCGCCCCTACACCATCACACTTGTACACCTTCCTATATTAGGTACACTTCGCGTATCCTCTTTCTCAAAACAGTTTTTCTTTCTTATATAATTATTATTTCTTTTGTTTGCATTGCTACATACATTTTAGGATATCACAACAGTTTTTCAAGAAGGGTTTTGAGGGGGGAAAAGTTTCTAAAACTCATTCACGTCATAGTATGAATGATGCCATCAGCAGTGGCATTTTATAAAAATGGGACCTAAACAGGTAAAACAATAAGGTCACTATAAGTAGTATTTCAGAGTATTCAAGTACTGGAAAAATATTTTGGGACAAGAAACTACATCTGACATCACATTAATAGTATTGATACTATGTAAAGACATCCAGAGACAGAGCCCAGTTTTAGTCAGATACAGGCATCTACTTACGGTTAGGGAATTTTTCTGAAATATGTGCTAAACTTTTCTATGGGATTTTAAGTCTCACTAGCAATTGTTTGACTGTCTGTAGCTGATAAGAGCATTAAGCTTATGTAGAATGTTCTAGGAAAATGTTAAGAGACTTAGAAAAATTTTGAGGCTTAGAAAAGAATATGTCCAAATATAGAAGTAGCAACTATTTGGCCTGAAATAAATCATAGCAACTACTATGAGAACTGTTACAAAAGAGATCTATTAATGAAAGCTTTTATTTTCTGCATCAACAAAAGAAGCACAAGTGAAACTATAGTGGAATAGCATGGAGTCAATAAAAATAACAATGTCGACTTGTATTTGTGGGCACAGAAAACTGTTCATGATATATATTTTAAAGTAGATACAAAAAAGCCTGAATATTATTACCCCCTTTTTAAAATGCATGTAACGGGGTTTCCTTTTCAAAGAGAAGGAAGTAAACCAATGCATTTCCATTCTCAATAATCTAGAGTTCCAGGGTATCCTATGGTTCTAATATCAAGATTCCTATTAGGGACTGACAGAAGTTCTGTCCTGTCTGGAAAGGCCACCCCTTCCTGCAGGATCCACACTAAGGTTGTCCCTTCCAGAATAGTGGTTTTTTTAAAAAATGAGGGAAATAAGGTAGATCTGCTCAAGCATCCTGTCTCATGGCTGATGAGGAGATAAGCCTATCTTGTGCACAGATTGAAGAGGATGCCTAAGGCAAAGGGGATTCTGCCCTCTTTCCTTTAAGTAGTCCTAAGTTTTCACTCTGTTTTCCTCTGTACTTAATTTAAATAAATACACCACTGAGGAAAAAAAGATATGGCCCCCATTGTCTCCACACACCATAGATGCAGAAAGTCATGCACACAATTTTGTGTATGAAGCAATAGGGTAATATCTCTTGCCCAATGCAGATGAAAGAAGTGAGAACCAGATAAATAATGTGGCATGTGACTGAAAGCAGGCATTTCTCCAGCCAGCTCTGGAAGCAAACCTTTCCCACGGTGAGCACAGGTTCCATCTCACTTCAATGTTTGGGCCACTTTGTGCCACCAGAAACTGATTCAGTTCTCCAAACTATACAATAGACCATCTACTGGTTTCAATCACTCATTAAAGTGAACTTTCAAGTAGGAAAAATATGTTCAATTACCTACCCTAAAAAGAATCTACCCTTAGGAAATTCTGATTAGAATTCTCTCCTAGCACAGCCAAAGAAAAGTTCTAGAAAAAGCAGAGTATGCTTACCAAATAAAAATTAAAAAATGAGAAAAAGCCCATAGCTTGCGTTTCAAAAGTATGTGCCATATAACACAATAACATGCTGCCAAAAACAGTCAGGCTATGGATGTCACGACCTGCAGTCATTAAAAACAGAGTTTATTTCTCCTCCAATTGCAACAAATTTAAATTTAGGACAGATGACATGACTAACATCATCCAGCCAAGTTAGAGACTTTTTTCCCCTTTCATTATTCCTAGAGTATGATTTTCTAAGAACGAAAACCTTTACGAATGTAACTGAGTCTTCCAACCAATTGGAGGTGCCAATTGGTTCTGAGCCGAAAGCCATGTCCAGGGAGTTCTGCAAACTTTATGGAGTGCCAAATACATAATCCTAGTCTCTAACCTTTCACAATATGCTTAGACAATGACAAGACAGAGAAAATTGTCATTTAGCTAAAGCAATAGTTCAATGGAGCCCAAGCCATGTGGAAGAATGATCACTGGATTGAAAAATTTAGATTATGACTTCTTAGGACATGAACCGAGTTACCATTTGGGGTACAACAAACGGCTTTCAAGGCATTTGGCCTAGTGAGCAAATGGAGATGTTACTCCATGATGAAGCTGGCAGTCAAGACTTCTGACTGTAATCCTGATACCATATTTGATTTCCCCCTCCCAAGTTTTGGTAAACATAACCATCCAAAACCATTTTAAATGTTTGAAAATACTCTAATTAATGTGCTCTGTGATTATTTTTTCTCTTTTGTTTATGGGGGTGGGGCAGGGATGCCAAAAGGATGTAGTCACCTATGCTGTTAAAGAGGAGCAAAAGCTGGAAAGTTAAAATGGAAAATACTTCAAGTAGTTCAGGACTGTTTAAGCCACGTTTGGCCTTCTGTATTTGGTCCAAGTTAATATTAAAAGCAGTTTGTTTTTTCTGAGCGCATGGTCTAATAGGGAGGCAGTATCAGAGAGATTTAATTGAAACTGCAGCAATAGAGTATGATGCCTACGCTGCAGAATGAAAACAGGCAAATGAGATTTAGAACCTGCCCCTGAGAATCTACAATTCATATATTCAAGTTAAATGTACTTAACATCTACTCTCTAACAAGAGAGCCATGATCCTTGACTTCAGAGAACACACAGAATGGTGGAAATGACTGATTATCAAAGAAGCAATTACAGACGTGCCCTGGTGGCTGGATGGCTAAGTCTGGCAGACGCAGACTGCGTGCATCCATGGGTCCAGGTTCACAACCAGGGCAGGGGGAACAAACATGATGATGAATAATTAAACAAAATAAATAATAAAGTTCTTTTCTTCCTGCCTGTCTCTGGGGTGGGTGGCGGTGAGGAGGAGGTACTACAGTATATTGTGATGGAACCTCACTGGAAGAAGTCTGGGGTGGAGGGGGAGCACAAATGGGCACCTAACATGGGCTTAGAAAATCAAGAAAGACTTTCTGGAGGGAATTAAAGGCTGAAAAATGAATTGAGTTTTCAAGATAAGGGAAGAAGAATCGCAGTTTTAGGAAATGTTGGTAATAGTAGGTCCTTATTTGTGTTTGTTGTTATTCATTCATTAATGTCATAAATATTGAAAGTACACTGATTCAGATACATAAGATTATTTCCTTCTTAATATTATTATATAGTGGCAATAGCATTATCAAAGATAAAACTATCTAACAACTCCAGATAATGTGTTTATTAATTTCATTCAACACTGAACTGACTGCCTGGAAAGAGAGTTGAACTTCCTCAAGGTGCTGACATGAAAGGAAGTTAAAATTAGGCTGTCTATATCCACAAATCATGTTAGTTTAACTGTTTAAATCATTATTCATTTGTACTTCAATCCTTAGTGTTATGAGTAACGTTGATTTGTAAAACATCTAGTTAGTTTTGTCAGGGATCTATGATTCTACTCTTTCCATTCATACATGAATAATAACTATGCAAAGCAACACTAATAATGTCTTGTAGAGTTTAAAGTATATAGTATTAAAATATAGAAACTAATATAAATGGGTATGAAGACAGTAATGTGACACCAAACTTGTAACAACTTCTTCCCCCAAATCCCAAACATCCAACTTTGACTATTTTCAGTTTCCATGTTTTCAATGGTTTCTATGGTACCATGATCAATTTCAATCTACCAATGTTTTAACAAGTAACTTGTAAAGTTTCTGAAAATTTATCAATTAACTTTCAGGAGCTAGTATGAGCCAACTCTAGTATACCAGGGGATTAAGGGAAACAAACTCTTCTAAGGTTCTTGCATTGCCCTGGATGTATTAAAAGCAATCATTTATATTAGACTTTAATAAATAATACATATTACCATTTCTAGGTAACTGTTAAAAGAAGCATAGAGGAATGTATTACTAACAAGAAAGTAGAGGGAAAATGGAATAATCATAAATAATTAAGCAAAGAGAACTTAAGAAATGAGAGAAAATGAATATAAAATAAGTAGGACAAAAAACTAAGACTGTATATCTAAATCAAAATATATCAGTAATTAGATTAGGTATAAATGGATACCAGACTCCAATTAAATGTCAAATGTCAGGTTTAATATAATCCAAAGCCTAACTATGTGCCACTCACAATAAACATGCATTCAATACAAATAGTAAATGAATAAAAGTAAAATGATGACATTTTGCAAAATATACACGTATCAAATCATCATGTATACTGTAACTTACACAGAAGCATATGTCAATTAAATCCCAATACAGCTGGGGGAGAAACAGCACATGTTTTAAAAAGGAAAATGATGGAAAGGAAAGTATATACTGTACGAATCAATATATATAGCTCATGGCTATACCATCATTACACCAAATTTAAGGAAAAAACTTACTATCAAATAGACTATCTCGTAATAATGGATCAAGTAAGATGACACAAAATTTTAATTTTTTTAATTTTAATTTTATTTTATTGAAGGGTATATCATAACATTATATAAGTTTAATTTGTACAGCACTATAAATCAACATCTGTATATAATACATTAAGTTCACCATCAACAGTCCAATCCTATCCTTCATCATAGAACTGCCTGCCTTTTCCCAATTTGCCTACCACTTACCTCTGGCAATAACTAATTCAATTTTATTTATTAAAAGTCTGTGTTTGTTTTGGTTCATTTGTTTGTTTGGCTTCTCTATATAACACGATGAGGGGAAATCTGGGCCTTTAGGTGCACTCCTGCTGCTTATTTCACTAAGCTAAACCCCTCAAGGTCTATCCATGGTGGTGGAAATGGCAGGATTTCATTTTCACTGATAGCTAAGTAAGATTTCATCTTGTGTGTCTATGTACCATCTCTTATTTATCCGTTCATTTATCAATGGCACTGAAGGAATCTAGCTCTTGGTTATCGGTGCAGATGGATCCGATGGAATTTCCATTTTTAACTTTTTTGAGAAATTTACATACTGTTTTCTTTAACAGTTGGCCCAATTTACACACCCACCAATGGTGCCTAAGAGCCTCTTTTCTCTTCATTCTTGTCAGCACTTGTTTCCAATCGTTTGGATGATAGCCATTCTCAAAGGTGTGAGGTGGTATCTCATTGTTTTGATTTATATTTCCCTAATAACAAGAGATTTAGAACATCTTTTCATGTGCCTGTTGGCCATCTGTGTATCTGCTTGGAGAAGTATCTATTCAGATCTTCTATTTTTAAACTGGATTGTTTCTTTTTCCTGTTTCTGACTTTTATGAGTTCTTCATATATTTCGAATATTAACCCCGTCAGATGTACGATGTACAAATAACATTTCCTTTTCAGTAGTGTGTCTTTTTCTTTTGCTCTGTGATTTAGTTTGATGTAGTCCCATTTGTTTACTTTGGCTTTTCTTTCCCTTGACAATGGAGCTGAGCTCCCAACTACAACTTTTAAGCCAATGGCAAGGAGAGAAAACCTATGCCTTTTTGTATGTATTTTATGATTTCAGGTCTCACATCCAACTCTTAAATGCACTTTCAATTAATTTTTGAATATGATTTTCAGTAGTGATCTAGTTTCAATCTTTTGTTTGTGATTGCCCATTTTCCCCAATACCATTATTCCTGTAGACAGCTATTAGTATCTATACCCATTATAATGATGTGGAAACTTACATTTCAGAAAGATAATAACTTGCCCAAAATTACATAGGTAGTATGTGAGATAGAATTTGAATTCAAGTCTGTTTCATTTCAACAACCTCTGTCCTAAAACTCTCCTTTGTAAAGACCATTTATTTTCCTTCCAAAAGAGTACATTTATGTTTTCTTAACAAAGTGAGCTTGAAACCCTTAACAGCTTTTGCCCAAACATTTCCCTCTCAGGCAGAATGCAATTCTCATTAACATCAAATTTTCCTCAATAACTGGACAAGGTTCCTGAGCGTATTTGTGGGAGGGTTTTATGTTTCTTTCTGTTGTAGAAAAATAAAATAAAAAGATCTTTCAGGCACTGAAAAATTCAGCCTCCCTTTAACTCTTGCCCTTAGCCAAAGGTCACATCACTCCTATTAGAAGGAGCCAAACTCTTAAAAATGCATTTTAATCATACTTTTGTAGCAGTGTTGTCAATCTGTTTTCAACACACAGACCTAAGTAGAATTTGAGAAAATGGCCTATGGGAAGATGAGAGTCCCTGCAGCTTATTGTTTGAGAAGACAAATTGCTTTTCACAGAAAAGTGCCAGAAGACAGCACTCCTTGGTAAACATACTTTATTGTGAGGATGGTTAGAAAGGAATTAGCATGCCCTGGAAGAGCAAAATCCAGAAGACCACAGAGAGACAGCGACGCACAGCCTGTTGGCCTGTGCAATGACTTTCCTCTTGTCGTGCAAGTAACATCGAAACTCTGACTTCTTCAGCAAGATCTTAGAGAAGTGAGAAATGCACACGGGTTGAACTCCAAGAGGGAAACTATGCTTGAAAAAGGAAAAAAACGAGTATTTCAACAACGTTTTCCTCTCCATACCCAGTTTTCCCTGTGGCTTCCTTACAAAGAACGGCGAATCCTCATAGTCAGGAAATGAGGCATCCAGGTCCAATTTTGTAGTTCTAGTGGGAAGCTCATTAAAATAGAATGATACTTTTTTTGTCTTTCCCATAGAATGGAATTAGAATAATGGGTTGTTTTTTAACAGAGACTTAGTTAATTCCCCAAATAAAGGATCTTTCAGAAATATTCTAAGTAGATAACAAAAGACTGGACTCAAGACTTTTATAGTTATGTCTTCACAATGATTTCTCATTAGACTCCATGGAAGTTGCAGTAGATACTACAGATTGGTCTACTCAACATCCACTTCAGACTCATTCTAATAAGTGATTCATGTACCAAAAAGCTAATATCGATATCACCCAGATTCTCTATAGAAGTATTTTTATAGATTTATAATACATAAACAAATGATGGGATTTGGCAGCCTCCTGGGGCACAATGGTTATTTGGGAGGTGGGCTGGTTATTTCTAACTGTGCTAGAAAACTTTAATAAAGAAAATGGCAAGTTTGGGCTTTTAAATTTTGGCCAAAGGCACAGTCAAAAAACCATGACTTCACTTATGTGGACATTGCCTCTTGTAACTATTGGCAGATGAGTCAAATGTGCAGGGTCTGCTCCTACAGGGTGCTAAGTTACAATGTTTAATTCTAGCCTTACACAAACAGCATATATGAGAGCTAGGAAAACGTCAGATCCCTAAAATAAGAATAGGAAAGTCTGGAATTTGCTGAAATTTGCAGGTTTCCTATTCTCTTAAACCCCACTGAGCCTCCCTTGGTAGAAAAGTTGGTCCTTGTTGCCTTGTCTGATCAATCTTTTCTGCCTCACTTGAAGAACTTTTCATGTTGCTTTTAAAGAAGTTGTCAGTTTTCCTTAATTCCTTACTGGTCATCTTCTTACCTTCAAATCTATAGACAAGTCAGATCCCAACATGTTTTAGGATATCCATTACAAACCCAGAAGGAAAACCCTTTCAAATAACAAAATCTCAGTTTTGTATAGATGTATGCCAACATAATCCTGAAGGATATGAGTGGGAATGTGTGGGATTCGGAGGGTAACATACAGACTTGAGAAAAAATGAATTGAAGGTCAGGTTAATTTATCTCATATGGGTATTCTTAACAGATTCTGGATTCACAGTCCTGGTTTAAGTAGATGGCAGTGGTTCAGATTGCTAACTAATTGATAAAATTCAGCCTGATGAAGCTTAGACTAACTGAAGCTGATATACCCTGAATTCCTTAATAAAATATTAGTTGCAGGAATAATAAAATGGATGTATGGTTGTAACTGATTTTTTGACACCATCGAAGAAATGTCAAGTTTTCAAAGTGTTCTAGTGTCTGTCTTCTGTTGGCCAAAAATGAAGTTGCTGCTGAAATCTATTTCCTAAATTCAATGGGAATGATGAGGTCCTAGTAGAGACCAAGTTGTTGACTAGAAGAAGTAAAGTGAGAGTGATTAATAGCCAGTAAACCTTAAGTGATGGACAGAATGATTTGACCTGCAAGGAACTTTGTAGTGATTTATAAATCTTACAGTCCTTTAGATTAAAATGATTGACAGCACACTCATTTTAATTAATCTGTATAACAGAAAATTCTAGATCTGACAATGCAGGTGTGGTATGCCAACCAATTTCACTTTTGAGTGGCTTTATGACCCCTAGTCCCATTTGAATCCAGGGAACATTGGTACTCCTAAAGAAGGACATCCAAATGTCCCATGACTGTGATCATCTATCCAGGCAACAGTGTACTGGGGAAACACCCAATTCCTTTGGTTATTCAGCAGTGCTAATGCTAAACTCTGGGGGCCCAGATAGCACTAAGATATACATGACACAGTGGGAGTCTACATAAAGCAGACGATAAAATAGTTTTGTAATGAATTTGTATTTAGTTATAACACAGTCAATTCAAAGGACTTTTAAGGTCTCTCCATCGTCACTTCCAGGTATCCCAAGTTTATAAGTGAAATGAATATGCCTATAAATTAATATAAATCATTCCCCATTGATCTCACGATCCTTGAGTAAAGACTAAATGTCTGTGTCCATCCCCCCACCCCTGCCCCACCAAAAAAAAAAATCATATGTTGAAGTCTAAACCTCCAAATTGATGGTTTTTAGAGGTGAGTCCTTTGGGAGGTAATTAGATTTAAATAAGGTCATGAGGGTGATACCCTCATGATAAGATCAGTACCCTTTCAAGAAAAGGCAGACACAAGAGTTTGCCCTCACTTCTAGATCTAAGCACAGCAAGATGGCCACATCTGGAAGCCAGAGAGCGCCCTCCTCAAGAAATCTGCCAACAAATTTTGATCATACATTTCTCAGTCTCCAGAATTTTCAGAAAAAAATATCTGTTGTTTAAGCCATCCAGGCTATGGTATTTTATTACAGCAGCCTAAGATAAAACAACTTCCAAAATGACAAACTTTAAAGCACTACATCTATAAGAGAATCAGTAAGCAAGATGGTAATGTCATCATATTACCACTTAACTTGCCTGTTTGACTTTTGTAGAATACGGCTTTCCTGGTGAATAGTGTCTTGTCATAATCTCAATCAGATATAATTCCAGTTGGTGCTGCTGTTTCCATTTTAAACAATTTACTGGAGCAAGTCAACACAGCACTTGGCATGTGGTACACAGTTATTTATCTGAAAGTGCTTTTTTTTTTCTGCAGCATTATAAAACCCTAGAAGCAGTTTGCTTTCATCTTTAGGGTCAGTATATTGTCTACATTTTTGCCACAGGGTTCTATCTAATCTACGGTTCAGTGCTATAATTTATTCTGCAGGGACTTTGTCTCACCATTCCAGAGAAAATAATGCTGGTCTACTACTTGGATGGCACAATATTGACAGACTATTACAAATAGAAGTAGCAGATATCCTAGATGCCATTATAAGACACATGCACACTAGATTGTTAGAAACAAATTCATGGATATCTGTCCTTCAGTAATTTTCTAGTGGGATTAATGCTTTCGGGCAATTGGTAGTAACGTGCTTCATTTGTATATTATTCCTACTCATTCAGTGAGTAACTTGTAAAGTTACCAACTTTGAATGAAAATCACAGCAATAAAAACTTTCAGCAACCTAGCTGCAGGACAAACAGTTCTACCAATTGGTCTTTATAATCCAAAAGTTCACTGGTGTTAAAATATCGTTTACATATTAGGATGCTAGGTGGTGAGTATGGCAAGTTTAAATAGGGGGATCATGGCATAATTCCCTTGGGCTTTGGAAAATAATCATGATATTTTCTATAAAACACTATTCTCCTAAAAATTAGTTTCTGATTTGCTCCTGGGCTCTGAGAAGATGGACAATGGAAGACAAAATTATCATAAGGTCTGAGCTACATGTGATCAATTGATCCACACAGCCATAAATATGAATATGCCCAAAAGCACCTCAAAATCAATGAAGTTTTACATTTAATATCAGGGTCAAGTAGGTCCTAAAATACAATAAACTGCATGACTTATGCATGTATGTACGTCTGTATGCATGCATTGCTATAGAAAATACATACACTCCTAACATACTATTGTTGTGTGTCACATAAATGACATGATGGGAAACTGCCTTTTAGAAGGTGATTGAAAAGAGGAAAAAAACATTAGTATGACTTAGAAATAGTCATGTTCAACATCCTAACACTAGCATAAATGAACTGTTGCATAATGATTGCCTTAGTCAAGGGTAGCTTAAAGGAGATAACTGTCTAGTGGAGAAATGACTGGTCAATTATCTGCAATAATTCACAGAAGGTAGTGGCTAATGATCTGTCTGGATAATCAAGGACTTGGATTTATAGCAAGGTAGTATACAAGTACCTGATTTTTTTTTTTTCAGGATGACTCAAGCTTTAATAAATTTGTGCATCAATACTCATCCTCTCATTAGAGTGTTTAACAATAATCATGTATGCAAGATGATTCATCTTGTGGATGTCAATTGGCAACTGTATCAAGAATCTAAGGATTTCTCAATGGGCTATCTATCAAATAAAAATAGTAGCAGGAACAGAAGTGATGCACTGGTATAATGACACCACGGGTTATCAGGCTAATACCATTGATGATTATCCAAACTCCCAACCAGAGATACCAACTGTCAGCATTGACAGTTCTGGGAGATCAGTAGCCACCTGATGGAGTGGAGAAAGTGTTTTATCTTTCCTGGAATAGACATTTATCCTAGATGTGCATTTGCCTTCCCTGTCAACCATCCTTATACCAACTCCACCACTCATGGACTCTTCATTAAAATAGACCATAAAATATTGCTTGACCAATGAATTTAATTTTATAACAAAAGCACTAAAGCAATGAGTACCATTCGCAGGAGTCACTGACCAAATGGTTTCATTCGTCACCAAAAGTAGTTGACTTTCTTGAAGACCTGAAGAGTCATAGCATTAGCTTGGAGTTTGGGTTGCTACTCTATAGTTCGTTCTAAACAAACAAATGCTACTTCCTACCGAGACATATATATATGGGCCCAGGATTATATCTGTTTGCTAGGGTTGCCATCATAAAGTGTTTGGTGGCAATGACAACAGAAATTTATTTTCTTACAGTTCTGGAAGCTAGAAGTCTGAGATCAAGGCTTTGGCAAAGCTGTTGCCTTCTGAAGGCAACAAGGGAGGGAGCTATTGCAAATCTCTCTTGTTGGCTTGTAGATGACCGTCTTTTCCCTGTGTCTTCACACCACCTCCCTGTGCGTGTAACTGTGCCCAAATTTCCTCTTCTTATATATAAGAGCACCAATCATACTGGTTTAAGTCTTCCTCAATGACTCATTTTAACTTGATTTCCTCAGTAAATATACTCTTTCCAAATAGGGTCACATACTGAGATTACTAGGGGTTAGGATTTCAACATACAAACTTTCAAGAGGGATACAATTCAGTCTAGAGCTCAGACCAAAGTCAAGTTGACATGACACTTCTCAGTACTAATAAACTCCTGGAAATTTTTGTTTTCATTCTTGGTTTTGGGCTTGGCCTGTTTAGAGGTCTTGGCACTTAGAGAACTTAAGCTGACAAAAATAATAGTTCCTTACCTAGAAGATAAGAATGCTATCTGATCATTGTGAGTTCCTCAATGTCCTGAATGTGTTGCTGAAAAGGGCTGGAAGAATGCTTTGTTGCTTGAGGTAACTGGTCATAATATTCTGCTCCATAGTATAAGCAGAAAATTACTTGTCTAGAAACTATTGATTCTTCAGTCCTCCCTTAATACTGCATGTTCTGTGTTCTGTGATTACAGTCAATGAACAGCTATAGTAATCGCAACCAGACAAAACCACTGAGGCTCATGTCCATCGAAAATAAAGTATAGTCTATCCTATCAGGAGGATTATACCTTGCCTGAAGGTAAAAAGAACACAGAATTGAAAGGGAAAAAAAGAAATTGTAAAAATGTAATAGAAGTGATGGTCATGAATTATACCTCTAGTTTCTTCCTTTCCCAAATGTATTAACTAATACTTTCATTTAAAAAATCAAGTGCATCCTGGTGGAATAGGGTTTGGGTGCAGTCCATATACATCCTGAGGTCCCAGGTTATTGTCCCAAGACCAGCAAGAAAAACTAAATAAAACGGACAAAGATACTTCTTCCTCCTCTCTCTTCCTGCCTATCTGTCTATTCACCTCTATTTCTGCCTGCATCTTGCCTTTAAAAAAATCAAGGTGCCCTATTACTTTGTATATGGTGCTTTAGTGATGATTAATATAACAATTCAGCCATGAGAAATCAAGACAGGATTGCCATTCATTAGGCTATGAGTCAGCAAGCCTTCCCTATCTTGATCTAATAGTGAATATTTTAGACTTCGTGACTCACAAAGAATGGGATGAGGACTAGCCAGATTTTGTTTTGCAGTGAAAATGTTTTTGTTGTTTTTTTGAAGCTTAATTAAGGGTCTTTACAGACCAGCTAAGGAGGCGGACATAGGAAGGTAGCACACTTCTTCATCCACTTACTAATTCCAACCCCTCTCACCATGATTTTCTCTACTGTAGAGACTGGAAAGGTAGCATTTCATTTATCAGAATCTTTTTTAGCTGGTGCTTTACATATGACCTAAGAAGACAATGGCATTCAAGATCAGAAGTTAGAGAAAGTGAAATACAGCGGCACTCAAGGAAATTAGCTATTCAGGCAAGTATGGTGGCAGGAGTTTGATTCTCACAGGACCGGAGATTTTCTGTGCGGTGGCTAGCACCACTGAGGTTGAGTAAAAAGTCATTCTGGAAGGAAACTGCACTAGAACAGTTCTTGCCAGGATTGGCGTTTTCTTCAAGCTGCATTGTTTCTGAATGTTAGCCTTCAAGCTTAGTTTAACTGTCCTCCAGGAGAGAATGTTAAAAAACACTAGTTTTTATTACATGAACCTCTTTTCTGAATACTGTTTCCATAATGTTTTATTGCCCAGAACCTTTTCAAATGCCTAGCACATAGTTTGCATACATGAAATTGCAGTGAATTAAATTGTGTCTGGTTATTATCCCAAACAGAAGGGTTTATTCCTTGAAACATGTAAGACTGGAGAATGCTGTAGTGATGGTACCAATCTTCTTTTCCCTACACCAGTCAGCTTCTGGGATATTGACAAGGGAAACTAATAACACAAAAACTTTTGGAATGAGGCTCCAAAATAGAAAAAAAAGACTTTGTGGGATTATAATGTCATCTTTCATGAATAAAATCAGATCCCCAGAAGTCAGAGGTAGCACTGAATATTCTCCTAATGCCTAATAACTAGTTCGTGTATGTAATCATTATTTTACATTCATAATGAATAATTAATTTCCATAAAATACCTCAGTGGTGAAGTCTATGTATTGGAAGAGAGAATAACTATTGTATATTATGTATTAAATAGTATACTTTAAATACATGTTTCTATTTAACCCACACAAAATTCACAAAGTGAATATTATTTCATCTTCACAGTTGCCATAAAAGAGTTACCATGAGAAAACTAAATGGAATTGGTTAAATAACTAGTAATTGACAGTTGCTGAAGTGTTTTCCTAGAATGGATCACTCTCCGCATTGTCTTGGGCTTTGCACAATTTCCTCCCTCTGCCTGGAATGTTCTGCATTCTGGATTTCAATGAATTGCTATTTATTCATGCTTCCTATCTCAGTCAAATATGGCTTCTCCAGAAACAGCTTTCCTAACTCTCCTCATCCCCGCCCCCCCCAGACAAATCAGGTACTCTCATGTTCCCCTAAGAGTTTTCTTCTCAGCATATATCACAACCACTCATAATGCGGCCATTCAATTTGTCTGTCTCCTCAACATAAGCTGTAGGCTCATTGAGGCTACCTACATCTGTCTCTTCGTATCCCCTGTGTCTAGTCCCGTGTCTAGTCCAGTGTCTGGCAAAAAGTAGGCACCCAGTTAATATTTCTTGAATGAATGAATTCCATGTACTTGGAGTATTGCTGAACACTTCATCTTAATTATTTCTTTCAATACTCACGGCAAACCTATGAGTTGCGACAAGTTTTCATTTTCATTTTGCAAATAAAGAAGCTAAAGAGAAGTATAATAACTTGCCAAAGTTCACATGATTAATGAGTGACAGATCAGATTTCCAAGTCTGGTAACTTTCCAATATTCTATATTGCTGTTATCTATTTCTATTAACATCTCCTAATTGATTTTTATGCCTTTTATATAAAATTCAAGATTAAGTCACTACAAGACAAGCAATTATAAGCGTAGTTCTATCACATGTGAAAGCTGCTACAAATGGAAGAAAATACAATATCAGTGTTTTTTCAGAGATTTTTTTTCACTTTTATGGTTGGAAGCATAAGCTGGGGATTTTGGAAAACAAACTTTGCACTCTAAGAGCTTTAGAAATAGCACAACAAATCCTACTCTATCTATTGAATGTCTGTAACACCATAATATATGAATAGCCATTTTAGTCATTCGCAAAAAAAAAAAAGTGACTAAAAAAACTATAAATAGATGAGTAGACTATCTTCCATACAAATTCTGAACATTTTTTTTCATAAATGCCATCATCTGGATTATTTTACTTCTAAATGAACTTTTATTTGTGTGTATGCATGTGAATATATATTGATACAATTTTCCATAAGTATAGAAAAGTCAAGCTTTTTTCTTGCTTGATTTTGGCTATCTGTCTTCCCTCTATGAATATCAATTCTTGCCCCTACTTCCTGTCCCCAAGGGAATCCATTTTAATCCATATATAACTTAGTTTATATCATTTTATGTTATTTATGCTCACATAATTCAGTTTAAGCCTAGATATACATATACATGTATATCTTATAAAAGCAAGATTTTTGATCATTGTTTTACAAGAAGGAGTTTACTTTATTTATGCTTTCTGCACCTTTTTCCCCCTCAACGTTTCAGGGAAACACCCTACAAATGAACTGGGATTACTCTGATTCTTTTAAAATGACTGCATAGTAGTCCACAGTCCGCATACGGTGTACAATTTTCAGTCATCCTCCCTTTGTTACTTCTTTTCCTCCTGACCACTAGAGAGCACCATTGGAGCAGGGGCACATGAAGCAGACGGCAGTTTAGGGTGGAGATTTGGAAATGTAATTGTTTACTGGCTTCTTCATCCTTACTGTTCAGAGAAAGGTTTTGTTCTTTCCTGCTTCAGAGAGGAACCCAGATCTCTGGCTTTTCCAGTAGCTTCCCACTCTGATCTCTGGGATGGCAAGAGGCCCAGAGAATTTTTTTTTTTTCATTCCCCACAGTTGTTCACAGACCCAGAGGGAAGAGATATTATCATTGGTATAACCAACAAGAGTCACTACCACTCTTAGCACTACAATTACTGAAATTTATGGACTAAAAATAAATTGCCAGTTTATCAGGCTAAGATCTTGATACACGTTTGTGCTTTAGATTCACAACAATCTGAGAAGCAAGCGTAACTGCTATTCCACTAGGCAGATGAAGTACACAGTACAGAGGTAACACACTCACAGGCCCTGACCCTTCAGATATCCTTGAGGATTTTGTATTAAGTTGTCACTCTGTGGCCCCTCTTCGAACTCTCTCTTCAACTCCTGGCATCACCAGTCTGAGTTCAATTCAAATTCAGTTCCTTACAGATTTCCCAAAATCACGGTGTTCCAATGACTTTGCATTTGCTATTACTCCTGTCCTGCTTGCTTTCCTCAGCTTCATTCCAACCCCAATGAATCCTTTATCTGCAAGGTGAACTCCTTCTTCAGGGAGCCATCTTGGATTTTGCCCTGTCTATGGGAGACATACATATTCCTCGAACCTCTAAATAACGGGAAAAATTGCTTACTTACCAAACTGCCCTGCTAGGAGAAAAGATCTAATGCCTCATCTTCCTGTTCTTCGTATACCTGTGCCTGACGCAGTGAGAGACACTGTGTTTCTAGAAGACGTTTCCTAAATATTCATAATGAATAAATGGCTGAACCAATGAACTCTAGGGGCTCTCTCTTAAAAAAAAAAAAAAAATTAGAGTCAAAACTAATTCTTAACAGCATAAAATAAATATATAAAATCCAATAAAACTGGTTCACTTGCTTTCAGGGAGGATTTCTGTGACAAATCCATTTACCAAGCCAATCAGTAGCAAATAAAGAGCAATGTTTTTTTGTTCTGCAGTTGAACCTGCAGGGCTGCTTTGCCTGTAGGTCTAGACAGTTAACACCAAAGATAGAGAGTATGTGTGTCAGGCTATTCACACATGCCTGGGGTTTGCTAGTAGTTGACGCTGAGAGATGAGATGTAATTTTTTTATCAGAGCAGAAGCACTTCAGGCTCCAGTATTATATGGTAGCTGTTGGTGGACAAAAAAGGAGAGAAAATTCACCTTTCATCAGAAAACAAATATGTGGTAAGAGTAGATATGTTTTTTTTTTCTCTTTAAATCCAAACACAGAAACTGTTTGGCTTGCTTGCACTTAACTTATTATTTCCTCTTGCAAAAGGCTTATCAGTTCTCCGGGGAAAAGAAACAAAGCTCTAGCAATGTGAAAGTCATCCGGGCCACAATTAAAACTGTTCTTTCTCTTGTGGTGTTTTCTTTTCTGTAAAGTCCAGATGCTACTAATGAGACTGCCCAATTATTACGTCTATTGACCAGGGCAGTGCTCTTTGCTGTCCAACAACACAGCTTTCTCTGGCAGCTCATTCTAATGAGAAACTGGCTTATTGAGGGATGGTTTTTTGTCCAGAAACACCGTCAAGAAAATAGAGCCTAAGTGAAACTTGCAGCCACAAATACATGTGAAGAGGTATTGTGGGGAGAACTTTGGAGACTTTGACCTCTCTCTGGTAGAAGTTGGTTTTCTACCTTTTTTTTCTTTTTCATGTTTCAAGTCTAATCAAATACCTATAAAGAATGATTAAAGAAACACACATGAAGCATTTTTCCTCTTTCTGCTGCCAAATTTTTATAATAATTTCATTATTTTTGCTGACAAAGTCACACTCATTTTAAGATACTGAAATCACTCCTCAGTTGAGTATTACACACGACACCCACCGCCAGAGTTTTAGTGTCCTCTATCACCACTTTATTCCCTCTGTCCTTCTACCCTGACCCTCCCACCTGGCAGCAGCATCTTCTATCCTGTGACTTTTGCTGGGGTTTACTTTTTGTTTCATTTCATTAAAACCCACGTGAGTGAAACCATCCTATAGTTCCCTTTTTTTCTTCCTGACTTATTTCACTTAACATGATCCACTCCAGTTCCATTCAGTGTTGCAAAGGACACAATTTTGGTTGTTTTAGTAGCTTCATAGAATTCCACTGAGTACACAGACCACAGCTTCTTTATCCAGTCATCTGTCGATGGGCATTTAGGTTTTTTCCCAGTCTTGGTTATTGTAAACTGTGCTGCTGTGTGCATAGTGTGCAGATAATTTTCCTGATTAGGGACACTGTATTCTCTGTATGTACCCAAATTTTAAATGTCATCTTAATTTTAAAGAATTAGAGCCTTAAATGGGAAGTTTAAATGGAACGTGTTCCACACAAGCAGAGATGTATTTAACTCAACTCTGAAAGCACACCACCCACCCCTTTCTCAGAAGTATTTCACAGGGACATCATACGCCAGCGCCTCTTGCCCTCTCTTGGCACAGTTGAGTTCCTTCACATTCAAATATCATTGTCTTCATTTCCTCTGACATGCAAGTAAAAGATTAGTGTTTTTCTACTGTCTCCAGAGTCATTGTAGGCTTTCAGGGTCTCCAGAAATCTACTTACAGACAGGTCCCTGAATGCTCTGTGCTGTTTTGTGTCCCTGTGTCTACACATTTTCCAATTTCTGCTTAGAAATCTCTTTACCTATGAGTCACCCTTATCCACATTAGAACTCATATTTAACCTTTAACACCCAATCCTTTGTGAAGGTCCTTTGTCCTCATCTCCACTACCACGTTCCACTCTAGGCTTTTAATGACTAGTTCCTGAGTGCTAACAAGAGCTCTTCAAAAATTTTGCTGTTCAAAAAGCAGCTTTTAGAATGTAAAATGGTGGAACCATTCTGAAAAGCGATATGGAGAGCACTCAGAGAATTGGGAACAGAAATTCCATATGATCCAGTTATTCCCCTACTGGGCATTTACCCTAAAAACACAAAAACACTTATCCAAAAGAGATACATTCACCCCCCTGTTCATTGCAGCACAATTCACAATAGCTAAGAGCTAGAAAGTACCTAAATGCCCATCAACAGGGGAGTGGATAGAGAAGATGTGGTACATATATACAATGGAATACTATGCAGTCATCAAAAAGGGAGAGATCTACCATTTGCAAAAAAATGGATGGACTTGGAGAGAATATGCTTAGTGAGATAAGTCAGAAGAAGGACGGACATCATATGATAGCACTCATGTGATATATAAAGAGATAGAAAACAAATGAATGTCATAAATTAAACAACACTAAAAGTGGGGAGAGAAGGAGAGAAAGAACACTAATCCAAACAACTATGAACTCAGTGGTGGGAGACAAAAAAGCAAATCAGAGGGCACTAAAGAGATGGGGGAGAGGACGGGTAAATGGGATGAAGGGAATTAACTGTAAATGAAGGGAGGAAAGAAAAAAGGAGGGGGAATATTGATCAATCTACTGTGCTATATATAAATGTAAAAATACTATTACATATCCCTCAAAACAAATTAATGTCAAAATGGAATATCCCTTCAATAATAATAAAAAATGAAATAAAAGTAGCCCTTAGACCAGCAGCAGCAGCACCTTGGATTCTTGAAACAACATTCAGAGGCCCTGCTTCTGACCTACTGAATCATTACATCTGAGGTAGAGGCCAGGAATCTGGATTTTAGCTAGTTTGCTAAATCTAAGCAGCATTATTGTACAATAATTTAATCCCAGATAATCTTCGGCAATTATGGATTTAACACTCTTAATAAAACCAGAAGTTCCATGACCTGAAGCTATTATTTTACTGAACAAAACTGGAACTGAATCCTGTGGAGGTCATTTAGCAAAAAAAAAAAAAAAAATCTGTATAGTCACCCAGATTACATCTCGTTGAAATTGTAGCTTTTGATTCTTGATTACAGATATATTTGGGGGCGGAATTACATGGCATATATATGGAAAGCTACAGATATCACCCTTGAGAATGACATGGGTGAACACTTTTGCCCTTTTAATATTGTATCGGAGTTATTTTTTACATGTTTGTATCAGCCATAAAGTCTAGATTTATCTCTTATTCCTCTCAAAGTGTATGAGCGTAGACTCCGGCACAAAGTATTTAAAATGTTAATTGAAGCAACAAATTAATTAAAGAAATGAATGTTCACAAAGAGCATTTGTTTCTGAAAGCTCATTGTTTATTTTAGACAATATATAGCCACCAAATTTAGTTTTGGTTTGGTTTCTGCAAATAGTTTTGGCTTATACTCATGTTTTTCACAATGGGGTCCCAAGACAGACCAGCTGCATCAGCCTCATCTGGGATGTACATCCTGTGCAAATTCCTAGCCCCACCCTATAATATTGTGTCTGAATCTTCAATGTGTGAATCCAAAAATCCCAGGTGAGTCTTAAATATACAAAGTTAAAGAATGCCTGGATCTGTGGTTACTCATTTTGTGGCATTCTGAAATTGGTCACTAACCATCAAATAAGGAGGGAAAACAATCCCTAACCACTAGGCTCATTATCTAAATTCAGTGCAGGAAGAGTCCTAAAGGGAAGAAAGCAAGGATCCCATGAAGAAATTTCATTATGTAAAGACCCTAAACAGTCCCAGGAGTTCCACTGTATGTTTGGATTGAAATCCATACCTTTGTCAACAGTTGCTTTAGGAAGTGGAAAAAGAGTTTAAGAAGTTTCCTTTGCTAAGCTAGCCCTTATGTAAGAAATCAGTGAAATATACTCCCAGGAATTCAGATCAAGGAAGGAAAACAAGTAGATGAAGTAGGAGAACTGTTTTAACAAAAGAAAAGGAGGCAGGCACAGTTATATTTTTTTCCTAAGCCCCTTCCCTCAAAAAAGCCTGATACAGAGACCCAAAAGATACTGACTTACCATGGTCAGACTCCAAGGGGTTGAAAACTTGAAATCTGTTTCCTGAGAGCAATTTAGGTAGAAATATGTTCTCCTGTTCCACAATTTTGAATAATACTCAAACTATAAATACCCTAAGAAAGAAAACACACTGGCTCAAATTTAAAATATTATACAGGAAAATGATAGTGGAAGAGTATAATTTTTTTTGCAGTCTCCCCAAATCACTTCATAATAACAGAGCCAAACTAAAGAGCCATAGAAAATATCTATCACAAAATCAAGTAAGAATTTATCCTAGCTGATTGCAGATATGAGTGAGTAGAGACAAATAACCAAGACCCATGTAGCATCAGCATATATACAGAAAGAAGTCAAGGGAAGTGAGGCGGCTTCTAATAGATGGGAGAACAGATTGCTCAAAAATTGCTAACATACATTGACTGTAAATCAGACCATTTGAGTTCTGTGGACGAACTGGAAAGTTTTTGCAGTCGAGTGCAATGGGAAGGCAGTCAGACTTTAAGAGACTAGATCTGAGACTAATGAACAGTAGAAATGAATTTGCCAAAGTACTCTTCCAGAGAACAAAGTTCCATTCTGGGGAAAAACATCTAGAAATAGACTCTCGCTTGACCAAGAAAGGGATGGGTGCAGAGAAAGCACAGATAAAGTAGGGACGAGGATGACAACCAGGAGCTCTCTAAAAGTATGAGGCCTTATTTGTGAACAAAACCAATAAAACAACAGAAAAAATAGAAGTCTACAGCAATGAAACTAAAAACACTATTGTGACCTATTCCTTCCTCCTAAAAATTGAGGAAAACAAAACTCATCTAAAACTGAGCAATGGAAAAGGATTATAGTTGAATTAAAAATTATAGTTGAATAAAGAATGCTTTCAATAGAAAAACAGAAAACAAAGTGCAGAAAAACAGTCTTGTAGATAATGAAAGCACTCCAGAGAAATATCCACAGACCAGATGAAAACTGTGACTTTATATTTTTTAAATGAGCTAGCAGAGTTTTTTAAATGATGAGCTACACAAAGTAAAACATAGGTCAGAATTAGAAAACTCAAAAATGAGCTGACAGAACTAGAGAAAATATAAGAATTTGTTTAAAAAATTCATTTCAAATGTAACAGGAATCACGTCACAAAAGAAGATATCCAGTTGGAACGATATGGTGTTCCATATCACCAGTCATCAGAAAGGCAAATTCAGACCGTCACAGGGTATCACTGCATACCCATTAGAGAGGCTAAATTGAAAAGATTCCTAATACCAACCACTAAGAAGGATCTGGAGTAAGCGAACTCTTGCATACTACTTACTGGTGGGAATGTAAAATGGTTGGGCAGCTTTAGAAACTATCTGAAAGTTTCTAACATAGTTAAAAATGTATTTGCCCTATGGTCCAACAACATCCTTTCTAAACATTTTTCAAGAGAAATGTATATGTTCACACAAAGATTTACATAAATATGATTAAAACAGATGTAATTCATAATAGCCAAAATCTGAAGAAACAAAACATCCATCAGCAGAAGAAAGTATGATTTACATGTATATGAACTGCTGATATCCACTATCACTGTAGTGGAATTTGATACAATTATTGTCTATTACACTGGATATTTTCAGATGAATCTCAAAAAAAAAAAAAAATGAGTATAAGAAACCAGATACTGAAATACATACTGTTATGATTCTATTGATTCAAAATTCAAAACCAGTTTATGGCAGTAGAAGACAGAATAGTGGTTAACACTTTTTAGAAGTAAGGATATTTACTGAAAAAAAGCATGAAGGATGCTTTGGAATGATGGAAATTTTCTTTATCTCCATTTACTTGGTACTGACACAGAAGTATACATACACAAGTCAGGGGTCCCCAAGACCACTCCCACAAGAATCACATCTTCATCGCTGTGGTTAATTTCAGAAAGAAAAGATGTAAAGTAAAATTACTAAAGAATAAAAGCACCTGGGCTAAGTTCAGAGTAAACCAGAAGCAAGTTTCTAAGAGTCCTCTCCCAGTGAAGACACACAGGATGTTGTTAACTCCTAAGACAAGGAACTGGGATATATTTAAAGCATTGTCTCCCAGGGAAACTCATTAGAGACTCAAAGTCAGACTTTTCACTGAGAGCTAGTCCCATAGGCAGCTCCTGCCTAGCATGTACCAAAATTTCAGACTTCCAGAGGAAAGCTAGTGTTCAGTATAAACCACATTGTTTATATAAACACACTTGAGCCATTCTTATCAGGGAATAATAGGAAACCTCCTGAAATTCAAGTTCCTACACTGCAGCCAAGGGCCAGCCTTACAAGAAGGACTTTCTAACGCTGGCAATAAAACCTGCTATGTTAACACTTCTGCAAAATATGTAAAACTCTGCCAATCTGTACATTTAAAATATTTTAGTATATGAAGATTAGATATCCATTTTTAAATTTAAAAAATACATAATATGAATGAGAGTTCCATAGATCCTCTTCTATAAGCGGGTTGTCATGAGTAGCTAAATCAAAAACACCATAATGATATTAAAACCTATAAACAGAGCAAAATAAAAGGATTCTATCTTCCCCAAATTGCTAATTGCTCTACTTTCAGAGGCATAACGGTGCCTGTCCTTAAGTAGCAGAATATAATAGAAAGAGCATGGACTTTGACACCAGATCAAACTGGTTTTAAAATATGGTTCCTTTATTTGCTACCTGGGTGATAACAGTCAAGATATATCACTTATCTGAGTTCTGGTCTCATCAACAAGTTAAGACTGGTAATATCTACCACTGAAGGGTTTTAAGGAATAAATGAAATAACACATGTAATAGGCATGCCAAAAATGTCAAGTTCCCTCCTAAAGGAGCTCAAAGTCCAGAAGAGAAGACACACATGTGAAAAATTTAAAAACAAGCGAATTTGATAAGTGAAAATTTGATAAGGGCCAGAAGATTGTTCAGAGGTTTAACTTCAGCTGGAGGTCAGAAGCAGAAGTTACTGGTGATTTGAGGAGAATTTTATGAAAGAGCTGGCATTTGACCAGGTGAGTGAACATTTGGGGGTGTGCACTTTAGGACCCTGACTTGCCCTAGATTTGCCTTGGGCTTTTGCCAACCCACATTTTGTAGAAAAAAACTAGCATTTCTTTTCCTACATGATTGTTATGAACAGGTAATTATCAAACATAATGCCATGCTGAATGGGGTGGCACGGCATGGGTGGGGGGGGGTCTTTCGATCTGGGTCTAGGGAAGATGTCATCTTTACCTTTCTCACATACAGCTATATAGAGCATTGGGCATGACCTCAATCAGGGACATTATCCAACCCATAAAGCAAGAGGGTGGTGTCTGGGAAATATCAGATACAAGCACAATCTTCCCTTTGTTGCGGGCTAGTCAGATTCTACATTTTTCTTTTTCTTTTTCTTTTTATTAAAGGAGAGGTGCAGGCAAGAATGAAGGTGAGCAGAAGTAAACAGGCAGGAAGAGAGAAGAGAAAGAAGCTCTTTATTTATTCTATTTATTGTTCATCTTGGTTGCTCCCTCTGGACCCGGGACATGAACCCAGGTCCTTGGGATATATGTGGACTGTGCCTGAAGGTGGCTGAAGGCGGCTGACCAAACTGCTACTTCACCACAGCCTTACCCTTTTCTTTTCTTTTTTTGCAGGTCCCCTGCTATCTGAAAGTAGAGTAAGCTTCTGAAAGTTTGTACAAACATCCAAGAAGCAATTACCATTCATTTTATGGAAAAATCTTTTAGCATTCCCAGGCCCCAAAATAGCCTGCCAGATCATACCAAATAACACATAAAACTTAAGATCACACTCACATATAGTAAAAGCAGAGATGATAGTATAAATACACATTTTGTATGAAGCAGCTCCCGCCCAGGGCAGGAGTTTGGCAAGCTCTCCCTCACCGCTCCGTGCAGCCTCGAGAACAGCCGCTGCAAAAGAAACGCTGAGCTGTTTTCACTATTCACCTTTTGTCATACAATCAAAAATCCCCTTCAGATATTTCTTTCAATTAGTGAAAACAGGTAGGTCCTTTGTAAAACCGAAATGGGATAATGGGTACTTGCAGAAAGCAAGGAATACCTATATTTAACAGACATGTATTGCATGTGTGGTCTATGCCAGCCATGGTGCTACACTTCAGGGGTGAAGACATGGGTCCCAGCCCCAGAGTGTCTACTGACATGTAAATACATAAACTACTTTCAAGAACAACAGGCGCTTTAGGGAAGAGATGAACAAAGGACTTGAGGATCACACAGTAAAGGACTGAGCCCCAGTTCGATACCTCTGGCTTCTACTTTGATGACACAGCTCTACTGTCTGTTAAACTGAAGAATGGATATGAAAAGCTAGTTACTTTCCAAAACTCATCAATGAGAAAACACTGGGCTCTAGGTAAGGTCGGAGTGCCCTCTACTGAAACAGAAAGCTAGAATTAGAAGATAAACTATTCTGAATGTGTCTATATCAAAACTCTCTCTATTTTATTTGTAAAAAAGAATAGTCTCCTCTCCCAGCAAAAATCCATCTTGAGCCTCAATGGATTCTAATGTTTATTGAGTCGGAAGGCAATAAAGGAGCACTGGGGAACATTAAACAGATGTGAACATCATGATGGCAAACAGACAGATTAACATATAAACACTTTTCCAGGTTCGCTGGTGGGAAAGTTATCAGAATTGAAGGTGGCTCAGTCTGGGGCATGTTCACAAAATGAACACAACCATGGAGCCCTCACTCTTGGAAGTTGCCTTATGTTTTCCTTGTCCCAGCACCAACACTGTATGTGGATAAAAAGAAATTCAGCTGCGTAAGACAGGGAGGAAGCTTAACCGCATATGACTCAGTGTAAGAAGACAATCTGAAAAGGCAACGTTTCTGTATGATTCCGACCGTACGACACTCTGGAAAAAGTAAACCATCTAGACAGTCATAAGATGAGCGGTTTCCAGGGGCTAGAAGGGAGGTAGGGACAAACAGGCAGAGCCCAGAGGATTTTTAGAGCAGTGAAACTGCTCTGTATGCTGCTGTAATGTGGATACATAGCATTCAACATTTGGCCAAGTCCATAATCACACCACCAAAAATGAATCCTAGTAAACAATGGACTGTGCGTCATAATAGTGTGGCAATGCAGGTTCAAGCTTTGTCACAAATGCGCTACACAAATGTGTGAGATGCTGATAACCAGGGAGGAGACGACATGAATGTGTGTGGAACAAGAGGGGGATATATGAAAACTCTGCACTTTCTCCTCAATTTTGTTGTGAACCAAAAACTGCTCTAAAAAAGAAAATAAAATCTACCTTTCGAAGAAGAAAAAAATTAATGCAGACCTCATTTATCATAGGGCAGATCTCAAATGGCAAAAAAAAAAAAAAAAAAGGTATGCCTTATGGCTCAGGCAGCTGAGACCAAGCTGGTGTGGACTGATGGAGTCCGGGGACTCATCTTCTCAACTCGGGGCCAGGGGGAAAAAACAAAATAAACAACTAAATAAATAAAAATACTGAGAATGATCATTCCTCTCTTTCCTCCCTCCCTTCCTCCTTTCCTTCCTCTCTTAAAAACAAAAAAGGGTGAAAGAAGTACACAAAAAGGTACTTCTCTTGCCATGTAGGATGTATGTGTGTAGTGAACTAGAAGATAATATGAACTTCAAAGAAAGCCGCTTTATTTCTTTCCTCTTCCCCAACCTCCCCACCAAGAAGCAAGTCCCAAGTCCTTTTGAGTTAGTGGAAATGGTGGCCTTTACTCCAAAGTAGCAATGATTATCATTTAATTCTTTTATTTTTTTTTTTGGCATATATGAACTTCAGGTATCAAAGTGACAGACTGAAGTATGACACCAAAGGTGGAAATGACTTGCTTCAAGGACCCACCTGTGACAGCCTGGGTGCCCAGCTAGAACGGAGGTCAATGTGCTAAGGACACGATGTGCTTCTACCTATGAAATGGAGGCAATGCTGTGCTTGTAAAAGCGGGGTTCTGCAGTAAGTGACTCTTTAGCAAATGACTTATCATATAGCAACAATCAAGGCTGCTGTCAGTATCTTTTCTTTGGCTTGGGTTATACAACCTTTTCCCATTCTGAATTCGCTTCCCAAGACACACTGCACATTTTAAAACAGTATGATTTATGAATCTTCAAAAATGTCTCGAAGAAGCAGTGTAGTCATTTACTTAACTAGTATTTAAAGTAATTAACAGTTTTCCAAACTTTCCTAGCCCCTTAATTATGTAGTGAGGCTTAAATATTTCCTCACTCCTGCATGATTAACACGCTAGTCCACATGAAAAGGTAAAGGAAGGTCTCTTTGGACAGGTGCTGAATGCCTTCCTTGCAATAAACACCCCAGCTACCACATGTCTGGACATCTGGTAGAGATTTTGTAGCAATGAACATCTGGAATTTAATTTGCCACATGTTGTAGAAACTCCATTCCCATTTGAAAAAAAAAAAAAAAAAAAAAGGAAGAAAAGAAAGCCCAAAACCAAAAAACAAAAACTCCATTTCTTCTTTATTCAAAGTCATTTGCAGTCTTTTATAATCCACTCACACTCCCCCCACACACACCCAACCCCTTGGGGCAACAATCTCTATAATGCTTATTATGAAGACCCTTGGAAGAGCTTAGCTTTGCAAAATGGTTACAATACAATTCAAGCGAGTTTACACTAGTTAACTTCTTCCTCATTTCCAACCACTGCTGAGCTCTGACTTCATAATTAAAGTGACCTCTGATAGTATTTCAGCTTAATTAGTCAACACTGTCATCTAGTTCCTGATCTGTGCATTCAGTAGTCTGTACAAAGACATGGTACTAGGTGGAGGAGTGGAGGCCTCAGGAGTCCATTTGTGTTCATTACATACAATGTTCTCTTCCTGTGGAAATGGGCTTTCATGACTATTATTTTCATAGTTCAGTAGATTGCTTGCTGCGCTGCAAATGGCTGCTATCAATAAACTCCTTTGCTTTCATTTGTGAGACCAATCACCGTTTCCTGGAGATAAAGATGGCTTAGATCTCAGCACAATGGAAAACATATTCCAAGACATTTTTTGAATGGAGTCAGGATATTTAAAGAAAACGTCACAGACAAACCTTAGATAAGATGGCTCTGGCTTTTTTATGTTTTGCCATCTTAAAGTACAGGGTCTATCAGAAAGTCAGAAGGCGCCATTAGATAACTCAGTTCCTTCAGTCTCAGGGGTGGCAGAGTCCCCTTCTTAGGGAAGCAGGTTTCCCCACAGGATGAAAGGCTAGAAGCTGACATGTAGATCTCGAGTGTGGTTTTCCCAAATCTTTCTAAACTTGGTCTCAAGTGCAATATAAGCCAATAAGCACTTCTCGGAATAATTTCCTGCTCCACTGAAACAGATCCTGAAAGGAAACGTTGACTCCCACTCTTCCCCAATTGCTCATATCAGCATTTCCTACCATCACCAACACCCATCACATTCACTGAAAACCGGCCTCCAGCAGTTATGGCTATTAGAGAAATGTTATGTTCCTTTCCTTCATCTATTTCTTCTCAGAGAAGATGTTCTCTTTGGGTCAAACATGTCTGATTTTGTCTGCTAAGGCACTGCTTATTTTTTCTAATAATTGAAATAAGAACTGATTACCTGTGAAAAATATGTTCAGTACAGAAAAACACATCCTTTTAGTTGGGATCTTTTGAAATGAGAAAGTTACATATGGGAAGTACACAATATGGGAACAGTTTAAGTGGGTCCCTCTAAGTCGGTTCCAGATGATCTTCCGGTAGTATTTAGCTTTAAGACAAAATAAAACCTAAAGTTGGCTGAGGAAAGGACTTGTGGTGGCTGTGAGTGTGTGAGTGAGTGTGTGTGTGTGTGTGTGTGTGTGTGTGTGTGTGTGTGTGTATTCAGTCGGGAACATATGTTTTTAAGGAAAGGAAACTTGACACAGTGAAACCTTTTGACATGACAAAGGAAGGAAATTGATCTAAGTGTCTGTCCATAATGTACCATTTGCTGTGATCGTTCTCATCCAACACTAATCTCTTGTGTCCCTGTTTATTCTGGAGCCATTTCCCGCATGATAGTACATTCCTGTCTGACACACCATGCCTGGGAAAAGCCAGTATCACTTACCGCCACCCAGGCAGGCACAAGCTGGAAGACGTCATCACAACTCTCATTTCCGTTGCTGGGCTTTGGTTATTCTGCAGGGCATGCACCTTTCTTTTTACTTCCTGCTCAGTTAAGGGAAAACTATGGAAGTGACCAAAGACTTGGTTTCAGGATGAATTGGCAGAGTTCAGAAAAGGAAGACAGCAGGAGGAAGAAACAAATTCAAAGTTCAAGATCTGATGATCAGAATTTCTAAACCTATAGAATTCATCAGTTCCTTGATACTCTAAGCGTGGTTCATGGACCAAAAAACTTCAGGCCCCACTCAAGAATCTGCTTTTTAACTATATATTCAAATAATTCATATGTACAATAAAGTTTGTGATACCTTGATCTAGTTCAATGCTTTTATTTACTCTCAAGCTAGCAGCTTGTGCCAAACCACAGAGATATGCATCAGAATGACGAGGATGAGAACTTGACTACGAATGCTGTGGCTAGTTTTGTATAAAATAAGACATACACCTCAGATGCCCAATGGACTATATTCCTTCAAAAGTGTCATCATCTTTCAACTCACAAGCCCAAAACAAATTCTCTTTATCCATCAGAGCCTCCTCACTTCTTATCTGTCTTGGATTGCATTAAAATCCTCCTGCAAATTTCTGAACTCTTCTTGGACCCTCTCTCAAAGTACTCCCCTCTAGTGAATTTAACCACTTTACCTTCTTCATACATGCACCCAAACAGCTGAGAAAAACTAGACAAAAATCACTCAACTGAATAGCTGCTATTACTTTACAATTTATAATCAGCAACCTCAATTGAGCTCAACAGTGGTCATTAATCTTGCTGGGTTTTTTTTTTTTTCTAGTAGCAATTTTTCCATTTTAACCTTTCCCAGTTTCCTCAAACATACCATACCAATTCACAAAAAAATAACTTATCTTTCGACTTCACTGATATCATAAAATTATCAAACCCCTCAACTTTCCACACTGATTCTATGTACCTTCCTACATCTACCAACACCCATCTTCTCTTCCCCCCTCTTTCATAATCAATCAAATTACGCCCCCTCTTAGCAAAGACTCATTCAGAAAGGGCCTTGTGAAACTCTTTAACCCTCCTCTGGAAGGGACCCTGTTTCAAAACCTTCATAGGCTTTCCCTAAATCTGCCACATAGACACATTTTTGCTTCTGAATCTATTTCACTTGCATTCAGATATATTCTAGTATTTCCCTTCTTGAAGAAGAAGCAAGTAGTAAAGTTGTAGGGAAAACCTCTTTAATTTGATCCATATTTCAATGTCTCCTTCACAGCTGGCTTCTTGGAAAAGTGTGTTCTCTACTCAAATAGTCTGTACCTTTTATCTCCCATTCACTAGTTTTCAGAATTATTTCACTGGTGCACAGTCACATTTTTTTTTTAAACTTAAGCAAGAGGGGGAAAATGAAAGAAGAAAAAAATCAGACTTCCCACAACAAAAAAATCATTACTTTTCTCATAATATTTCTATTAATATATAGATCAACAGAAGGACACACAGATTAAGGGAACAATGCAAAACGAAATTGTATTCTATATATTCTTTTGGAAAGTGAAAGGTAATTGTTCTTGAATTTAACAGAAGAAATGCTTAGAAAATGAAATTGAAAAGACTTATTTCCTCCTTCCCCGCACCTCCTTTTGTTCCTTCCTTCCCTATTCCTGATCTCTCTAGCACCAAGACTTGGTGTATTTTTAAATAAACTTCAGGGGACAGCTCTAACAAAACTTCTCTTTGCTCTGACAGAATGCAAGTCAGTTCTCACTGACTCCATTTGCAGCTCATTGGAGACTTGATTTTTTTTCTCCACAGAGCTACAAGTAAGGAAATGAGCCTTTCATAATTTCCCTTCATGTTCTTAGTTTTATAAATTATATAGTTAATTTAACTTTGTCAAGATTGTTAATACTTCAATTTAATTTGTAATTATAATCTTCCAAGTGTTAGGCCCTAGTTCTCTACTTAAATGTATCTAATTCTCAACACTGACCATTTTTACCATAGGTTTTCCATTCCTGAGTATATTCAGCAAATCTATTTGGTGCATCTAGACACTAGGGAAATGAAAGTTAAAAATGGGTTCGATCCCAGTACTCATGGAACTTTTATTCCAAAGGAGAGAGAAAATATATATATCCGCCCCCCAAAAAAAAGACCAAGATATTTTTCAGACCGTGTAAGGTAAGTACTATGTACACAGTAAGCATGTATGTGACTAAATGGGAAAAGACTATTTTAGCCAAGAAAGACCTCTCATTAGGTGAGACTCGTGAGCTGAGTACTAAATGATTCAAGGGTCTTCATGAAAAGTTCTTGAGGCAAGGGGGAGCATTCTATGTAGAAGAAACAAAATGCCGAAGGCAAAAATGAGAGGCAGGTTTGAATTATAGGCCAGTATGACTGCTTTAGTGGGATAGTAGTAGGACAGGTAGACAGGCGTTATTTCAGGTCATCAAATGCAGTTGGAACTTTATTCAAAACGCCATGTACAGGTAGTCCCTGATGACTCAGGCATTAAGTCTGTGGCTCAGGCAGGTGTACTACATTAAAGACCAAGACGCAGGTTCAAGACCCAGGTCCAGGGGAAACCACCAAAACAAGCTAAATGAATAAAAATTCTTCCTTCTCTCTGCCTGCCTGCCTGCCTGCCTACTTACCAGGCTTCATTCCTGCCTGTTTCCTTCCTCGTTAAAAAAAATTCCATGTACAGATTTTGGAAGGTATAGGCTGAAAGAGGAGCCCTGAGTGATAGGAACTGGTTTACAATTTTTGAAAACCAATTCTTCAGATTTTGTAGGTGCATGTTTTAAGTTAATCTAAGCTGGGTAAACGGGAATGAGGCTAGGAAAGTTGATGTACGTGGATTCAAGACTCGGAATGTCTGTGAAGTCATGACCGTGTGTGGCTATGAGTGAGTCAGAGGACCACTGGCAATGAGACTGTTTAGTTGCTTTCAACTCTTGCAGTTTTCCTGTGTTCACTGATTGTCTTCAGATTTTCTCTATGTAAATAATTTGGGTTTCAGCTGTGTGTACTTTGTTCTTTGTTGCTTCTAATTTATGTATAAATTATGTAATGACGTTGTTTTGGTTCTTAATTTGTTCCCTTAGTGCTGAAATCTTTTGCATTTCACGCTGCTTTGTATTTTGTTTTTGCCATCCTAACCTTGAAATCTTATTTCTATTCCTATTCTTAATAAGAAATTCCTGTGCCTAATTTCTTTATGACCCAAAGCACTCATGGAAATATGGACCAAGTATCTGCTTTTTTTTCAGTAAGTATGGCCCCCTCCTTCTCTCCTTCACCATCCTTTCTTCCTTTCCTCCTTCCTTCCCTTCTTACTTGTAAGAAGGGCTATGGCTTTAGAACAACAGCCTTCAGGTGGAGAGTTCTAACCCAACTTCTCTTTGCTCTGATAATACAAGCCAGTTCCCAGCTCCATTTGCAGCGCACCTGAGACGGCAGTTTTCTCCTCTGAGATACAAGTTAAAGTGAATATTTATTAGATTCATTTTTCTACAGTCTTTGGCACGGAGGAAGGGGTAGAGTGTTTCTGGTGTTCTAGGTAGCTTTCATTTAAACATGTGAGCTCTTCTGTTTCTCCAGAAATGTTTTTACTGTCCTGTATGAGAATTCGCATTCACAACTGTGGGTGCTAGCCCCACGGAGCATTCCCACGGAGCAGGAGGGGCCAGATTCTTCAGATTCTTGCTGAATTTGTTGAGGGCCTAGAAAATGTGGCACTCTGGAAGTGCTTTTCTCCACTAAGACCCGTTTGTCAGTGTTTTCTCTTGACTTTTTCCTAAGCTACCTGTTCAGTTCCTAAGTCGGCTTCTTTACAAACTTAGCAACATTTACCAGAATTTTCAGGATTTCGTAGACTTACCGTGTCTCCTTGTGTGGTCTCTGGAAGGTGGGAAAGGGCTTGGAGTTGTGCATGTCGAGCAGATTCGCTGTGAATTCTTTATCACGAGCATTTTCCAGGCATACACTTTTGGGCCCTAACTAAATGGCCGTAAGGCAATCGTTCCGTAAAGGGACATTCGGGAAGAGGTCATGAAAGAGCTGGGGGTTGGTGTCAGTTCTTTTCTTTTACGGCAAAATTGCCTTACGGCCCATTAGTTATTTGGAAAATGTTTCCAGTGACGTGCTCGCGGGAGAAACGATCTAAAACCCAAGCTGTGCTGTTAAACCTACCGCCAAGGTAGTCAGTCCGTGGGTTCCTTCATTGCTACCAGCTTTTCACAGCGTGAAGGGGTAACCATTTCTTTGTTTGCTGCTGGTAAACTTACTCTGTTGTTTGAAGGACAGAGAATTGCGTGATCCTCTTTCACACCTCTGTCTCACGGGGGAAGCCTTGAAAGTGAATTCTCTGTCCCCCTGGGGCTCATGTTTTAGTAGAGAGAGACAGACCTTAAATAAGTAAACAGGAAAGTTTCAAAGTATTTCAAGAGAAATCAAATGCTGGGTAAATAACATCTCTTTAGGTTTGTCTTAACGTTTTTACCTTTGTTACTGCCTGAATATTATTCATAGGAAGACATGGAAGGCAGTTCTTTTGGTTGATGCACTAAAGCTTTAAATGAGGCTGCTCTTTAGTAGGCTGTGATGTAACACTGAATGAAAATGTTACTATTTGGGGTAGTCCAGCAGAGCAATGATAGCTTAGACATGCACCAGTCCTGTAAACTGGCTCTGAGCGGGTGGCTGGAGTAGAGACCTGATTTAAAGTTGTTTGTGAATTTCTGTGGTATAAATACCATGATGGTGTGTGGTACAAACCATGCGGATTTCAAGCTATTAACAACTGAATCATCAGTTTGAAAAAAAACCTGAATATTTATCAATAGATTTTTTTTTTTTAAGAGAAAGGAAAAGGGAGAGGAGGGAAGGAAGAAACATCTTTGTGTTCATTGTTTTTTTCACGTGGACAACAGGTCTTGAACCCAGCTCCTTGGGCTTCCCACAGTCTGCTTGGTTGTCTGAGCCACAAGGGCATGAGCTCAATGGACTCTTGTGAGTCAAGAGCCCTGGATTATGAAGTTTTACTGCTCCGGAATCAGGATAAAATAGAAAACCCGTCTTCAGCCCTGAACCATGAAGTTTTGCTGCTCTGGACCTAAGCTCCATTCCTCATGTTCAGAGTGTCCTTGAACAAGTTATGTAACTTTCCTTAGTGTCCATATTTTCATCTTTATAAAAAGATCGATGGTATCTAACTGGTGGAAATGTGTGCAGGTTAAACCAGAAAATGATTAGTCCATAAAATTCTTCCTAATTCTTCAACGGTATATATCAGAGGGTCTTTTGTGAGCTGAGCTTTGAGATTTTTGAGGAGCCTCAAAATAAATGAAGACTGATTTCCGCAGGTGGTCTCTACATAACTCTGTTGGAAGGTTACATTCCTTTCTCTCGCCCTCTTTCTCACACATAGACATGTCCAGTGAAATCCACCTGGATGTCCACTTGTAGAAACTCAGCCCCCTACTTTAGTCTCGACTTTCTTGGAGACTTCTGACAAGTTATTCTGGCTCTGTGCCCTGCCACTTCCTCATTTGGGAGAGGAAGCTTGTTCTCTGCATTCACACCCACAAACCTCACAGAGGAACTTTCCATAGTCAGTTGATTGAGTAAAAATGCTTACCTCTCCCCATAGTCTCTGGTCCATTATTACATATGACCTTGCAAGTTCCTCTCCTAAAAGACTCCCAAATAGGGAAATCACAAAAGCAACCTCAAGGACAGAATGGAAACGTGTCTCGGCTGGTAAGACCCTGTGCAGACACGGATCTGCCTGTGCATGGCCTGAGAGCTCAGCTTTATCCTCCATGGAAGCACCTCTCTACTCCGAAGTAGAAAACACCAGGTTTGAATGCTACTGATCTGACTTACACAAAAATCTTGGTTTTCCCATCAGTAACCTGGGCATAGTAATTACACATGCTTATAGCGTTATATAACCATTGAAATGCTTGTAAAATACTCATTAGAGTGCCTGAAACCTAGAATTTGCTCATAAATCTTAACTAAAATTATTATTAAGTACATCTGTTTATTTTATCTTCCAATCTTTAGGAAGTTTCACCTACAACTTTCTTAAAACATGTGCCCTTAAATAAATCTCATACTCTCTACTCAGGACTTCACTATGTTTCTACTTTTTAATTTATCCAGAAGATCCCTTGTGATCCTTAACGCCATTTTGCCTGATAGGAACTTTGTATATGACTGTGCTTTGAATGATAGTTTTGACTATTTTAAAACCTTACTCAAGATTCATTTGTTCAACATTTATTTCTAACTTTGAGAGTCTTTTTATCTTATTTCTATTATGTCGCTGTTGTCCTTATTTTTATAATGCAGACTGAAAAAGAACCACTTCCAAGTTGGTGGCCATGGTAGAGTTCTAAGGAGAAAACAGTTCCTTTCACTCCTTCGCAAACAGCTGTTAAGTACGCATGTCTTATACGTGATGCCACCACTGCTCTAGGAGCTGAGGCCAAAGAGAATAAAACACAATCCTGGTCTCAAAGACCCCAGAGACTAAGAAGATACAGAAAGGTCAAGTGGTAGTAAATGTATGTCATGGCATCTGATAAATACAAAAATTCCTATCATGCTACAGAGCCTGTGGGTCAAAATAAGCTAATTGGGAAGAGACAGAGAACACTGGCAGTTTGGAAGCCACAAGGGAGTGACTGAAGTTTGTGCAGGCCATCAAGAAAGGGGACAAGGAAGTCCCCACGAAAGGAAACAGCACAAATACACACATGAGAGAGATTGGTCCTCATATGTAGCTTGATTTGAAGGGAAAGAGAAATAAGTTGGGGTCATTACAGATGATCTCATAAATCAGGTCAACCAGTTTCTATCACAGTCTGATGGCAATGGGGAGGGGTCAAAGAACCTAAATCGGGAGAGTCAACAAACCAGATTCGCGCTGTGAGAGGTCACAGTGGAAGTGATCTGGCAAAGACTGAAGGGAGAGAGAGCCTGAAGGTGGAGAAGCAAGTTAGTAGGTGAATGTAACAGGCAGAGAATGAGAAGGGCCTAAGTTAAAGTAATAGCAGTAGATATGAAGAGAGATGAAATAGCAAAATCAGTAACTCTTGGTGAGCAAATAATATGATAGACAGGGGAAAAGAAGGGTCAAAGATGACTCCTAAGTGCCTGGCTTATGTGTTTAGACAGATTATGGTGGCATTCACTAATAGGAGGAAGGATAGATTTAGGAGTAAAGTAATCACCCACTTTAAGTCCTCAGTTTGAAGCACCTAAAATGTTCAGACCAGACAGAAGTGTTTGAGAATGGTGAAGTAAACAAGGGAGTGACTTCACAATAAGTACATGTATCAAATCATCAAGTTGTACATCTCAGACTTACACAATGTTATGTGTCAGGTATATCTCAGGAAAGCTGAGGAGAAAAAGAATGATGCAATATATCTCCTTTGGAGTTTGAGACAGATCTAGGCAGGACACAGGTGATAGTCAAGGTCACAGACATATGTATAAAGTGAAGATGTCTGAAAAGAGACTAAAGGGTGACGTAGAGAAGACTGGGGAATATAAATACTGAAAAGTAACAAGTGAAAAAGAAAAAGTCAAAGAGATGAAAAGGAAATAAGAAACCATATTAATACTCAGGTTTTAAGCCTCAGCTTCTTTCTACCTTCTCTAGGTCTCTCCTCACCTCCCTGTACTAACTGCATTTACTTTTTGTTTCTTAGAGCTCAGCACCCATGACATTCTATTAAAGGAGCACTTATCTGTCTCCTCTGTGACCCCAAGCTCCAGCCTCTAAAGCTAGCAAGGACTTAAATCTTCTCCCCATCTCTAGCACCTAGGCGGGTTTCTGGCACATTGCAGCTGACCCATTGAACATTTATTCAATAAAACTGAAATCAAGGGAGGAAGGACATTCAAATAAGAGGAAATGATCATCTCTATGAACTAGTTCCAAGAAGCCAAGTGAAAACATTGTACTTACAAACAAGACACTGAATTGACAAAAGTTCTTGGCATGAGAATGTAGTGAACTGAGAGAGGCAAAAAAACAAAACAATCAGGGAAGAGGATTCAGACAGTAGAGAACGTAAAAGCGTTCATCTCTTTCAAGAAGTTTGACAGTGAAGGATTGTTAGCTTCTGTAATAACAGGTCAGGAAAGATTTTCACCATCTTGACTCCTCATTTAGCAATGAAGTTTTCAAAACTGAGTGAGAGTTGTTGAACTGAATAGCTGTAATGGAGATGGGAGGGTGATAGAAAGTCTAGGGAATTTTTTTAAGTTGGTAGACAATTTAAGCATAATTATTTACAAAAAAGAAAGCAAAAACAAACGAAGAGAATGAAGACACCAGAGAGAGAGGAACCATTGATAGGGATATTCTGAGAAAGTAGAGCAAAAGGAGAGCTGGAACAGATCCTGGATGATTAATGTAAAACTGAGGCTATTGTTCTCATAGAAACTGAGGACAATGGAAGGAATAAAGTCTTCAGATTCCGATCCAAAGATCAGGAGGGGAGAAGTTCAAGGAGGAACCTCTACTGACCACTATTCCCTGACTCCATGTTGGACAGCATCATCTGCTGAGAGTGAGGGAGCTGCTGAGAGAGAATGAGGAGACAGGTGAGGTCTGTGTAGCTATGGATAAGGAAGAAGTTGTACATAAATATGCAGAAACGTTAGTGACGCAATGCTGAAGATAACTGCTGCCTCACTGAGGCTGCTGGTGGAGGGGCTGTGCCTGTTTGCATAACATCTATGGGAATATGAGACGTGGTTTCGGTGGAGAAGAATTGATGGTGTGTAACTGGCTTGCAATAATTATTTTAAAAAGATGAAAAGAACACCTCCTCCCATTTTTAATTGCTGTTCTATTATCTAAATAAGAATATATGCTAGATTATCTTTTTAAAAATCCAAGTATCCAAATATCCATGTGGCATAAATCCTCAATATCATTGATAGGTTATTGGAAAACCACAACAAAGCAAAATGACATATCATGAAAATAGGTCCTGGAATAACATCATTTCATTCAAAGTGGGCCAGGATTGTTTTTTTTGTGTGTTTGTTTATTTTTTTTTCTCATCAAAGTGATAGTGAAACAATGTTAAACAAAATGATATATTTGAGAATCTGTTGTACTCCCTATATATATTCAACAAAAGCTACTTTTGCTCTATTTTCACAGTTTGTTTTAAGAAACAAACATGAGTGATAGAGGAGTGGGGGCAAGAGGAGAGACTGGTCTTAAGGTAAAAACTTCCTTATAAAATTAACAAGTTCTTGGCATCTAACGTACAACATGGTGATTATAACTAATAATACTGTGTTATATACTTGAAAGTTGCTGAGAGAGTAGATCTTAAATGTTTTAACCACACATATACTCAATTATATGACAGGATGAAGGTGTTAGCTAACTTTCTAGTGGTAATGATTTTGCAATATATAAGTGTATCAAATTAACACACCTATACTTTAAAGTTAGTGTTATATGTCATACCTCAATAAAGCTAGGAAAAAAATGACAAATTACTGAAGTTTACCACCCCCCGCCAAAATCAGATGATTTGACTACCCTCCATGTTTGTATAATTTACCACAAAGATTTATTATCTATAAGTAATATTGGCCTTTACTTGGAACTATAAATTCTCATAAAAGAATATATAGAATACATAGAGAACACTTTTTAATATGTTTAAGCATCATTTCACTGTACATATTCAAAATTTTTCTTATTTCACTGTACTTTTTGGTTTTGAGATTTATGTTAACACATGTAACTGGAAGGTTGATTATTATTAGAGTTTTAAGGTAATGTGAGAAGCACTAATCTATTTGAAAAAAACTTTTTGCAGGGAGGAAGGTTATACTTATATTTTCCTAATTTATTTTAATTCCTTTCTTTAAATTGAATTCATTATCTTGAAGGAGCATTGCATCATAACGTTACATAGGTTTAAGTTGTACATCATTTGAAGTCAACATCAATGTATAAAACATTAAATTCACCACCTGAATTCCAATTCTTCCTTTACCACACAATAGATACTTCTTCCCAGCTGGCCCACCCCTTCCTTTCTGGTAACCACTATTTTCATTTTATTGACTAATAAAATGAGTTTATCTTCGTTTGATTACTTCACTTGTTTGCTCATTTTCTCTGTATACCACACATGAGTGAAATACAATTTTCTAATTTAAATGAGCAGATTTTATATTACTATTATTATATTACTAAATCAAGAATGGACTGGCTAACAGTTTGTTTCTTTAAATAAAAACACAATTCTCTATCACAAGTATTTTAACAATGCATTTTCTTAAGGTATTGTCTTAAGTTTATAAGTCAACAGTCTTTAAACAATAACTATTAAACAAGCTTCTCAATGCTATGAAAAGTTCTTTGATTTTTTTCAAATAAACAGTCTTATATCGAGACAATTTCATAACAACACATTGCAAAAGAATCAGATTAATTTTAAAATTGTTATTACTGGAACATAAATATTCTCTGACCTTCTGTGTTATCACTCTATCTAAGCAAAGAGTAAAGACTAACCCAGTGTTTTGGAGTCCCCAAAACACTGAGGATGGTAACTTAATTGAAGTTTTTTTATTTAACATTGAAACCTGTGGTATATAGTTTCAACTACAATTTTAACTTGAGGTTGATTCCAAGTGTTTGGGATTAATAATGTTGTATAATAAAGAATCCATAGGTAGAATCATTACCTACAAAACACCCCTTTATTTTAATTCTGGGTGGCATTCTACTTTATGGAGATTCACATTTTTACCCACTTTGTAGTGAGAGATTTAGGCATCTTCCAGTCTTTCAGGATCCAAAGAATGCTTCAAGCTTCTGCATTCACACACTGTGCACACATGCAAGAGCTTCTCCAGGTTCCCATAAGCAGAACTGCAGAGTCACAGACTGAAACAAGGTACTAGAAAAACTTCATTTTTGCTGGGCTACTCATGTAACCACTTAACATTTAGAGTGTGACCTAAGTTATAAATACCCTGCGCTATTTGGGTTCGGGGCTATATGAATTGGTTCTGTTTTCCCCATACAGCCACCGGCTAATTAACTCCTCCTAAATTTAATGCTGGTATGTCTCTCTGATCTTGTTGGATACTTTGGAACAAGACAGTGTGCATCGTTACTTTGATATGGAGTTTAAGTGGGTCTAGGGTCAGACTGGGTCTTACTTAAACTAGACTAGGTCCTGGGTGGGGCTTCTAGTGAATGAAATTTTGTTTTCAACAAACAGATAAAGCCAAACAAAATTCATAGGACACAAGACTGTGGCTACCAGAGGAATAGAAGCGGGTGGTGGGAGAACAAAAAAAGGAAGGAGTTAGCAAGGTGGTAAAAGGCACTAGAACTCTGGGTGTGAAATGCATACAGACTGAGGTGTAAATTCAATAGCCTAAAAAGGAAACAATGTAAAGAAATAATAAAGTAAGTTTAAAAATTTTTAAGTCTGAACCATTAGGTTGACCTTACCAAAACAATCTTGAGTTACAGTGGCTACAGTGAAGAACTTCTCATGGGCATGTGCATAACCATTGTGGAGTGCTCCCAAGAAAAACAGGTGCCAGTCAAGCTCTCCCCATAAAAAGACAGAATCTTCATAGGTTCTGGTGACCAGGCTGAGACCCCCAACCCCTACTTCTGCCTCTTCCTTGGATTCTTACCTAGAAGTGTGTGTGTGTGTGTGTGTGTGTGTGTGTGTGTGTGTGTGTGTGTATGGTGGGCCAATGCTTTAAGTAAACTTAGTATTTGAAAAATATTAGTTTCTCTGTTGTTTTTTTTTGCATCCCAATCCTTGAATACCTGTTAATATTTCACTGAAGATCTTGAATTTTCTTAATCCCAAGTTTGAAACTGTCTTTATATGACACTTATTTTTGAGTCAGTTTATTTGGATTGGGAATTCAATTATTTGCAGGAGATTTTTTGTTGTATTTTGGAGGGTTGTTTTTGTTTTTGCTATCAACCCTTACAAAATATTCCTCTGTGATGTACCTTTTGGGGATGAGAAGTCTGTTATTCGTCTAATGGGTGTTTGCTAGAAATTCTCTCTCCTGTGACATTTAGGACTTCGTGCTTACTGTTCTACAGTCACCATACTGCTCTAGATATGCATTTATTTTTACCTGTTCTTTTCATTATTCATTGTGTTTTTATAAAATGTGAGGATTTATGAATTCTTTAACTCTGAAAAGCCCTCAGCCACTCTTGGAAGGTTGTTTTTCACCATTTTCTCTCTCCTCCTCAGAACTACTTGTTGAATGTTTACTGGAACATCTCAAGCCTGTCTTCCATGTCTTTTTCCTGCATTTCCGTATTTTTCTCTTTCTTTGCTGAATTTTTGGTGAATTTCTACCACAATTGTCCAGGACACAAACCTTTTAATTCAAGTGTGTTGGCCTAGAATTAATGTAACCCATTGTTTTATTTCACTGTCTATATTTTTCATGTACAAGATTTCTCCATAGTTCTTATTTCTTTGTGAAGGAAAGATACAGGCAGGAATGAAGGCAAGCAGGCAGGCAGACAGGCAGGAAGAGGGAGGAAGAATAATCTTGTTTTATTTAGTTGCTCATACTGGTTGTTTCCTCCTTCCCTCCTGGACCAGCAGTATGTGGCCTGTGTTCCTTTGGAGGTGATTGACCTAACCACTCCTCCACCAGGGCATACCTCAATGGATCCATTCCATATGTGCCTTTTAATTTCATTTCTGCCTACTTTTGTTTGGTTAATTTTAGCTCTTTTAACACAAATTTTTCTTGCATTTACCACTCTCAGATCTTAAATGCATATATTTAAAGTGTTTTTCCAAATAATTGATTATTTTCATTGTATCTAAAATAAATTTATCTCACACTGAAGTTACCAGGAGGGACTGGGACAGAGGTGGGGGTGTGGGGGCAAATGGTGGCAGAGCTTACTGGACAACGGTGAAGAACACTTGGTGATTTGGTGGAGGGCAGGGTGCATTGACATATATATGAAGAATGGGGAAAATAAACATGAGTTTATTTTAATGTGTAACAATAAGAAAATAATAAAGTGAACTTGTCTCAAATCATTGACTATAATAGATTTCTTCATATACTAGATTGAAATAGTTCACCTTTAGAAATAATAGTCTCCCAGGTCTAAAGTTGCTGTTTTCTCTGTTCTCTGAGTTCCTGGCTTCCAAAAGTGACTCACAAGTCCTCCTCCTTTAGCAGCATTACAGATACTGACTTGCCTCATTTGGGTGGTATGCACCTAGACAGTGTCTTTCTTACCTGATACAAAACTTGATAGAATTGACAGTCCTAAAGAGGCTTCCAGCTTCCTCCTACACTGGGAAAACTTTAGTCCAAGCCCGAGTTTCCAGAAGCGCCCATCTGTTTTCATGCATACAGCTCAACAAGCAGCAGCCACCCCCAACCATAGCTTTGTCGTTTTGTTGTGTTTCTTGCAGATGAAGCATTTTATTCTTCTTTACTAATACAGTCATTTTTATTTTCTCATTGTATAGTGCTATATGTGGAGCAAAGGTGGAACTTCAAAAAATGAATTTATTATGCCTCCTTGACACACAAGATCTTTTAGGACCCAGGAAGGTTTATAAGATGACGTGGATTTCCAGTTTTGGGACTTGTATACAAGAAGCTCTGAAGTTGTCATTCCAACCTAACAACAAATAAAATGCTGAACAAACTGACAATCAACCAACTCTTCTTACATTTCATTGAAGAAGTGAGGTCACCGGGTACACTGGAGACAGGAGGATACAGAGAATCACGACTTACCAGAGCAGAGAACTCCACAGGAATGAGTAGCAAGGGAGGAAAACCTAAACTAATTGACAAAATTCTGGAAGCTCAGCGTGGACAAATCTCAGTGTTTAACTCCAAGAGACCAGTCATCAGAAGAGCCACACATTTTTGTGTATTTTACCTACCAGATTCTCATACTGAATAACATAAAAATTCCCTCATGCGTTTAGCGGGGAGGAGGAGGGGGAAAAAAAACCATTCTGAAATACTCTAGAGCATTCTGTTCTTAACAAGGTCTGCTTTCGGGAGAAACCACTTTAACAGAGTCTAACCTAATAATAGGATTTTATCAACACCTCACTGACCTGGGGGCTGGGGGACCCCACACACCAGCCCACTCCAGCCATCCTGTCCACTTCCAGCAGGGTGGAGCGCTCAGAAGCACTGGTGAAACTCACAGTCCAGAGGCGCAGACTCACTAAGAGGCTGAAACTTAATCATTGGCTTACAGAGCACTTCCCTGTCCCCAACCAACCCCTTTCCACCACATCACTAAAAACCTATTTGTTAGAGTCCCTTTTACTCTGTATATCATGTCTGATTTTCAACCAAAAACGTATAAAACATACTAAAAAAAAAAGTTTGATAAGACTGAACAAAAAACCAGACCCAGATACAGGAAATGTATCTATTAATGGCCCTATTATTAAAAGGCCAGGAATTTAAAACAACTATGATTCACATGGTAAAGGCTCTCATGAAAACAAATGATCAAATACAAGAAGAGTTGGATAAGGTAGCCAGACAGAGGGAAGTTCTGAGAGAATCAAAAAGAAATGTTAGCCATCAAAAACACTGTGACAGAAATGAAGAATGCCTTTCTTCATAGAATTCATGGAATGAGTGTTCCCTGGAACATAACCTGAGAAATATGGTTCTAAAAACATTCACGAGCACATCATTTAGGGGAAGATAGAGAAGGTTTTCCAGTCAAGCAGGGGTTGACAAATTTTCTCCATGGAAGACCAGATAGTAAATATGTGAGGGTTTGGACTCATTCCAAGACTGGAGATGGGTGAGGAAAGAGTCTCTAAACTTGAGTAGATGTCAGTAGGAATTTCAGAATCTGCAAAGAGAACAAAAATTATGGGGAGCGGGGTAGGGAAGAACAGACTATCGAAGGACTGTGGGACTAAAAAGGTGTCCCAGTGGTAATGGGAATACCAGGTGCAGAATGATTCATACTAATCAGGTCTGCATCTCTATGACCAATTCATCTTCATCTTCAAAGCAGTTCTCTTGGAAGATAAGACAGTCACTGTCACTGTAATTCACTCTGTGAAATTTCTTCACAACTAGATTATGAGTCACGCAAGACAAACATCTCTGAAGCCATGTCTTCTATGCAATAGGAATCAAAGCAGAGACTGTACAGACCATCGCTGTAAAGTAGTTTGAGTAAGATCCAAATTAGTGTAGGCAAAGACTCAGGACACACACCATAGTTGCTCTAGGTGATTAATTCTGTGCTCCTTCCCCCTGTGCCTTGGCAGCACCGCACGATGCTTCTCAACACAACACACTGGACAGTCACTTCCAATTTCCTGAGGTTAGCCTGCAAAATGGATTCTGTTTGCCAACATTTCCTAAGGTGTTTCTGTGGCAATTTCCTCTATAAAACATTAATTAGTTAAAAAAATTAAAAATAAGGTCAAGCGTATTTGAAATATTGAATCAAAATTATACAGATTTTGTAACTGTCAAATGTTAAAAAAAATAGAATTCTATTTTCTGAACTTCCTAAACCAGGAAGGAATAACTCATAGAACAAGTGGTCCCTGGAACACACTGAGAAATACAGTTCTGAAAATATTCATGCACAGTACCCATTATTTAGGGGAAGGTAGAGAAGATTGTCAGTAAAGCAGGGGTTGGCAAATTTTCTCCATAAAAGGACAGATAGTAAACATTTTGGGGTTTACCAGGCCAGATGGTCTTTGTCAAAACTATTCACCTCTGCGACGCCAGTGGAAATGCAGTCACAGTCAACCTGATGTAGCTATGTTCCAACATAAAACTTTACTCAGGAAAAGAGGCCTGTGGGCTATAGTTTGTCAGTCCCTGCCATGAGGATGATGATGATGTCCTGTCAAAAAACATCTCTTCACTGAACAAAGACTGAGCGCCTGCTCTGCGTGGTTTAGCTCCATAAATATTGCTGGCTGCATGAACAGATGGATCGAAGTCTATAAGGAAAAACCATAATGTTTAAGATAGAGAGTACATACACAGTCCTGAAAGTTTTAGTTTACATTTACATACTGTTTTTCACTTGACCTTTTTTTTTTAAAAAAAAAGTACATTACAGACATGTGGCTGTAATGGCTGTAGTGGCTCAGGCACTAAGCCCAGAGCTGGGTTGTAGACCATGTAAAGATTTAGGGCCAAGGTTGGTGACCCAGGGCCTGGGCAACCAACCAAGTTGTACACAGATACTTTTTTAAAAATGTTTTCTCCTCCTCTCCCTTCCTGCCTGCCTGCCTCTTAAACAAAATTGTATTAAAGAAAAAACAAAACCTGTATTAAAAAAAAAAAAGGATTAAACAAGAGGACACTGAGAGACTCAAACTTCCTTTAGTGGCCGCACCAGAGATGGTCACTAGGAGTGGTAGGTGTCTGTACACACTCTAGTATGGCATTTCTAAATCACTTATACTTTCTGTGTCAACTTGACATTGCCCCCAGTTTATAGAGTGAGACTTACAAATATTGAACCCAAATGAAAACATCAGGAAAAATTAATTAGTTTTTGTCATAGGCAATGGAAAGCTAACCCTATAGCACTGTATGTTCCAGGACAGGACAGATTCTTGAGTTATTCCAAAAAGATTAATTGCATGTTTTTCCATATCCAACACACTAGTCCTCTCACTGAACTCAAAACCTGGCCAATATCAAGGAAAGATTGAGGCACCATGTGCTTTTTTTGTTTTGTTTTTTGGTTTCCCCCCGCCAATGTTTTGTTTTAAAATCCTGACAGAAAAGTTTTATTTAAGAGCTGGCTAGACTTTATCCTGCAAAACTTTGCAAACAAAGCCTTCATGACTTGGTTCTTTTCCGGGTTCTGTTGATTCTTATAAATTCAGGCAAGTTGTGCTTTGTTCACATCACCAGCAGCCCCTACTTGCAGTCCAGTTTCCCAGGGCAGCTGTTTAGTCCCCAGCATCAGATATCCCTGGTCCCAAGGAAGTGAGATGACATCTGATTACTATAGATGCAGGGAAGAGGAAGTGATTTATAACTAAAGGGGAGATCGGTGCCCATGATTACTTTCTCAAGTTCTCCTCCACCCTTTGTAAATGTCACCTTTTTGAATAAACACTAGGAGTTAGCCTTTTCTAACAAAAGAAATCACTGACATCCCCATTGCACAATATACCAAGTTGCTGATGTGAAATAATTAGCATCGTGGCCAGACATAGGGCTCCAATTTTTTAAATGCTGTGTGCTTTGAAATTCCTCTAGCTTGGCTGCCCTGCTGGCCACAGACTCAGCCACTGGAATGTTTAATAGTGCAAACGTTGCTCTCTGACTAAGCCATTTACTTCACTTTCTAGAATTCTATGGAATTCTAGAATTCCCTGTGAAACAGATCCCAGAGTCAAGATAAACAAGACTTTCCTTTGAATTGTCTTTCACACCTCCACCTCCAGCCAAACCAGATGAAAAAAAAAAAAAAAAAAAGTTCTTAGATTGCCTAAGAAAAATTTGGCCTGCATAAGGGCTTATACAAACTAGAAAAAGTGGGACCCATTCTTCAGTGGGTTCAAATGTCTGATCCAAATGAAAGCAAATTCCAAGGATTTCCCTTCAGCTGCCATCATTCAGTTTAGTCAATTATCAAACAAATGTCTTGCTACTACATTTGCCAATGCAGATTGTCAACACTCAAACATCTGTAGATGTAACTCACCCCAGAGCTCAAAAAAGTAGGAGAGGCATTTATTTCTGTAGAGCAAACCAAACTTGACCCAACAAGGGACAAAAACAAAGCAAAGTGAAATGAAATGTCAAGAAATAGGTGTGACTTAAGGAAGGCAGAAGACAGAAACTGGAGAGGGGATGTTCTTGGGAATACTTGACAGAATGGAAAGAACACCTGACTAGCATCTAGACACATACCTTCAAAGTGTGATTTTTTGCTTATCCTGGTTTTGCTCCTTTTACACCAAAAAAGAAGGGAAGAAGGAAGGGGGGAGAGAGAGAGAGAGAGAGAGAGAGAGAGAGAGAGAGACCGAAACCCAAAACATATTCAGTTGTAGTTCATTGTCACATGTGATGTGCATTAAACTAACTCTTAGATCTGTAAACTTGGCTTCCTAGAGCAACATGTTTTCTTAGATCTTCCAGTGCTACAATCCTATGATTTTCACTTTCATAGAGATTCAGCTGGCTGTATCTTTTTTCTTCCCTAAAAGCTTAGGAACAGAACTCATAGACATTAAAGCAGATCCAGTTTCACCGCTAGTGTAAAATCACACCTACCATTCTCTGATGAGAACACACCCATTTGAGTTACTGGGGGCGAAATGCACAATTCTTAATTGATTTCCCTTTCAAAGAAGACTGAGGCATTTCACATTTTCTTCAAGGTATAACAGGAAATGTAAGAAAAGTTAAGACAATTCTGATCCAAGTCTTGACAATTCCAGTTAGTACGTGCTATCAGTGCTAAGTTGAAGTAGTATAGAATTTGGGTATAATTAAATTCAAGGTGTATTTATGAATTTCAATTATAGAATTTCTGTAAAATTTAACTTAGATATTTCTATAATTCTAAGACTTTTTTTTTCCACATTAGTTCTCTGACGTTGCAGCCAGGCAGCATTGTGAAGTGGTGTCATTGCGGGTGCATGCTACAGTGGTCAAACTGTCATGAATGTCATCACATCTACTGAGTGAAATCTGGTACTATGTTGATGAATTTGACTGTTACATAAATGTTTTCGAAAGTATTTCACTATGCGCAAGCATTTAAACAAAAGATTCTGAGAATGCACAGAAAGCACAGAAACACAGCAAAAGGGCATAAATTTGATATGAGTGAAACAAAGCCTATTGTGTGTGTGGGAAGACATGGGAACTGAGCAGGAAATATTCATTGTAATAATGACTATACTTACATATTTCTTATAGAAGAATAACCAAGTGTTCTATACAAACCAACAAAAAAATTTTTGATAGTAGATAATGTCATTTCTTAGAAAGACAGAAGTCACTGGATATCAGGCTCTTCCTAAATCTATGATAATCTCATTCTAAGATATTTAACTTAATTTTGTCCGCAAAGATGCTATTTCCAAATAAGTTCACATCCACAGGGGTTAAGACTTGAATATATCTTGAGGGGCTCCATCCAAGATGGTGGACTAACAAGATCTTGAGTTAACCTTCTTCCCATAAACAAAACAAAAAAATACATCCAGAGTAAAAAAAAGCACCATATCTAGATACAAATTATAGTCTTCAAAAAATAACTGATTGAGGGGTCTGTCATCCCCACAAGGAAAAATGATAGAAAACATCAGAAAGGATAGGAAAAACTGAGACACAGTCTTGCCAGGACCACCGCCAAGGTCAGAGGCGCACCAGTGATTCAGACCCTCTTTCCATGGATTGAGAGCTCACTCCCACACTGGGTGCCACAGCACCTTAGAATTGTGCCCAAAAGGGAGCTATCATATATCTGGTATGGAAAACAAAGGGACTTTCTTTGGGGAACAATACTACTGAGGGAAGCAGAAAATGCAGAACAGAGAGCAAGGAGAGCCAAAAGATGAAATAAACTTCAGCAGGAGATAAGAAAGAGGGAGAGCCTTCTAATGAAAAGAGACTGCTGGGTTCTCTTCTAGGTTCTCTTTTGTGTGGTACCACCAGCACTGGCTGATGCTATCTTGAAATAGGGCCAGAGGGCTAAATGCTATGCCCCTTCAACATCAGGGGTCTTGCAGCTGTTGGACAGTTAGTCGTGTAGCTTATAGTCTTTGTGGCTACCATGGAAACACTCAACTAGTTCAGGCAGCCATGGCACAGGTAGCTAAGCACTTCCTTATAAAATCAGGTTTGTAGAGATTTCAGTACAATACTGTGGGAGCTCTCTCAGGGAGGATCAAAAGAGAGGCTCCAGTGGTCCAGAAACAACTGTCACTCCCCTTTCTGGGACCCCTGCTAACCCAATTCCCTGCCTGCTTGCAACCTAAAGCCCTCACTTCCCTGCAATTAGAGCTCCCAATCCCAGGCCTGTAATCAACAACTGGAAATCCTAATACAAGACCATTACATCAAGACAGGGAAAAAAGCTGTTGAGTCTAATCTACAGAAATAAAGAGAGAATCAAATAAAATGAACAAAGAAATTTATCCTGAATGATGGATCAAAACAAAACCACAGAGAAAAATCCTAATGCAACAGGATTAAGTAAACTACTTGAAAATTTCAGAGCAATAGTCCTAATGACCGAAATTTGGAGAATAACGAATGCATAAAATAAGACTGATAACAAAGAGAAAATATGAGAAAATTCCAATCAGAAATCACAGAGCTAAAGAACACAATGGCTGAATTAAACACTCAATAAAGGAGTTCATCCGTACACTTGAAGAAGCATCTGAATGAATCAGTAAAGTGGAAGACAAGTAGAAAGTATCCTAACAGACGAGCAAGAAATAAAATGAAAAGAAATGAAGATAGCATAAGAGACTTATGGGATAGCATTAAGAAGAACACCATTCACATCATGGGGGTTCCAGAGAAGACAGAGAGTAAAAGGCAGAAACTTCAATTGAAGAAATAATATCTGAGAACTTCCCTACCCTGGGGAAGTAAACAGACCTCTAGATCCAGGAAGCTCAAAGAGTTCCAAACAAAACAACTCAAAAAGATACACACCAAAACACATTGTAATTAAAATAACCAAAAAAATCAAGATAAAGAGAGAATCCTAAAAACTGCTTGAGAAAAGCAAGTTACATACAAGAGAACCCCTCAAAGACTGCAGATTCTTGGTAGAAACTTTATAGGACAGAAGGGAAGGGAACGATACATTCAAAGTGCTGAAAGAAAGAACTTCCAGCCAACATTACCCGACCCTGCTAAAATACCACTGAGAATTGAAGGAGTGATACAGAATTTTATAGATAAACAAAAGTTAAAGGATTCCATCACCACTAAATCAGCCTTGCAAGAAAAACTAAAGGTATTTTTATGAACTGAAAAGGAACCTCACTAAGAAGCAGCAAGATACCAAAAGTTCAAAATGTGGTGGGGAGGAGTCCTGGGATTTGCTCCTAGAAACAGGGGAGTGCAGGGGGGTTCCACTGGAGATTAAGAAACTCAGAGAGAGATAGAAAGGTGGGTTCAGGAGGCCAACAGTTTGGTGGAGTGAGAGCCCTGAATACTCTGCCTTCTACTTATTTATTGAGTTCATACACAGACTTGATTCACACAGCTTATACAGACAATTTTATCTTTACATTGGATTTGCTTATGCAGCCTTTTGCTTTCTAACTACATAACTTTATCTGTCTTGTTTTGGGAAGGGAACAGTTACAGGAACACTGCTGCAGTGCTTTCCCATGGCGGCCTTCACCAGGTGCTCCGGGCCTGGTGTTCTTGATGTTCTGTCTACTCTCTACTCGTTCTGCCAATTCCCACTTTGTCATTGCTCCAATTTCTGCCCCCAACAGAAGAGAGTAAATGTGGACTGTTAGAGTGAGCTCTAAATCAACTTGCTTACAATTTAAAATAGTATATAAGCACAACAGCAATGAGATAACATCACACACATGTCATAGTGGCAACTGCCCCAAAGACTTAACAACTAGTGAGGAGACAGAGACAAGGGAGCTCTTCTACACTGTTGGTGGGAGTGTACATTGGTGCAGCCATTATGAAAAGCAGTATGGACAGTCCTCCAAGAAATTGAAAATGGAAATTCTATATGATTTTGTTGTCCCACTTGTTTCTTTATCCAAAGGACACAGAAACATCAATTTGAAGAGATACATTCCACCCCCCTCCCCCATGTTTAGTGAAGATTTCTTTACAATAGCCAGGAGCTGGAAGTAACCTAAGAGACCATTGGCAGATGACTGGATAACACACACACACACACACACACACACACACACTTGAATACCGCTCAGCTAGAAAAGGAAAAAAAAGATGAAGTCTTCCATTTGCAACAAGATGGATGAACCTAGAGAGAAATGCTTAGTGAAATGTCAGAAGGAAAAGACTGTATAATTTTACTGGTATGTGGCATGAAAAGAAAACCAAACAAATGAGTTGCATTTAACATAGTAGACTTTGGTCCTATAGGACCAAATTAGTGATTATCAAAAGTAAATGGGGAGTGGGGAGAGAATCAGGTAAAAAGTGTCATTTATATGGCAAAGGAGAGAATTGGACTGTTGGTGAACTTAATGTATTACACGTCGGTATTGATTTATAATGATCATACCTTAAAACTATAATGTTAAAATATAATGTCCCTTCAATTAAAAAGAAAGATTTGGACGTATCTTGTGGAAAACACTTATCCACTACTGTCCTTATGAAAGCATAAGATTAAGGATTCTCCCCCGACCCCCACCTCTCTTACTCTAGGAACTGTACCGGGCACCAGAAATGCATACATGAATAAGATCAATGCAGGCCTTGTCCTCACGTTCACAGTCCATTCTTCACCTTTCTTACTTTCAATGCCTTATTTGAATGGTCTCCTAATTTTTTCCCCAGCCTCAAATATAATAAGTACCAGATCTGAACAAAAGAAAACAAAAAACCAGAAAATACACTGCATTAGTCAGCAAGTTCACACTTCAATAACATCTTCCATATCTCAGTTTCTTAAATATCAAAGATTTATTTATTATTTATGTTCATGACAGGATAACTAAGGGGCTTCTCTGAGTCATTTACACTCAAAGATCAAGGCTCATACTCCCATTATAGTGAGTGGAGGCAAAGGGTCCATAACAAATCAAATAGTATCTTTTATTTCTTCTTTTTTTTTTTAAAGAGGAAGGCAGGCAGGCAGCAGGGAGGAAGCCGTTTTTATTTATTTGTTCATTTTTTGATTTTATTGAGTGATTAGCTGTAGTGACTATGACAATCATTGTTTGACTTTCATGGATTCATCTACAAATTAAAGTTTTCACGCTTTAGTATGGCATTCAGGCTCTCCATAGTGATCACAGTCTCTATTCTCACTTCATTTCTCCTTCTTTCACTGTCACATATGGTCCCGCTATATTATATTTGACTACTCATAATTCCTGGCCATGATTTTCTCCCCAGCCTGCAGTCATTTGTTCCATCTACCTGGAGCAAACTTTGCCCTAATTCATCCTTAAGTTTCTTACTTTCATCATTCATCAGGGCGGCTGATTCCTTTTTGAAGGCTTCTCTTTTGGAAGAATCAATCTTCCGATTTATGATTACTTTTCTTTTTTGCCTAACTTATTCCTTCATAGATTTACTTCTTCAGGAAGCAAACCACATGCCAGGCACTGTGTTGCAATAGAGAAAAAGAGCATAACCTCAGCCCTCAGAAGTTTATCCTCTGGTAAGAAGAAAGAAAAGTGTCAGGCAATTATACAGAATGTCAGAATTATACAGTCACTGTGAAGTATGGTGCCATGGGAGCCCTAGCACAGTGACAACTTCTTAGAGGCAGTCAGATAAACTGATCCCTGGAAACAAAATATTAAAGCAGGATTAATCAAGAAAGTAGTGGGGAATCCAAGAGATGAGAGAGTATGAGGTGAATTTGGAGAACTGAAAATACATACTTAAAAAATAAAGGGGAGGTGCAGTCTGGTGGAGCAACAGTTGCATCAATCATCTCCAAAGGAGCAAGCCACACCCCTGAGTTCAAGTCCTGGGCCCGGGGTGGGTGGAACCACCAGTGTGAACAAAAAAATGAAAAATAAATAAAGTGCTTCTTCCTCTTGTCTCTTCCTGTCTGCCTGCCTACTTGACTTCATTCCTTCCTGTACCTTTCCTTTAAAAAAAATAATAAAGAGGAAATATGTGACATACATGATAAAGCAAACTGAAGCCTCAACCATTGATCTTAAATTGGAGAAGAGGGCTTGTTTCTTACTTTCGTCATTCATCAGGGCAGCTGATTCCTTAATCTGGTCTTGAGCTGATAGTTTTCTGTCTCTTGATGTTATTTCCTAATATGTTAGCCTTCTTTTTCCCTATGCACTTTTTCACTTAACATTCTAACTATATTTTATCAGTATTACTCAAATTAACAATGTTCTATCAACTTTTTAAATTAGTAATGCTATTTTCTCTCCTTTCATTTTTAATTATTCCATACCATTTTGTTTAAGGTATATCTATAGGTTGTAATTATATTTTATTTGGTAATCTAAACTGAGAAGTTTTTGTATCCAGTATTAAAAAAGTGAGTCGCATCTATTTATTGTAATTATTAATATATTTAGATACATTTCTACCATCTTACCTTCTATTTAATTTTTTGCTATTCATTCTTATTTTTCTTCTTTTTACCTTCATTAAATAGATCAATTTCTTCAATGTCTTTCTTTTCATTTTCTAGTTTGGAAGTTGTGCATTTTATTTTTAGCATACAGACTTACAATGCTAATACGCTGACAGAATCAGCATTATTAGTATCTCTTCTCTCTACTGAAAAAAACAAGACTTGTTAGTACATAGTCTCTTCCTCTACCCCATGACTTCCAAGTTATTATGAAGTATTTTATTTTCAACTTTTTCAAACAAAAATACCAATAGTGTTACACTTATTATTTTATGGAAAGTACTTTTTTAATACATTGTAAATGCATACATTTAATAAATATGCCATAAACTTAAAACTAAAATCAACAAACTAATTTTAAAAGAATGAAGACAAAAAGTCAAAAAATACTAATCATCAATATAATAAAAATCAGCTCCTCACCAAAAAAAAGGCATTTTCTGTTTGTAAATGACTTTGTTCCTCTGGATAAAACTTCACAGGAAGCCCCTAATCCTTGTGATTTTTTATCTTGTTTATGTATCATCTCTCCTCGAGTCCTTATTAACCTTGCCGGCATATGTTTTCAATATAAAGCTGCAACAAAGGAAAACTATAATTACCAAATCTCTTCTTTCAGCTACTGAAATAAGGTGATTTTCAGAAATGCAAGACACTACAAACAAAGGGGATTTTTCGGTGCTCAGCGCACAGCTTCCAGGAAGACGTTGCGGCCAAGTCCCTGGGCCTGAAATCCGACTGAATTATATGTTTCAGAGCCAGGTAATGTCATTCATGTAGTCTGTGTGTTCTAAGCAGGAGGAAAATCACATCATCCATAACCTTCCTGAGGATGGTCAGAATGGACTCCAGTCAAATACAAGTACTTGTATCCTGTACAGGGTGTATTGACACCAATAATCAAAACTGACTACCAGTGTATAGAATTTCTAGGCTTCAAATGGAATCAATTTCATATGTAGGTAAAGCACAAAAGGCGGCAAAATTGTTTTCAAAATTTTTCAAAGGTTCAAACAAGCCGGATAAATAAAATTTCCAGCAACACATTATTTTCAGCATTATAGACACTGTTAGCTGATATCAAAATGGCATTGTTGCCAAAGAGGAAATCTGTTTTGGACCTGAGGACCAACATGATTTTGAATCTGTTCAACAAAGGCAAAGGATCCTGATCGATGGACGTAGAACCTGCGAGCAGTGGTGGGGATGAAAGGTACAAGGAGATCTGGAAATTTGGTCTTGCTCAATATGACAAGGCCCCAGTAGTGGCCTATGGCTAGTGAGGAGGAGGTGGAGGTGGGACTGGGAAGAAATAGGGTGCAGAAAATAAAAAGGGTTCTTGCCCAAAGTATTTGTTTTCCAGTCTTTTCACTCAGCTTCCATTGGCATGTAAGCCTGACTTTTGAACCATTTCATGTTAGCATTTTTCAAACTTGATGAGTGAAAACATTGAGTGGTTAAAGAATTGAAAGATAATTAGAAATGAGTTGCTGTCTATTCCATGCTATTTTATGAAAAAGGGGAATTAGAGGAGACAAACTACTAGCTGAACTGAAATCTGTCCTCACAAGAATGGAAAGAAGAAAACTGCACACACCAGCTGCAGAAGAGGGTGCAGTCAGATGTTTTCATTTCATAGTTGTCTTTCCGCATGTCATAGCTCCAGTCCCGACACAGATGGTTTGGTGAGTTATGGTGCTAGCAGAACTTAAGGCATCAATGAAAACCTCATGAGGACATTCAAATCAATTCCCCAATGGCCTGGCCTGAGATCCTGTTTTCTAGATACAAACAACTCAGTACCAGAAACCTGTTAAATCGAGGGCAGGGGCTTTTCATAGGCTGTTCTCAGTGGTTCACAAGCCTGGCATTTTCCTGCAAGTTTATCGTTAAAAAAAATAAAGATTTATTTAACACTTAATTCTCGCAAAAGAAAATGAGAATTCATAGGCAATTAGAAATCTTTCTGTTGTTTTTAAATAACCACCCTGGTTTTTACCAACTGCTAATGAACAAGCTGTTTGGAACCACGGCTGTTATCACGTAACCCCTTTATAATCATACCAAAGTGCAATTAGTTCCACTTCACAGATGAAAATGCTGAGGGGGAAACTGCTCCAAGTAAGACCACTTCACCTGTCATCAAATATAACTTGGTCACCAAAACACCCACTAAACCTACAACAAATATGGTATCAGGAGCTTCGCTGTTTCAATCCACTAACTACTCACTGAGCGCCATTACCCTTAGCAGACTTCCCACCTGCACATTTTTGGAAAAGGCAACAAGTTTTGTCATGGTCTTCCCATCAGAACTTTCTCATCCTCTTCCTCATCCTGGAAGCTAATGGTATCCTCTATGATTTGCAGAGCCGACATTCTCGCACATGAGAAACCTATGGCCATTCTCCCTCAGGAACTATGTGTTTATGAACAGTATGTTGGTGGGAGAAGGTAGGTGAACCGACCACACCCTCCCCCAGTATTCCAACCTATTTCCTGGCAAGGGCCAATTTCATTCTCACAAGTCCACCCGTCCAGTCTCCTCTGAGGTTCATGAACTAACTGACATTTGCCTACAGATGGCTTGTATGAACTAGTTTGTTCCACCTTAAAAAAAAATCTGCAATCGTCAATCAGTGCTTCCATAAATCATAAATGTGAAATAAGTAGACTGGAGACAGGGCCATCCCCAAAGAAACTAAGTTTGTGTGAGTCAATATGGCCTGATTGTGGTTCAATATCCATTTTCCTTTAAAGTCCTTAAAATAAGAAGAACTTGAAGAAGCAAAAGATGGCTGGGATTTCAAAGTCAGAATAATTGTGGTCAAAGGAATCATTCTATCGACAAGAATTTCAGAGGACTTTATTACGGCATCTAAATTTTTGCCCCAGTAACAGCCATATACTGTGTGATGCATCAGAAGTACTTGCCTGTCACTTGTGGGGAAGTCAGAGTAGATGGAGCCAGCAGGATTAAAAAAAAAAAAAAAAAAAAATTCCAGTATATAGATGTGTTCAGTTATGCTCTCTATTGAAGGAAAAGCAGAGAAATAACAGGCTCACTATATCAATGGGGTTCTTAACCGTTAGCTTCGTAAGAAACACCTGGGGAGCGAGTTATAAAATTATATTCCCAGTTCCAACTCCCAGCAATGCTAATTCTCCAGTCTGAGCTGGGTTTGGGAATCTCCATTTTCACCCATCACTTCAAGTGATTCTGATCAGGGCTTTATCCTTCAACTTCCTATTTATAAAATTCTCAAAACTTAGGAAAATTCCAAGAACAGTTCAATGAATACCAGTATACCCTTCACCAAGATCAAGTCAGCAAACCTTTTCCGTAAAGGACACTTAGTAAATACTTACAGCTTTGAGGACCTGAACTCTGCCATTGTAGCAAAAAAGCGTCATCAATTGCTAAGTAAGTATGGCTGTGTTCTGATAAGACTTTCCATACAATGAAATTTAAATTTCACATCTTTTGAATTTCCCCAACATGTTAAAGATATTAAAAAAGGCTTAGCTCAAAAATCTAAGCTTTTCTGAAGATAAACTTTTAACATTTATTGTAAATTTTCCTCTCCAGGCTAATCACCTTGTCCATCTTAGGAAAAATTTAAAAAATGACTATAAAGTAGTTTCAGACCCGCTTTTATATTTTCAGATAAAACTTTTTCACAGTTTCTAATAGCTAATATTTCTGGATGCTTGGTGAGGTACAGTTCCTCATTCAGAAAACAATTCAATTGTTCTCTAATTTTATCACATAAAAACAGTCTGCATGTCCTTACCCATAACACTGGGGCTTAATTAAGCATTCATGTTTCGGCTTTTCTCTCATATTTAAGGATAAACGTAGGTAAAAAAACAAAATCTTCCAAATGTCTCCAATGGTCCAGTAAGATGTGAACATTTTATTATTTGTTAGCAAGGGGATGGGGATGCCTATCCTTGACTTTTTCCTTCCTGACTGCTGAAAATGAGCCCCAGCCCCAAGTGTCTGCTCATTTCTAGCAGACTGGTTTATTACCAAGTCAAGCTATCAGTAATGATACCAATCTGTTATCCAATTACTCCCATTCATGGTCTTTATCTCTGGGGGAATTCCTCAAATTATTAAACATTTTTCATAAGTATCTGAAAGCCAAATAAGAATTTTGGAGGATAAACTGCATCCAAAATCAGCAAACATTGGCACAATGCAACTCAAGTACTCACCTACTAGGAGCAATTGAAGAAACACTTGATTAACAAAACATAGTCAAATAGATACCTTTGTACCGGACTTAATCAAGTATTACCTCATTTCTGAAGGAATGAAAACCTAGTTGTCTGAAGCATTCAAACCTCTACACATCATCTCCTTGCCCACCCCTCCTCAAAACAAAGGGACCCACTGAATGGCATGAAGTTATATTCTTTTCTGATGATGCTAAAGAACAGAATGTCATAAATCCCCTTCCCCCAACCCTGCGCCCTGCCACTGCTGCAACTTCAGCTTAGCAGAAGTCCATATTCAGAAGGCTCTGTGTCCGCCTTTCCTCTTCTCACAAACACTCTCTTGCAAGCTCTGCGGATATTATACATCATGCTGGCTCAGGTAGAGAGACAGAAACCTCATAGCAAAGACTAAAATCCAGTCTGCTGACATCTGAGAAACCCCTGTGTTTCTCATCAGCTGGCTGATTTGTAAGTGGTCACATTTCTGGAGCTCAACCAATTGCCTCACCTAATGGAAAATGCTTACAAACTATAAATCACTTCTGAATGTATTTTCTGGGTCGAAAAAAACCCAGATTATTAGCTTCCAGTTTCCTGAAATGTGTGTATCAGCAGAGATGACCAATTTCACAACTTGAGATGATTAAGAAGCAGAATTTGTATTTCAGAGTTCCTATTAAAAGGATAAAATAGGGAAACGATTTGTTGAGAGTTGGGAGGTTGTGTAAGTAATATAGGAATCATAAATAAAAATAATAGATAAATGTAATTGTGTTGTAGTCACAAAAAGTTGCAGACTGAAGTTCAACAGTGGGCCTATTGTATCAGGGCACTGATTTCTAAGTCTGGCTGCATGTTAGCATCATCCAGGGAGCTTTAAAAAATTTCCAATGCTCAGGCTGCAACCCACACCAATTAAGTTCAAATGCAGGGGCTATGGTGTGGGGCCCCAGCCTCTGGTTTTTAAAGTTCCCCAGGTGATTCCAATGTGCAGCCAAGACTGAGAATCTCTAACACTGAAAACTATGATCACTGCCTTTCTGAAGCTTACACTTAACAAAATCTATTTGGTAAATAGCTGACTCTCATTTCTGCCAATAACTTGTATGCAGCTAGAATCTGGAAAAAAAAAAAATGATAGACTGGTAAGAGTCAAATAAATATATAGAAAATACATGCACACACATTTTTATTTATTTAACTTAAATCCTGATTATTAGCATACAAATCAGAACGGAGTGTCTTGGAACTTACATATTCTCTGCAAATAGTTAAAGAACCAAACTCTAAAAAACACACATCGAAGATATTTAAGTCATATAAAACACGCACACAAACTTTAATCACCTTCAGGAACCATGATCCAATAATATATGTCATAGGTAAGACCTCACTCATCAATATATTAAAAAAAAAAAAGAAAGAAAAACAAAACCCTAACTTTGATTAAGATGGGTGCTCTTAGAAAGAGCACTTACAGTTAGAAGGGTTTCTCGGTAGCACTTTGAGGTAGCATAGTTTGTAAAGTAACAGAAGTCACAAAGCTGCTCTGTAGTTTCTCCTAGACACAAAGGGAGAGGCCACGGGCTCCTGCTCTCCGTAGAGGAAAGTGAATGCAGTCATTGTCAAAGTCGGACTAAACACCTTCCAGCCATCTCCTGTGACCAGTGACCACCTTCCACTTGCTTCATGTAGTGGGTTTAGGAAAGGGAGAAGCATCGTGACGCTCTTTCCTCTTGGCATGGTGACACCCCAGGCTGTGGACCCAATCTCTTTTCGTCACTTGTGATCCTCCCTGGCGGGAAAGGCACACTCCAAGCGGAAAGGGGACTATGGCACCTTTTATAACCTGGGTTTTAACAATTTAATTAAGAGCAGCCCCCTCCTATAAAGCTATCAAAAGAGGTTTCATTTCTGAACACTCGCTCCATGATCCTGGTCTTCAGTCTCCCTTTTTTTCTCCCCAAGTGCAGTATTTGGGGGCATCACTCAGCTTTCTGCAATTTTCCTGGCAGGATGGCAAACAGAAAAGCTTTTAAAAATATCCACACAAAGTATCCACAAATAACAACAACAACCTGGGGGGTGGGGTGGGTACCCCAAGAACAGACTTCCTTTGTGCAAGTAGAAACGACACAAGTTTACAGTTCAGGAAAACTGCCTGCTTCTTAAAAAAAAAAAAAGTAAATATTCAGCTCAGCTCTGCCTGTTAAACACAAACGTACAGTCAAAACAGGGTAAAGATTAAAGCTGCAAAAATGGTCCCAACAACCTCAGACCATGGTGCAGGTCAATTTTTTGCCCAATGGTCACAGATGAAAGGGATATGTAATCCCTAAGAGCCCTTTTGTCCCAATATACATCCTGTTTGAAAGTTCAACCCTTGGAAGGAATCAATATACAAATGAATAAAAATAGCACATGTCCAGGCAAGAAAGGGGCATGAACTGGGCCTGAGTTGCTACTTAAAAATTCGGATATTCGATATCATGTAAGTCTCAGAGGCTGCCTGGAACCAGGGTCCTTGGTATCCCTGAAGAAGCCAGCTGCCCAAGTCAACTGCTGACCCAAAGCCAACGACACATCTGAGCATTAGACTTCAAATATCCAAAATGCTACAAAAGCTGGCCCTCGAGAGGACTCTGGCTGACTCTCAGAAGTCCCTACCCCATAATGTGCCACTATACAAAAGTTGAAAAACACTGCCCGCAGTTCCTAAAAAACACTGAGGTGGAAGGTGAAGAATAAGAAAACTGCTCTGTGAAAATAGCAGCCTAACAAATACAAATACATTCTTTAACATTTTGTACAACTAGAAGGTCTGTGAGCTGGTATTCAAGCAATCACTTTCCACACTTCCTTCCCTCCCTTTCTATATAACAGGAAAATGGTTCCATTGGGTTAACAGTGTCATTTTAAAATGCCATAAATTAAATAAGTTAGTTCACATTTTCCCCCCAGCACTTCAGTTAGTCTCTAATGTGCTTTTGAAGTTTGCTTTAACAGTTCCAGGTCTCTTCTGTGGACAGTGCTGGCTCTGTGACAGCCGTATTCGTCCAGCTGCAGGGGTATGAATTGTTCCAGCAGCCCAAGGCCCTCCTCAGCAGGACTGGTGAACAGCTTAGTCCATGAGGGTTTGCAGTTTCCACTAAATCCCAAAAATATGGTACTCCCTTTAAAAAGAAAAAGAGAAGAACTCAATTTGTATCTCTACTAGGTCCAGGCAAGATAGCATGGGAGGTAATTGGGAGGTAAGGGACACAGAGATGGCTATGAAGCAAAAAAACACTTCCTTACATCAGTGAATGTACTCTTACCACCCACCTGTTGCCCACAATAATAAACCACCTCCCCACACACTTCCTCAACACTGTATCTTTATTTAGAAATGAATGATACCCACACCCCAGCAAAACAAGCTCCAGAAAACATTCTGGTTGCTACATTCCAGGTGAAGAGTTCAAATGTTGCTAGTTTCCTAAGAACTCCATAGAACAATAAAAACACAAACCTTTGTTATAAAGATGAGCTGGTTTGGCTAATCCCAGAGGTACTAATGAATCTGAAATATTCAACTGCTTTATTTCTCCTCTTGTGCTCAACAGAACAATCGACCTGTAAAAGAAATTCAGAGCAAATTTCACTAATTGGGCAGGTGGTGAGTTCCTTTCTCAAGAGGATACAGTCTAGAAAGGCTTGACAAAAAAGAGGAACTACAAAAAAAATAAAATAAAGTAACAACCAGATGCTTTCTCATGGCTGCTATTACACATCCATCCACGGAGAAATCACACTGCTATTACAAGGGGTCTCTGAACATAGGGAAAACACAGGTCATTTAGGTCAACTGACCAAGTAGCAGCTTGGAACATAGCTTGTTTAGGGAATAAACTATTATAACATGGAGATTGGTTTGGTTTGGTTCAGATCTTTATCTACTTATGTTCTATTATCTATTGACTAAATGCATGGAGATGCCAATTCTAAAAAGTAATAATAATAAAAAAAATCTTCCCCAGGATTGTGTTTATATTGCCATCTTCACATGAAATTTATCAACACACAGGCTGAGATCTGTTTGTAGATTCTCTCTTCTAGCTTTCCTCTGTCAATACTATGTGGCAGAACTGCTATGGCTTCATGGTTTATTTGAATATCTGACCAAGTAAGTCTGCTGTATTACTGTGATTTATTTTTAAATATTTTATGATCTTCCCATAGTTATTGTCGAGTACAACAGAAAAGTAATCTTTGGGGGCACTAATGGAAGTGTGTTAAATTTATCTTTTAAGAAGAGTGACATCTTTATAATAGTAACTTTTTCATCTAGAGATAGGAAGAATTTTTCCCTTTATTCAAATTTGTATGGTATATCTTTAGGAAAGTATGTTTTCTTCATGTGGGTCTTAACACGTCTTAACAAGATTCTTACGTTTTATGCTGGTGTGGGTTTTTTGTTGAAGTCTTTCTAAAGTAGTCATGACTCAATTCAAAGTAGATCAGAGTTCTGCCCGTAGCCACCTTGTAGGGATGACTTTGTTCAGTGGCTCAGAATTACTCATGAGATTACTAAGCAGGTCCCTTTGTGCATCCCCATGCCCACGTGTACTCAGTCGCCACAGATCATTGCCAATTGCAGCACAACTTTTTAACACTATGTTAAGTAAGATCAACCTACATACAGAAAAGTATTCCTAAATTTATACAGCACACTGAATTTTTACAAATTAAAAATACTTGTGTAACCAGTACCCAGATCAGGAGACAGAACACTACCAGTATCGCAAAGGCCTTCCGTGCATCCCCTTTCTAGACACACCCTAGCGATTTTTTAATAAGTCATTTTAACTCTAAAAGCTATAGGGTAACTCGCAGGACTGCTGTGTTGCCCTAAATATTTGCGCTGAGATTTATGTTCTGGATTGTTTTAGGTGGAGTGAGTACATGTGTTTTCAACATTGGGAAAAGTCTTTAAATATTTAAAGAAAATTAACAACTTGCAAAGGAATTCCCTACTAGCATCATAAACCACAAGACAGAGCTAACCATATACATTGAATATGAAAAAAATTCCAGTGACTTTATGGGACTTATTGAGATCTGGTTCTGTAATTTGTAGAGTACTAGCGATCAGATCAACTGAAGATGATTCAAAACTCACAATGCCTCTACTTCCTGGCAAGCTTATGTCCTTCCCTTAGCGATTTACTAAATGAAGGCCTGTGTGTAAACCAATGTCTACAAAACAGACAAGAGGGCAGAAAGGAGTCTGAATTCATTTCCCTGCCTCCAGGCAGAGTCTGACCAACTACAAAAAAAGAGCACCCTTCTTTCAGAGATCAACAAAGACTAAAGTTCTTGAAAGAGAAATCAGACATCATCCACTTAAAAATCAATGTCATCCAGCCACTTCCAAATGCCCCAGGGATCACATTATATCTCACAGTCAAAGTACAGTGCGGTCCAAGGGTTCGTCAGATGGTTGCAAAGGTAAAATCATCTTACAAAGTTGCTTTACAAAGATACTGGGTCTTTCAAGTGAGTTGAGTACAATGTAGATCAATTTAATACTAAAAAGTGGGATAGTTAACGGTCTAAATATTGAGTTTTTTGCAAGAGCCTTCCAATATTTGTAAACTCTTCGAACATGTAAGCTCTTGCTGTGATAAGCAGTGGCTGGCATCACAAGGGCATCAATATGAAATGGGGAAGCAATGAAAACCTTTCAAGACTTCTAAATATGCAGAGAGCAAAAGGGCAGGTAAACAAACCAAAGTGCACAGTTAACCAGTCTTTTTGGTGTCTTGTCCTAATTACAGAGCCAGTTTCACCTACCTTGGAGGGATGCTTTTTAAATATTCTTCCATATGATTGACATCAGTAAGAGAGAAAACCCTTTTTTCCACCAGCCGGAATGGAACACTGCAGGCATCCACAATGAGGAGGAGGACACCGGAACTTCGGAAGGTAAAATCGGTGCCATTTACCTGAGAATATAAACATGCCTTCTGTGTCATCTCCATTTTAGTATTTCCAAGATGACTCATCTGTCCCTCTGTCTTCTAAACCCTTGAATCAAATTCTATTTCCAGGATTCAAATTGCACATTCTGTTTCTTTCTCCACCAACCTTTGGAATTATGCCTGTGTTTTCATAGACTTCGCCTTGGCTGATCTTTACGAAGCAGGCATGGAAACCCACACTCACCTGCACAGGTGAGTCTGCAGGCTCAAGGCCTTCATTCTCCCACGTTCACTCCCTTATTGGGGGGGCAAAGTTTTCTAACTTAGTGTCAGGAGGTAACCTCTGTACTGCAGCTCGGACAGCTCAATTATTGTATATTCGTTCAGAAACACATATTTTGTCTTCACCCATAAAAACCACCCATTAAGAGTTTAGGTTTAGAATATCATAGGAGCCACATTGCCTCATCTCCTTTCTACCAAATAGAGCACTCCTTCTAAAATCTAAATGGAAAACGTGGTCATTTTACCAGCATTTAAGCCACAATCAATGACTATATATGTGCATTTTGTTCATTATTATTGTGAACTAAAATTTCCAGGTATCCTTTTAAAATTAATGGTTTGTGACATTTTCAAGAAAAATGAACTCCAGACACTTCCAAATATCATTAATTGCTCAGCCAAAAAGGAAGGGAAAAAGATTTACTAGACTGAAAAATGATTCAATACTAATTTAACCCATATAAACAACACTGAAAGCTAACAAGGCACAAATGCTCTCACAACTACAGCTGTCCTTGCTTGGACACCTACATTTAAATTTTATTTGTAATCACTCATCTCACAGGAATTAAAATAGCTCTTCGGCTATGCTCAGCTTGCTCCAAGAATAATTCTGGAAGTGCTTGAGATAAAGTGTCATTTTATATTTGGAAAGACTGGAAATGATCCCTTTATTTGTAAAAATAGGAATGCTTAAAACAGAGAAAAAAATCATAATGTTCCTTGATATACTTAACTGTCCTTTCTAAAATTTAAAGTTTATTGAAGAAACAATGTAGTCTTAATATGAGTCATTGTAAAACTTTTGAAAAGTACCCTCCAGAAGTCTTCCTCAACATAGGGGGAGACCCAATCTCTTTAATTCAAGATGGGGAAAGCGGAACCTGAATAATGGCAGTGTCTTCTTTAACTGTGACCTTCCTGCCTTAAGTGACTGACCTTCCTCTCCCACCTTCAGCATCCTCTCACAATGGCCTCTGTCTGATTCTGAGCTATTTAGGATAGAGACTAATGTCATTTGGAGAGTCAGTCTAACTAGATCTCTCTCATGTATACAGGAGATAAACATGTTATTATTAAACTTCTGATCTTTCTCTTAAAAAACAGTACTTTCAAAACCTGTTGGTTAAAAGAGAGTTTATATGAAAATGAAAGTAATGTTATATGCCAGCAAAGAATCTGCAGGTAATGCATGTAAAGATTACTGGAGGTCATTGTCACAGAAACAGTCATAGAACAGTGTTCTATGGTTTTTCTAGGGTCCTGGGCACCCAGCATGAAACAATGGAGTTTAACAATGTCTTCAGATCTTGGAGTATGGCCTGCCTGAAATTGGGGGGTAAAACGAAATCTTTAAATTATGTAGTCAGTTAATAAAGCAGTGCGACTTAGTACCTACTTTGTTTCCCTCACGCAGCTGCCTCCCACAGGCACCAGCCTTGGGTTCTTCATGCAGGGGACTGCATTAAGATGCTGGGCTAACAAGTTTCATGATAACAAAATGATACCATGAAAATATTACAAAATGAAAAATTGCTAATATAGGGCAATGGGTATAAATATATACTTGAAAAATCTTTCAGCTACATGTAAGTAGCGATGCTCTCTATTTTTAATTTTTATTGTAATAACATTTAACCTGAGATCCATTCTCTTAACAAATTTTAAGTGCACATTATTGCTGACTAAAGGCAGATGTCAAGTATAGCAGGTGTAGTACAGCAGATCTCAAAGACTAATTCATCTTACTCAACCGACACTTTATGTCTATTTATTACTATGCTCCATTTCAATATTCTCTCCCTCTTAAATGGGAATATTCTTAATCCAGAGTTGTTAAAAAGAAGTCTGATTTAAGTTCTGGAGATGGATGGTTGTGATGGGTAAGCAACAATATGTATGCACTTCCCATCACTAAACTATACACTTAAAAATGGTTACAGGTATACCCTGGTGGAGTAGTAGTGGCTGGGCGTGGTCCACATACATCCAAAGGTCCCAGGTTCATTCCAGAGCTGGTGGGAATAGCCAAGATGAACAACTAAATAAAGTGAATGGAATGCTTCCTTCTCCTCTCTCTTCCAGCCTCTGCTCACCTGCATTCTTGCCTGCAGCTTTCCTCTACAACTGTACTTCTAAAGAGGCCCTGGCTGAGTATCCATTCATTGGATGGCTAACATGTGCTACCCAAAGAGTTCTTCAGAGAGGCCACAGGTCAAAACCTGGTTACACTGTCTACCTTGGCTCTTAGCCAAATCCTAGCTAGCGTTGACTGTGAGGCTCAGGTCTACACCTCCACAAAGCCACTGAGAAAAGACAGTTATCACTTTACGTGTTCACTTTGCTCATCTGAAATAAACAAGACTCAGGAACTCTCAAGACGAAAAGCTAATGAGACTTAAAAACTTTCATTGCCATATCTTTTTTTTTTTAAATTAATTGTATTGAAAGAACATCCTATAGATTTAAAGTACGTATCAGAGTAAATCCAATTCTGTACAGAGTACATAAGTTCACCACTATTTCAGTATTTCTTCCATCATACAATGAATCCCTGTCACCTGGCTCACTGTCATCCGCCTCACTGCCATATCTGAAATAAACAACGACGGACCATCTCTTAAGTTTCAAAAACCAAAATTAGACATCATCTTCTACATATTGATTGCCCGGGCAATTACTTCTTAACTGAAGATTTCTTTCTTTTATAGAAATTAAATCTGGACCATCTCTAACACTATTAGTGAGTGAAAAGTAACATAATTTATTTAAAAATGCTAAGTGTAAGAGGTTTTTATGCCTCCACTTTGGTACCGCTTGCCCCCGATAATTAAGATGGGATTGCGAACAACATTGGGAAAGATAATTCATGTCACCAGGATGAAACAAAAGCAAAATGTCAAAGCAGTGGAGATGCCAGATGGTACTTACAGAGATCACAGTCGGGTCTCCGCGCTGAATCTCTACTTTACTAGGAGACTGGAATTGCACAGGGAGGTAGCTTTTATGAGGATCACTGGTAAACACCATCTAGATAGGAAAGACGTTCCATATTTATGTTAACCACATTTTCCTCCAAAAGATTTCTCAAAATATATTTTCATTATATCAAAGCCAGTGGGTGGGGTTTTTTCCCCGAACTTTTTGCACACATTTCATGACCTGGAATTCATCTTTTTTTTTTTAATGGAAAGCTACAGAGAGGAATGAAGGCCAGCAGACAGGAAGAGAGAGGAGGAAGAAACATTTTTATTTTTATTTAGTTGTTCATCTTGGTTATGTTCACCTGCCCCAGAATGTGAACCAGGGTCCTTAGACTGCATTTGGACTGTACTTAGCTGAAGGCAGCAGACCTAACTGTTACTCTACCAGGGAGCTCCCGTCTTTTGATGTATGTTTAAATGACAAACGTTCTTCATTTTCTCTAAAATATTTCAAATATTTGTAATCTTAATAAAATCAGTTCTACACATGACTAAATAAACATGCGTTATATTGAAATCTTTGTTATCATTCCATGCAAAACGGTCACAAACTTTTTTTACAAAGGTCCTGTTGAGCCTAATAATGAATTAGAACTCAGTCACTCTAGGCCTGGGGAAAGGAGTATAGATGACCAGGAGTACCCTGTTTAAAAAAACTTTCAGTGGTAGATTGACTTCTGGATGGTGACTCTATAGGACGCACTTTTCGGTCACTCCCCATAGACACCAGAAAAAAAAAAAAAACCCACCTATTTTCCTGAGATAAACACCAAAAAACAATCGGCACTTCAGTTGGAGATGGGTCAGCTAACGACTAACGGTGGGTGAGGGCACCCAATGCGGTTCTCAGCTAAGCAACGGATTTGGATTTAGGATGGAGCTCGGGGGTCTCCAGATACGCAGTGAGGTGGAGGTTAGGGATTTCAGGACCAGCTGCAGAGGCAGCAAGAGGCAGGTCCCGTGGGGCTAAGATGAGGCGTCATGGAGGGCCAACTTGGGAGGGGTGAAAAGAAAGCCAGTGCACCAGGAGCTGAGCTGGAGCCCACACAGCGAGACTGTGTTGGGCGCAGCCATAACCGAAAATCAGTCAAATCAAATTCCTCCCACAACCATTTCATGCCAGAGCCTGGGGTCCACTGAGTGGAAATCCCACCCACCACATGTCTGCCCACCAGAAATCCTGCCCATCAGATACCCCACTGACTGGATCAGATACCCCACCAATTGGATTACAGTGAGAAGGCAGTCCCAAGCCCCAACACTACCTGCTAGCGCCACCTTGTGGGAAGAGGCAAAAATGCAGCCTGACTGTCAATCCTGTGCAAGTCAAACCTACACAATGCCAAGGAAACTGAACCCTCAGAAATACAAACAGAATGCCAAATAGAGCAAAGGCACAGAGAAATTTATGTGAAATAATGTATCCAATAAAAAACCGAGTGGAAAATCTGAATGCAGCAGATACACGTAAATTACCTGAAGAGGAATTTAGGGTAACAGTGACTAACATACTCAAGGGAATCCAGAAATCAGTAGAGGCAGTAAACGAGAATGTCAGGAAGCAAAGAGAAGAATTAAAACAAGACATCAAACAGGTAAGAGACACAATGACTAAATTAAAGAACTAAATAGAGAGGCTCAGCAATAATGGGTGAAGCCTCCAATAGAATCAGCGATCTGGAAGATAGGACAGAGAAACTCAATGAAGCAAACCAGCAAAAAGATAAAAAAAGTTCAAAGAATCAAAGGCAGTATTCAAGACCTCCGGGATAACAGGAAAAGGAACAATATTTACATCAAAGGGGGTCCCAAAGGAAGAGAGCGAAAAGGGGACAGAAATCATATTTGAAATAATAGATGAGAACTTCCCCAATCTGAAGAATGAAACAAGCCTCCAGATCCAGTAAGCTCAAAGAGTTCCTAATAAAAGAAATCCAAACAGAAATATACCTAGACACATTGACATAAAAATGTCAAAAATACAAGATAAAGAAAGACTATTAAAAGCAGCCAGAGAGGAGCCCCATAAGATTGTCAGCGCACTTCTCAAATAAAACGCCACAGGCCAAAAGGGAATGGTATAATATATTCAAAGTGCTGAAAGAAAAGGATTTTTAGCCTAGGATAATATATCCGGCAAGATTATCATTCAGAACTGATAGAATGATAAAAACTTTTTCTGACAAGCAAAAGTTAAAGGAGTACATCACCACAAAACCAGCTTTGCAAAAAATATTTAAGGATGCTCTATAAAGCATAAAGAAACCACACAGAAAAACAGTAAGACAGTAAATATTAAAAGTGGGAAGAGAAAAAAACAAAAATGTGGATAGTTAGAATGAGTGGAAGACTAACATGCTTTCAAATAAAATTAGGTAGTAAACATATAACTGTGAATGCTAACTTAAGGGGAACCTCAAAATACATCCCCAGAGAGAAAGCAAAGAAGAAAACAAAAGGCGAAATCAAAACACAACTGCACCCATCTGACCTAAAATTTTAGAGAAAGAGAATTAAGTCATCATCTAGAGCAACATAAAAAAGACAAATTATAAAATAACACTAAGCAGTTATCACCCTAAACGTTAATGCACTGAACTCACCAGCCAAATGCCACAGAGCAGCTGAATGGATTAAAAAGCATATCCCAACCTTCTGCTACAAAGCCCTTAGAAGAGATGAAATACTGTAATTTGAATCAACATGGATGGAACTAGAGGGGATTATACTAAGTGAAACAAGTTAAAAGAAGAAAGAAAGATACCAGATGACCTCACTCATAGGTGGAATGTGAAAAGACAAAACAAAGGAACAGATGAAACATAACCAACCCTGAAAATATCTGTACCAGAACTGAGGTTACCAAAAGGGAACGGGGCAGGCAAGGGCAAATGGTGGTGGAGCCCAGTGGACAATGGAAGAACACTTGGTGGTTTGGTGGAGGGCATGGTGTGTTGAAATATATCTAAGAAATGGGGAACTTAAATACAGGGAATTATTTTAATGTACAGAATAATTACTAGCTATTACTAACTATTGTGAAAAAAATGAACATGGTGCAATTTTTCTAGCAGTTAAATTCATTTTTGAAATCACCTTTATAATATTCTAGTACAAAGATTTTCAGAAAAAAAAAAAACTTTCAGTGGCCAAGTCCATCATTAGGTTTAAACTCCTCTACCTGAGTCTATCCTCTACCTGTTGCATAAATAGAGCCACACTTTCCCGAGTCATGTGTTACTTAGTGACAGGGATACACGCTGGGAAGTTTATTGTTACGCAATTTCATCTTGAAAACATCGGAGAATGTACTTACACAAACCTAGCTGGAACAGCTTTACTGCACACGTAGGCTACATGGCATAGCCTATTGGGACCACAGCTGCTATGTGGGTCCATCAGTGGCCAAACCATCATTAAGTGATACATGGCTATATGCAGGGCCCTATTTCCCACTGTTCAAACACACTGATCAGGCAGGGAAGTTACCTACATCACCTTCACACAAGTGCTTCCGACCACTCTACCTTTGCAGATACTGTTCCTTCCTCCAAAATGCCCCTTCCTTTGTCCTTCTACCCGCCCCCCAATTAGTCCCAGTATCCAAATCCTACCCTTCCACCTCAAAGTTCTCTCCTCATTAAAAAACACTCAACTCACAGAATTTAGCACTGAAAAGTATATGCCCTTATAAATCAATGTTAACAACTTCAAGGCAAGTGCAAATAATCGTCATGGTCCTGAGCATACAGAAGCTAGACATTTCTTAGAAGTCTCAGATTTGGGGTCAAAAACTTACATACTTACTTTTTTGCATGTATTTGTTTTTATATTAAAAATAAAAATTCCCCTCATAGCTCCCAAATAAAAGTGATAAACCCAGACGTTTCACTTTACAACTATACAAAGTTAGTAATGAATACATTTTAAGAAATGAATTCTGACCAATGTTTCAAGTACAAAGAATAATGACTGCTTGATACTATGCATGTAATGATTTAACAAGATAGGCCTGTTTCCAATAATTAAATTATTTCATAGATTATAATTATTAGAATGGTTATTAAAAATTATAAAGTCCTTTCAGTACTGAAGAACTTTTCTAATAAATTCAGCCTGAGAATTAGGCTGGATTCTCTGGGAGAATTACTTTCCCATAAAGGTTATCTAAAAGGATGGGTTGAGAATCCAAGAATGTGACAGTAAGTTGCCACTGAAGACATTATTTGTCATAATAGGAAGGATGAATCTATCTCTCTCTCCCTACTCTTAGCACCAAATGGGAAGAAACTAAGGAGAAAAATTAAGACATAAAAGCCTATTGCAGGCAACACTGGTGGAACAGTGATTTGGTCAACTGCCTTCAGTCAAGAACGTAGATCATATATCCCAGGGACCCAGGTTCAAGACCCAGAGCCAGGGTGAAAACCAAGATGAACAACTGAATAAAATAAATGATGTGTTTTTTCCTCTTCTCTCTTCCTGCCTATCTGTCTCTCTCTGCTCCCCATCATTCCTGCCTGTACCTTTCCTTAAAAATAAAAAAAAACCTAATGAAATAGAAGATTTTTTTCTCAAATAATTTAGAAGAAAAAAGTAAAATTTAGAAATTTTCTCCATATTTTAACTAGCAGTATGCATTTTTGTGACAATTCTTGATTTTAAAAACATATTCTAGCCCAATGAAACTCAAATGTGAACTTACATCAAACTGTACGTATATATGTAAATGTATACATGTGTGTATGTACGTATGCATGTATAAATCACCTGTAGGGCTTAATGAAGCAGTCTGTTGGGCCCTACCCTGGAATTTCTGATTCAGTTGGACTAAGGTTTGGCCTGAAAAAGTAGAATTTCTCACAGGTGCCCAAGTGATGCTGGTATCACTGGTGCGGGGACCACACTTTGAGAACCATTTCCTTTAACCCATACTTGTTTGTACTGAGATTATGTATTAAGTCAGAATTTACTCCCTATGTCCTTACTGGAAATCAGTCTGACTTCATTTGGAACTCCCCACCCAATTTTAGCTCATATTTTGGAGTTACTTTCATTGTCATGTTTTTCAACACCCAGAAGGAAACCATGTGACTAAGAATATACCAGGAGGTTAAGACAGTTAAGGTGAAGACCATCCAAGGACCTGGGTTTGAAACTCAGGGTCAGGGAGAAAAAAACAAACAGACTATGTCAGGAAAAGCATTTCACTTCTAATCAAAGTCAGTCTGCACCTTTAAAATTTAATAGCACATGCACTTCAAAATTAAAGGCGACTTTACACCTTAAAAAAAGGAAATAATTTTCCTATAAGTTGCATTTGAGAAACAAATTTCAAACTGCCAGTAAAACCAGTATTTTCCTATCTCACTGACCTATCCACTCAACAGTAGTACTGTTAACAGGGTCGCATCTAAGAAAGTAAAGATGAGGGCAAATAAATCCACAGTCATCTAGGATAAAACGATGTATTACGGGCAAAGTATTATTATAAAATTGGACTAGTTTGCCTCTAATGAGCATTGCATTTTTAAACTGTGTCAATATTCAGGAGAAACCAGGCAATATTTATAATCTGACAACAACGATGTTTGAAACAAACATGTGCCTATTGTAAAGAAATCTTTCGACGTTTTCTGCCTGGCCACAGTCCACATGCCCTTCTTCTTTACCTGATGGGCCCCGCAGTTCTGACAAAGTCCCTTGAGCATGGATGGCATCCGCTTGAGTGCTGCTGGCTTTCTGTAGTACAGGGGGTAAGCTTTGGCCATGCAGTTACTGATGTCTTTTGAGTCTGTTGCTGCCTGGATCTTAACTCTTTCACATCCCTGAGAAGAGCAGTAACTGTGGCCATCCCTGTGGCTTCTGGCTTTGAGATACAAGAATAGCAACCTGCACAAAACAGAAACCAATCCATTTGGATATTAGACTCAAAAACTTACAAAAATGCCTCAAATCAGCTCATGGCCAAAAGGGCTCTTCCTCTAATAAAGGAACTTTTCTTTAAAAGAAAAATAAATTATAAAACAAAGTGATTTTTCGTTCCTTAATATCCCCTAGGGTCATCGGTCAATACCACTTTAGAAAATATTTTTGATAACCTGATTCTAGACGTTAATAACGGTGACTTCTGCTTTGAATTAGTTCATTAGGTATTTAGGGAGGATGGAATTTGGCTTGGCTCAAAAATTCTTTGGAAAACTTTACACTTGTATTGAGTTTAGGACTCAGTAAATTAATATGGTTTAGTCTTTTGTTTGATGTTTGTTTATAAATCATTTTGGTTTAAGGGACAAATTGGAATAATAAAAACAGTAACTGTGACTTGTTTAGCTAAGGCCAAGATATGGTCTAAAATCAATTTCTATGATGTTTACTAAGAGCAGATGGGCCTAGGGTCCTTCTGTCTGTACTTCGGCCAAAAGCAAGCAAAAATGAACAGAACAGTTCCACCCACTCTGAATTATCCTCCTTCTCCCAAGATGAACAGAAAAGTAATTTCTGGACAGCAGTCCAACATCTATCAACATATTCTCCTAAAAAAAAAAAAGTAAGTCAAGTTTCTAAAAGACTTGATCAAATGTGAGTGATAACTGGAGATCAAGAATTCATAATTTAATATGAGGTCAATGAATAATGCAAAGTTCCAATTATGAGGTAAAAAAATAGGCCACTGTCCCAGCATCTAGTAATTTTACATATATATAAGGAATAAGAGGGACCTGATTAGGCATGTTTTAGAAATACCCAGATGAAGAAGTGTTTCCCATCTTTCTGTATATTCATTTAATCATTAATTTGTAATCACCAGACTGTTCTTTCACAAACTTAGGTGTTTCATTTATTTTTGTAGAAAATCAACTGAGAATGTGGAAGTTCTCTCATCTGGAGAATAAAAAAATCTAATTAAAATGGGAAATCACAGACAATTATAATAAGATCTAAGCTGATCAATAGGTTGCTGAAGGGCAAATGAAGTGAATCTTATTCAAAGGCTAACAAAGTACATGACTAAACCCCAGCTTCCTTCCCCCAACCAATCTTGCGACCTTATCCAAAATCTGAAATTTCTGTCTTTCCCCAAACATGCCATGCCACATTCTCCCATGCCTCCATGCATTTATCCACACTGTGCCTGGAACACCTCACCCATCTCTTTTCCATCTCCTCCAGCTCATTCCTCAAGTGTTAGCTCCCAGTACCACCTTCTTGGGATGTCATGTTACCTCAGGCACTGGTACCCCAAAAGGCACACTGGACATATAACATTTAAACCTTTCACTCTCTAATTACTTGCTTTCCATGCCCATATCGTTCAATAGAGTGCTTTTGCAGAGGAAATGCATCTGATTTGCTTTGGCATTTTTCTAGAACCCATACAATGGCATATAGTAGGAATGTCAGCTTAAGGAATGGACAGTGACACAGCATGCTACTTGCTGGAAGCAGACAGGAGAGCAAGCCTACTATAACCCAAAGGCTGAGAGACTGAAACTGGATAAAAGTAGACAAAGCCACCAGGACCCCAGGTGAACAGGATTAGAATTAAAAAGTGGAAAGGTGCAGCCTAGAGAGAGTTGAAAGCAAATATGCCATGGTTATACAGTGAGTTTTAAGCACCCAAGGTCAATTTGAGAGATAGCCTTTAAGGATGAGACAAAATTTCACTGAAATATAAACTGTATTCCATGTAAATAATCATCTTAAAGAATTATTATGGACAAACATTTTAATTTTCAATTGAGCCTTCTGGTTCTTTACTGACAGAAAATTTCTTCCTAAATGGTCTTAATAGGTAGATGTAAACATCTTCACTCCATTGCTAGTGCCAACTATAATTACAAGTCATTTCTGTTCTCTGCTAAACCTCTAATAGTGATGAGCAGTAGGAATTACCCACATCAGCTGCTTTTCTAAACACCCATCACAGCATAGCCTATTCTTAGTTCTGCTTAAGAACTAGTAATTTCACCACTCAAGAAAAATAGCAATAATTCCCATTCACTGGTTGCACCAAATTACCCTGTGCTGGAGTCAAAATAGAATTTCCTCTCAGACTGCTTCTTCTGCAGCTCTTCTAATGAAAACACAGGCTCGTATTCCTCTATTTTAGACAGTGAGCCATTCTGCCGCCGCAAAAAACCAAAGGAAATCTGAAAACTTGTGTTGGATGGGTAGCAGAGGCCAACTCGAATCCAGTCATCCCTACAAAGGAGAGACAATAAACAATGGATCACCTCTGAGCCAACGGTTTTTGAGGATGATAGCCTATGTACATTTTAACCAAAATTTTCCTCCTCTTTGGATTTCTTCCAGGTACTGAGCCCTTCCACAACGGAAGTCCTGAACCCCAACATGTTAGCAAATCATCCCTCTTTATCTGTTATCCAAACTCTTGAATATATTTATAATAATAATATGCCTCCTACACACCCCACACCCCACCAAAAATCTTGGTCTCAAGAGGACTCCAAGGAATGTGAATAGAAGTTGGATAAAATACAATTAGAGGCTGTCAACGGATAACAAAATTAAGTGAGCTGCTTGGGTACTAGATGTGCTAAGATAGAAAAAATAGTAATTGCCTGATGATGGGAGTGTACACTGGCAAAATGTCTTCAAAAATTGTTTTGCTGATAAATACATTTTTATCTTTTACAGTCACATTAGGGTAAATTTGTAGCAGCAAAATTGCTGGATATAAAGATACGTTTTGTTTTTGTTTTAACTTCTGATGCATTCCCAAACTGTTGTAGTGATTTTTCTTGCCAACTGCCTTTAAGTACAAAATTAAAACTTTCAGAAAACCATTAAAAATGTTTCCCCTTTTTTTATCATTTGCTTTTTGTAAATTGTGATGAAATATATGCAAAATTTTAGCCATTTTTAACACTACAGTTCAGTGGAATTAAATACATTCACAAGGCTATGCCACCATTACCACCACTCAACATTCCCAGAACTTCTGAATCATCCTAAAGAATTTTTAAACAATATGTTATAGGGCCTTAAAGTTGTTCACATGGGTTTTGCCTAATAATCCCACTAAAGAGTTAGAAATGCAGGCCAAAAATGTGTAAGAAAAGATGTCCTATGCTGTACTATTTTTAACAGCAAAATAAAAGCCAGGAGAAAACTAAAAGGCTCATGTGGGAAGGAAGTAGTTAAATAAATGTTGGCATATCTATATGCTCAGGAAACACTTCAGAAAGGAGAACACTACAAATGTTTGAAACAGCTCTTTTTGATTAGAAGAAATAGATTATTTTAATTTTTTTCCAGTTGCCCTGTATTTTATTTAATAAAATAAGTACAGCTTTGTAACTTCTAATGTGTTATTTTCAGAAATGACATTGACAAAATTTGTGACCTCTCCATGATTATATTAAACTTGGAAAAAAGTTTCTCCACTTCTTCCTCTTGCCTCTGCCCATGATGTAAGTTTTACAAACAAAATTTCGCTGAATGTCAAGCCCAAGTGAATTTTTCTAAACTTCTGGACTCACCCTTTTTTCACACTTAAATGTTTTATTTGCCCAGTATTTTTTTCAAAAGTTATATACTGACAGAATCCTGCATATAGTTGGTTGTCACATTTTGCCTCAAATTTATAACCTGACAGATACAGCTTTCTTTCTGCATTGCCATTCATTCTTTGACATTTCTTCTCTGACCTAACAACTATTTCTCCCTTTCATTGACTTCTCTGCAGCCTACTGGTGGTGGCGCTCACGTCAGATTGGGCTTTTAGAGACCAGACTGTGAACATAACATGGATTAAATATAGAGGTAGGAAGACTGAGTAGGAGACTGCTGAAGGGATCAAGGCAAGAGATGATGATGGTGTACACTCAGTCATCAGCAGTGGGAGTAGACACAGTAGAGATATCTAGGCAACATTAAAGAGAATCAACAGGGCTTGGTCACAATGGATGGCGAGATGATGGTAAAGGAAGAGTCAAGGATGAGTCCTGGCAGGTCTTGGCAAGAGCCAAAGACCTAGCATCTCAAAATAAAGGCATCCAACCACAATGTTTCCCTGCCTTGGAAGTGATCTATTTAGAGCTGAATTCCTACACCTTCTGTGTCCAGCCCTGTTAATTTCAATTAGGTGTTTTAAGAGCATTCTGACAAGTCATAACTTTAAGACCAGTCAGCTGAACAAGTAATTTCAATTTCCAGGTACATCTTGGGGCAGTTTCATGGAGCCCCAAAGGTTAGCCATCACCTATATCTAAGATTGTTTTACCTCTTCCTTTCAAAACGGTCCCATCCCTCCTTTCTAGTTTCCATCTTTTGACTTCCTTCCACACACTCAATGTTCCCATCAGGCCGAATCCCCAGCATTCCCTGAATACTACCTACCCTTTCTCAATACTACTGTAGAGACACAGAGTTAGTGCTCTGTGACAAAACTGATCACTGAATCAGTTTCCCTTCCTCAGTGCAGTCTGGACAAACTTTCTTTGACAGAATTAATTACTTAATTCTCTGTCCACTAAAAAAAAGAATTGGTTGATTGATTTACACTTTTTTTTTTAACCTGTATACTGTGAGCATCTAGAAGGCAAGTACTTTTCTTATTTATCTTTACATCAATTGGCACATAGTAAACACTCAAATAAATAAATATAAAATTTGAGCCTTTACTGAAAGTGATATTATTATGAAAGACAATTGAGAAATCAAGAAAGATAGAAAGATGCACTGAGGCCTGGGTCATACATACCTGGAATCCATTCCATAAATCTTCCACCTCTTACTCATAAGACATTACTACTCAATCACACCACTCTCTTCTGTCAAGACTAAAACTGGCCTCAAGAAATGTAAAAATTCCCAGGTAACCAAGTGCTCAGGTTCAACACAGATAAAACCTCTTTCCCTCCCAGCTATGGGGAATTCAATTATTCAGTAAATTGTATAAAAAACTCTTGTTAAATGATTTTCTGCACATAATACCTTGAACAAAGAGAAAAGAAATGCTTTTAAAATGACAGGATTCAATTTATATAATCTCCTAATTCCATCAGCATAAAATGGAGAGCCTCCCCAAGAAGGAGCAAAGTGCCTGAAATTGACATTCTTTATTTGCTGCAAAGGAGATATGTTATTATTTTTTACCACTAAATTACTATTTGCTCAACTATGGAATAACAGTAATAGAAACATACTTATTGAAGTTTATGAGGTATAGAAAAGCGGTCCGTGGTGCCGGCCCATTCCAGTGGATGGTGTAGCCCTTCTCCAGCATGATCACAGGCTGGTACTGTGGAAAGGTAGCCTTCTGATTAATGCCCCGGAGCACCATGGGGTTGGAAGGGTACTCATCTCGTACGATGGTCATAGTAAGATTCTGAGTGCTCCAAGTCTGCACATAGATCTTCAAAGAAGAATTAAGAATTAAAGGGAAGAGAAGGAATATTTAAAGGGCTAAGCAAACATTTCTAGCACAAAGCCAAATATCTACTTTCAAGAGAGATTCTGTGATCTGTGCCAGACTAATTAGTAGTGACCAACTTCATCCTTGTCTGCTTTAACTGGAATGGTAAAAACAGGCCATGTGTGATGCTAGCCAAGATCTCCCTCATCTTCCACCACAGCGGCTGGCTTATTCATCAGAATATGAAACCTTTGTGGCTTAAATAGCTGGTCAAAGAAATCCCTCAATCTGAAGAACATATATACAAAAATTTAGTAAACGCATGTGAAAACCGATATCCTCCAGCCAAATCTTAGAGATTTTCCTCTAGCCAAGAGTTGGAAAATGTAAATATCTTAGAGACTTGGTTTCCAATTTTCCATGACCTACATCAGTCCAAGTCATTTTTTCACTTATTCCAAAAAAATTATAAAACGCTCTGCAAAAAACTAAAAAAAAACCATATTAAACTGAGACAAATGTGAAAGTTCTGATTTAGTCCAGTGGCATCTGAGCCCCTTGCTGTGTCAGAACAAAGCCTCCCCCAATGATGCTTCCAAAGAATAGACCTCAGAACATCTTCGTAAAGCAGGTGAGCATCCTGTAACAGAATGCCCTAGAAATACTAAAACATTTGTAAAATATTGATGTTTAATCCAGAGAACTTCTGTTTTTATTTTTTTCTTTCTGTCATTTCTAGTTTTGTCCATATGGAGACCTCAATATACACCCATTGGGCCAGAAAATCTTAACTCCCTTTTATGTTTGACTACTTTGATACAAAGCTCCTCTGATTAAAGATTTAAAATAAAGACAGGAAAAAACATTTTAGACTACAGTCTTCATTTAAATATATTTAACATGAGTTTTATATGTTATTTATTTTAAAATGTTTTTTTAATCTAAAATAGTTATCTGTCTATAAAGTTGTACCTCTCCTGTCTTTTTTCAAATCTTAGGACTTGAGGTGGCACATGTAACCTTTATTTTCCTCATGTTATCACCTTTCTTCCTGTGTGCCTTGATCCCTTGGGTCAGCAAAAGGCAGACATTCCATTAAAATACATTTTGAAGTAGCTAAATAATGATTATTATCTTGAGATTCAGCTGCTTCTATCTTCTGCCAAAACACACACGAAATCAGACTTTATTTCTAACTAACAACAAAGAGCTGGCGATCAGGCTCCATTCTCAAATTCCAAATTCCCAGAAGAAAATTTCTGACCTGTGACCACCTTCTATTCCCAGAACCTAGCAGGAAGTTATTAGAGAAGTTATTTCTTTCTTCATCTCCAAATAAAAATAAAATTACTACTCTTCCTTGTAAGATAAAAAGATCAAATTCATATTCTCAAATACATCAGAAATCCAAAGAGTTTACAGGCATATTTGTAATTATTTTTAAAATACAAAGTTTTCATTAGTTAGTACCTACTATATTGGAATACACACACCTATGAATACACACAACTAGAAAAGGACTAAAAGAAAAGCTCAAAAAAAGACAGTTTTTTATTCTTGCTTTTATTTTAATTCCTGAATGTTTATATATTCCCAGGTACTGATGGGTCAGTTTAATTTTAGGACTTAATTCTGATTAAGAATAAAATGAGTGAAAAAGAATTTTTAATGTTCTTTTTCTTCTTTATTTTGCTGTAGTTAATTCCCTATTACAGAACTTATGCAAGCACATTTTTTGTTGTTGTTGTTGTTCACAGGAATGGGAAATTCCATAATAAAGAAGCTAATATTCCATTAAAATAAACCATAAAATCTCTCCTATCTTCATTCCACCTAATCCCTTTGCTTTGTCTATATAGATAGAAATCTTTTTAAGGTTTTTTTAATTTAAGAATATAGCACACATGAAACATGTAATTTTATAATATATAGTTATAATATAAACTCATAATGAAATTATATAAAAATTTTATTTAAAAATTAAGTAAAAATTAAGTATTCAAGTAGACTGAAGTAGTTTTTAATCATCGTATAACATTTTTCTTTCGCAAAAATGAAAATAAAATATAAGAAAGAAAAACAAAGAAAAAGAAAAGAAAGAAAGAGAAAGCAAGAAAAAGAAAAAGAAAGAAAGAAAAGAAAAAAAGAGAAAGAAAACAGCTTGGAACTTACAAATCCCTATCAATGTTTACTTTCAAATTACTATTGTTAAGCGATTTACTTATTTTCATGATACACCTATTGTTCCTAATAATTATAAAATCTCATTTGTCTTATTAATGAGCAAAAACTCTTTGATTATAGACATTAACCAGCAGACATAGGTCTGAAGCATCCATGACTCTGTCTTTCCTTGAAATTTATTTTTCTTGTTTCCAAAAAAATGTATGCCTATTGTCGAACATTTAGAAAAAAATAGAGAAAAAAAGAAAACGTTTCCCAGGTCTATTGCCTAGGAATAAACTTTAACATTTTCAAAACCAAAATGCATACGACATCCTTTAATAGTCACAAAGTCAGAAGAACGATGACGAATTCTTGGACTCACTATGGAAGGCTACGGTAGAAACCACATAGACATCAGGAGACTCAGGACGTAGAAATACAGGAGCCGACAAACATACTCTTCCCGGGCACTAGCCAGAATTCAACAAGGGGCTGTAGTACAGAACTGACAGAACCCAGGAAGAACCTACCATACAAATAAGAGCTTTTAAGCAGCAAATCCGTGAGGGAGACTTCTTTCCTGACTTTTTAGCTATTAGAGTACAGTTGCCCTTGGAAGATTCCTTGCTCTTCCCCTCCTCCTCTCCATGTTTCCAGTATCCTTTTCCTTTATCATTTATCTCCCTTTCTTTAAATCCTGCATGTATCGCAAATGACAGTAGTATTCTATGGAATGGGGGACCTCCATTCAGCAATCTCTTCCAGTCATCCAAATATCACCATTAAAATCATCTTAGCAACTCAAAGTCCTGCTCCTCAAAAAATACTCACTGTAGAGAGCCCTTCACTAGAGTCACTTCACTAGACGCTTTTCATATATTTGAGCATTCTTTCTTCACAAAGGCCTTGTATGAGAGGAACTATTATCATCCACGTGCACAGACACAGAGCAGTTCATCACCTTACTCCAACTCACTTAATATAAAACCCAGATTGAAACTCTGGCAGTATAGCTCCAGAGCATGTGTTCTTAACATACTACTTCTCAAATTAATCCATCCTCTTACATTGGACATTCAAACTATTAAATTCATGAACAGGTTAATGCTTACAAAAAAGTGTTTCCCAATCTATCTCATCATCCCCTTCACAGTCTCATCGATATAATACCCTAACAAAATTCAAAGGCTATTCTTGGCATGTTTTCCTTTTCTACTCATATCCAATTCCCAGAAAAATCTCTGGGAACATCACCTTTTCTAAGTCACATATTGATATTCTACCTCAAAAATCACATTCCTTAATTTCATACAAATAAAAATCTCGAAAACAAAAAAAAATAAAACTCCTTTTTATAGCCATAGTTGTAGAATGGCAAGAAAACCTGGCCTGGGGGTCAAGACATATGGGTTCTTACCTCCATCTAATCCCAAACGTATTTAACCAAGGGCAAAGTATCTCACTGCTTCACTCACTTATCCACTTGCTAAATTGGAGAGGGAGAACTTTAAATAAAATTCTTGAAGTCCATGATTCCTAATACATTTTTTTTTTCCTAAAGAAAAATCATACTTCACTGCAAAGTACTAATCACACAGAAGAGTGAAGAGTCCTCCTCACAGAAGTAGGGCTGTCAGCTGTCATAAGACATCAGGCATGAAGAGCATTCTAGCCTACCTGGGCATAGTTTCCACTGCACACCACTGCGTTCCATTTGGTGACATTCACACAACTTGGATGTCGGATCAGGTAGTTATCAATTCTTCCCACATAAGCATCCTTGAATCCTGTCACAGAGCCATCAACGTCGTGGAATATGGAATTCTTATCACCATCGAGCTCACAATCTTCAAACCAGGGACCAGGTTTTCCAAAGAAGACATTCAGAGATACCTGACAGCAACAATAAACAAGGACATGAGGAAGCGGAAGCTGCAGCCATCTTGGTTGGGAGTTCCTTAGAGGATCCAACTGCATATTCATTACAACCTGCTTTCAGCTGAGAGCAGTTCTGAAACTGTTCAGAGTTGTCAATAACAGCACCCAGTGCATCAGTTTCTAATTAACTTTGACATGCTAACAGGGCAGGGGGTGACCTCCAAAGATTCTTAATGTAGCAAATGTTAAACTTCGTCTTTGTCTTTAGGTTTTTTTGTTTTTGTTTTTGGCTTTTTTTTTTCCATTTAAAAACTATAACCTAATCTCCAGACAAAGCCAGTCTTTGGTAAGAGAAATCAGAACAGTTGTTAAAATTATCAAGTGTACACTTAAGATCTAAGCATCTCCCTTGTATGCAAATTATGCTTCAATTAAATAAACTAAAAATCTCTATCTTACGGTAAATCATTGTATTCCATTCCAAATGCTTTAGTTATTTGTTCATAGGATTCCCTCACCAAAAAAAAAGTTACTTATACAGTTCAATATAGAAACATGTAAGTACTGACATCATATGGCTGGGTGATCACTGATGTCACGAGAATCTGCCAAAAGATTACTTCCACACCCAGCTCAGTAACTCATGTCAGAGTTCATTTGAAGCCTTTATTGAACACACACAGCTGTAACTTGTACTGCAGGCGACAGGCTGTATAGTCTTTAGCTGAGTATTAGTGGTCAATTACTAATGTTATTCAAGCCACACACATTTCTCATTGTTTTTATGCACTTGTTGCTTGGGATGTTTGAAAATTAACTGAACATCTAAATGATAAGCAATTCAATGGGAGAACAGTGATGTTTGGGACATGTAGCTCTACGTTCTTAGTTGTTGCCTTTTTTCTCTTTTCCCTTGTACTCCCTCTGATTCAATCTAAGAGAATTTTGCAGCATAGATTCCACCTTTTTAGGAAGAACAAACTTTGCAAGGCAGTGTGTTTACAAACTGGTCCCAGAGCCTCACCCCATGGAGAATTCCAGGCTGATGAACCACCAGACTTCAACAGCATGGATTCTCTGTGGCTGTTAGAACTAAGGAATCTACAACAACTGGATGTCTAACAAACTACTTTTCAGTATAACCTTATCAGGAGTCACTAAACTCTATGCATGGGAAAGTACGGGGAGATCCATGTGGGCTATGATGGAACAGTCAACTTCCACACTGAAAGGCTGACCCAGGATCTGCCCAATTTATTTCTATTTATGTGGGAAGCAATCTCCCTGAGTAGCCCTTCCTCCCCTCCTGCAGTCATGTGGCCTGAAAGAGACCCAGCCAACTAAGATGACATCCCACTTTGCACCTGTGCCATGACTCAGCTATTCTAGAAAACCAATATAGACTTTGGTAAACTATCCCGTTCTATTTTAAATTGGGCAACCACAAACTTTGCTGTGGGTGCAAATGAGAAGACGATGACCCGCCTGGCAGCCATGGCTGCCTGAGGGAACAGGAGCAAGAGGCTGAGACTCAAGCTTGCCATGTCACAGTCATCTTGGAACATGTGGCACCATGGAGGAAGGCTGTCCTATGTAGTAAGGTCAACAGGTACTAATGAAACTGCTTATAAAAAACAAATTATTTTGGTCAGTACTTCATTGTAAACAATTATTTCCAACTTTTCAATCTACATAAAAACCTTTCAAGCTTGTATCAGAGATAACCCAGTTTTTATATCAGAAACCCAATAGGTATCACAATGCTCCAGTATTGCTCTTCATTCCCAATCTTTTATCCTCCTGAGGTCCCAGACAAGTAAAATACCAAGCAGAGCTCAAGTCTCTGTGAGATACTACACTGAATTTCTCCAAATCATAGGTCCTCTCTTCTTCCTCTGAAACTATAATCCCTATGTCATCACTTTAAGTCATTTTCTCTTTTAAGACATTACTTGGGTGACAAAAATAGCCCAAGTCATGTAAGATTGTGCTTCTCACCATGAACTCAATGGGACAGAGTGCATAGAATGAGGAGCTGTTTTTTCATATAGCTCTCCTCCTAGTTGTAAAGATTCTAGGAAATCATGTGTTTGTGTTTTTGTCATTGGTAATACGCTAACCCTTTTTCTCCCATCATAGTTGCTGTGTAGCAAACTTAAGAACCTACTTACATGTGGACCAAATTTCACAAAAGAGATGTTATTCCTGGGTGTTATCTGCCAGGAATTCTTCATGAGGAAGCCAATGGCACTGGTATACCTATCGAAAGTTGGCACGTATTTTTTGAAAGTGCATCTGGTGAGATGAATGGGCCCATCATAAATCTGAAAACCTCTGATTGGGAATGTCCTGTTGAAATACAAAATTTATTTTATTTTAATGCACATGGTTCTGCCCCTTTAACAACACAGCACTTCATGTTTGTTTTATAAACATTGTTGATTACCCTGTGTGCTCTAAGCATAATTCTAGGATGCAGTGGTAAGCAAGACAAAATCTGAATCAAATGAAACAAACTGTAGTGGGAAAGGCAAACAGAAAAATAAAGGATAATTTCAGGTAGTAAGTGTTATGGAGACAATAGGAGAGTAATACAATAGATAGGACAGAAGAAATACACTATTTCGATTAGAATGAAGGCCTCTCTGAAGACGTAACTTTCACTTCCTTGAAGCAGCTCAGCTAAGACCTTTCATTTGATAACTTGCATACTATAGTTTTGATTCTGAAATTTCTAGCATAAGAACAAAAGACAAATCTGCTTAAACAGTGAGAACCTCCTTTCAAGCCACTAGATGGTAGTAATAAAGTAAAATAATATACTTAAAAGTATAAAGTGTAAGTCCTTAAGGCTTATTATGTCAAAGGAGCTAGAGAAATTCATTTTATTCTTTTTTCTTTCTGTTCAAACACACACTCCTTAACCTACTAATCATATATCATTAACCATAATTAAAGTGCAAAACCCATAATACTGCAGATTCCTTAAGTGTCTCTTCTATTAAATTCTTCAGTGGTTTGCAGAGAATTTCTATAGCAACTAATTAGTTTATAACTTGGCAGTGTTTTACTAAAATGTAGCATATATGCTAGCAAGAAAATCAAATAGCTTAGTTAAAAATCTATGCATCATGATGTCTTTCTAAGGATACATTCCGAAAGGGCACTCTCTCATAGAAAAGATTATAAAAATACAATAAAATAAAAACTAGATCCCCTGATCAACAAGGATTATTTGTTTTGGAAAATGCTCCTTAGCAAAGAGAAGCAGAGGCAACCCTATGTGCCAGTTACAGAAAATGTGTATCACATTAGAAAAGTCATTCCCTCAATCCTCACCTCTATGTCCCCCGCTTTGCCCCATTCTCCTGATCTGGCCTAGCCCAATGTCCAGATTGTAGTATATTACTTTAAGGGAGTTACTGCTTGATGAATTCTGATCTTAACTCTAGCATAAAGCCTTTAGAACTCTAGTTTTTCTCTCCCTGGTTTTCTCAAAAAGGAAAATGAGGACACCACTAAAATATGTCTCAGAAGTGAAGTATGGATTAATTACTTACTAATTCCTAAAAGTTCTCAAAGATCATTCTAGAGCTAAGTATCATTTTAGTGACTATATATATGATTACAATGACAGAAAAAAGTGCCAAAGTCTTCTACCATCCCCCTTCAACATCTGAAACACTTAATTATACAGCTGTGGTCAGGTCTGAAGTCAGTTTTGGCATCTATCAACTTATTTTCTAGGATTATTTTCAGTAGGTAATTTCCTTTTTCGAGTGGTTATTTCTGAAAACCAACATCATAAATTGAAGGAAAAAACCCTGATATTGTAAAAGTAAATAAATAAAAATCATTGATGGGATTAAATGAAATCAGAAAAAAAAAACAAAAGGTTTTCAAGCATAAATATGTATCATAAATATATATGCTAAAATTCTTATGAAGGAGTGGATTAGAAATAAGCCTTTGTTAGAAAAAAATCAATTTATTCAATTAAAATAGCAAATAACTTTCATTTTTAAATGTCAATGTTCTCAATATATACTGTATTTCTGTATTTTAAAAAATGTATGATTAATACAATAAAAACAATTTTAAAAGACTTAACAAATGTAAAACATATATTGTATTATAAAACAATGTTATCTCAATAAAAAACGTAAAAATAAAAACCAAGTAAAATATCATTAAATACTGTTTCCTTATTTTTCTTTATATATGATCATTTTTCTAGATAAATTAACAAGGAAAAAAATAGCAGGCTCACTCTGTTAGCCATACATCCCAAGGTCCCAGGTTCATGTCCTGGGGCCAATGGGAAAACCAAGATAAACAACTAAATAAAATAAATAAAGTGCTTCTTCCTCCTCTTTCTTCCTGCCTGCCTTCCTCTACTCACCTTCATATCTGCCTGCACCTTTCCTTTAAAAAAATATGATAACAAAATCTATGAAGTGCACAACAATTAATGTTCTAGAATTCCAGAGGTTAAAACACAATAATAATAATAGAGTAGTAGTAGCAGTAGTAATAAGAAAAATGAAAAATATCTCACAGTGGGAACAAATCCCTGCCAATAATAAACCAATAATAATAATAATAATAATAATAAGCCAATCTATGTAAGAATCCAGGATTATTAGAGAAATTTACCTAAGGTTTAGGTTTTCACTTACTGTTTCAATTTAACACTCTGCTGCTAAAGCAGTTCTTACCTGTTCCTGGGTAATGTTCGAGCCTTCTGGTCTATTCCTCCAGTGCCTACATACTTGTTTTGACCACCTACAAAGCCGTAATTCCTGCTCTCCCCAACAAAGAGAGATTCAGAGGCCTCTTGGCTAGAACCTTCATCACTTGGGAAGCTTCCATCACTGTTAAAATGCAAATAATCATTAACCACATTTGAACTTCCAATGAAAGCAAGCTATAACTTTAAAAGCTAAAAATTTTCAAAGCACCCCCATTAGCTTTTTCTAACATAGATTATCACATCACCAAAAGGTGCTTCTAAAACTGTGAACACATCTCATAAATGAATGTGTGATATGCAGATTAAGTATGAACAAATAAACTTTAAGTTAGCAAATGATAACTGGTAATTTGGTTATTATTGTAAGCAGCAATATTACAAATAAGGAGAATATATTTGGCCATGTTTCATGTTTCATATGATGATGAAAATAACTGTTCTTTGAAGAAAAGTATATAACAAAAAATGTTCAGTTCTTAAAGATAATTGCAAAATGAGAATAGCTACTTAGAAAATATATAATCTGCTTTTAGCTTTTAATCCTTTCCTCATTTCAAGATCTTTAGTCTTAACAAGCTTAAGCAATCTCTTCTAAACAAAAATATGATGAACCTACCCTTCTGTGGAATCCCAACTATATTAACCTACTTCTTTGCATGAACTGAATTCATCAATAAAAATGCTTTTTCAGCCCTCTAGTGCTATCATTTTTTAATGCTATGAAATGATATAACATTCCTGTGTGCATTTAAAAAAAAGTTATTTTTACCTTATAGCTTTGAAATAGTCATATTTTTCAAGGAAATTACAAACCTGGCAAAGGTCAGTCCTATTCCGTTATCTGCAAATCTGTAAGAGAAAAGAGAAGGAAACATTTTACCCACATCATGTAAGAAGAGAGACTTCTCTTAGTATTTAATTGAAATCCACTAACATTGATTCTTTAAAACCACAAAATTAAGTTTGACTTCACAATAACTAAAAGCACAGACTCCACAGTGAAGGCACGTAGCTTTAAATGAGCTTAGCTGTGTGACCTTGTGCAAATTATTCAATCTCTCTTTCCCTCCTCAGTTTTCTGACCTATCAGTTGAAATAATTATATAACCTTCTTCATAGGATACTTGAGAACATTAAACATACTAATTTCAACCATATAGAACAGTGTTTGGCTAACAGCAAGCAGCATACAAGTGTTAGTTATAATTATTTTCATAATTACTATTAAAAACAATTCAATCATGGTATTTTCTTCAAAACTTCTCAACACTAATATCCAATATAAAACACCAAAAATCTAATGTCAGTGTCAAAAGGAAATGTTTTTCTATACTGTTAAACACCTGATCTTAGCTCAACATATACCAGAATTCCCCTAAAATTATACAGGTGGAAAAAATAAGATGCTTATTGCCTCAAATTATTCTAAGACATAAGTAAACAGACTTATTAAGGTGGAATTCACAACTTCTGCTTTGAATGGCAGCAGCAGAACATCAGAAAAGATCTAAGGAGTTTCCAAGGAGGAAAAACGTTCAGTAGTTTCAAAATCTTTACTTAGCTCTCTGAGATAGGCCATGTCTGCTACATAAAGTTAAATTCCAAGTTTCTATTCAATCTCATCAAAAAAACTCATGTCATCAGACAAGTTCAGTTCCAATAAAGGCAGCAGAATGAGAATTACAACATTAGCATTAACGTACTTCCTCAGAACTTGTCTCATCTATTAATAATAATAACTGGATTCCAGAAACACTGTACTTTCCATCTAAGGGGTTCTTAAAAACAGTGTAAAATACAACTAATTCAGTGTCATCAGATCATAACGTTAGAGGATACCCACGCTGAATTCTTAACGATAATGTCTCCGCCTCTGACCCAAGCTCCATTGTCATTATTTTTAAAAGCAATGAGCCTGTCAATTAAAGCAGCAACACGTGGCTTTTCAGGGTCTGCATCCTCATGCGGTCGAAACCTTGGGGGTAAAAAAAAAATTTTTAAAGTAATAAAAATCAGCTATTTACAATTATAAGCATTAGTGCCCAAAGGCTGAATTTAAATTTGACCAAAAACCAAGGGAAAAAAAAACCTTAAACACAACTTAATTTTTGTATTGCAAATATTAAAAGAAAAATTATATTTATTTGCACACAGGTGTTCACAGAAATGCTTTCATATCTTATTCTTTTAGTGCATATTTAGAATAGATACTGAAGAACATTCTAAGCACTAAAACTATTTCAAAACAAAAAGACTTCAGACCAGGAAATCTGCATGTCTTCACAAGTTCATTAGCTTTGTGATACTAACATACACTGACTGAAAAAATTAGTCATATTTCAACATACATATATGTGCATGAGCGTACTATGAGTTGTATGCTGAAAAATGTTTTAGATATAGAGAGAAAACTGGGTTTAATATCCTAAATTGAAAATAGATTGTATTTCATTTTAAAAAGACAATTTCTATCTTAATGTTACAAAGTTGGGGGGACAGAGGAAAACTAGACAATTTTACAAAAGTGAATTCAGCAGATTAAGGTTTTCAATGAGGAAAAAAATCATTTGCACAAAAGCTGTTGTCACAGCTGCTGGCATACAGTAAGTGTTCATTAGATGTAAATAATGGTTGCTGTGCCCTAGTGGAGCAGTGGTTTTGTCAGCCACCTTTAGCCGGCATGGTCCACATACATCCTCAGGACCTGGGTTCACATTCTGACAGGGAAAGCCAAGATACACACCTACATAAAATAAAGGTGTGCCCTGGTGGAGAACTGGTTAGGTCAATGATCTCTGAAGGAGCAAGCTACATACCCCTGAGTTCAAGTCCTGGGCCCAGAGGAAAGCAACCAGTGTGAACAACCAAATAAAAACGAGATGGAGATTTTTCTTCCTCCTCTCTCTGACTGCCTGCCTGACTGTTCACCTTCATTCCTGCCTGAACCTTTCCTTTAAAAATTTATTTCAAAAAGCATATTGTGGGGAAAGGAGTTACGCATAGAGAAGAGAAAATGCAAAGGGATCTTAGACATGAATGAGCTTGGCGTGTTCAAGAAACAACAAAAAAGTAGGAAGTAAGAGGGAACATATTAGGGGCAACCAGGTAACAACTGATTCTTGATTCTAAATACAACAGGAAAACCAGAGAGAGGAATGGTAGTTTCCAGGGGCTCAGAAAAAGGGGGAAATTGAGAGGTGATGGTCAAAGGGCACAAAATTTTATTTCTGCAAGATAAATACCTTGTATACAGTACACTATCTCTGGCTAACGATACTGTATTGTATAATTAAAATCTGCTGTAAGGGTAGGTCCTATAGTAAGAGTTCTTATCACAAAACATTTTTCTAACTTAAAGTAATAATAGCAATATAGAAGGTGGAAGGAAAGTCTGGAGAATGAGAGCTATGTCTATGGTCTTGATGATGGTGATGATTTCATGGGTGTGTACTTATCCCTAAATTCATCTACTTGTACATGTTAAATATATACAGCTGTTACAAGTCAGTCACACTTCAATACAATAGATGGAGGGAGAGAGGGAGGTGGGAGGGAGGAGAGAGGGAGGGAGAGAGGTAGAGGGATGGTTGGGATGAGAAGCCACGGGACCCGTGAAATAAGAGAAGCAACTAGATTTTGTATTTTTGAAAACTGGTTTACTAGCCGCTACTTGGTGAAAGAAACATAAAAAATAGACTGTAAGGAAACCAGTCTGGAGGATGATGATGCTTCAAACGATTGTGGTGTGGACTGGGGCAGCAATACTGAAGATAAAAGCTCTATATATCCACCCTTAGATTGTGTCTATGACCAAGGTTCTTACACTGAACAGCTCTGATAAGGGACAGAAAGTCTGACTCTGAGCCCTCACCCACTTTTCTGGCATTGGAGTTGCTGCCAAATCGTTCAGCAGTCAATGCACGGTATCAAGCAGATAGACAGAATCTGGAAGGAAACTATATGATTTAAAAGAAGCAAAAAAAAAAAAAAATTAAGTACTACAAGCAACATCTGAATCTGCTGCAGTCATCTCAACTTTTCTGAAATTCCAATCACTGGCCACTTTCTTAAGTACCCTTTGTTTTCATCTTCTTTCCCACTTAGTATGCAAAAAATAGTGAATTTTCCAAATTTCCATTTATGATATTTCAGTAAATGTCCCAACCTTCTCTGTTGCATTTTAAATGTATTAGTAACTGCTTTTGCTTTTTAAATGAAATTTCCCAATCTCAAATCAAGAGCTCTTACGGAATTTAAATTTCCCATGTTTAGATTTCTATAATTTCACATCTTGAATGTACAAAGGTTCATATGATTTACTGTTGAGTCAACTTCCCGTTTGATGAACAAATATCTTCTGGATCCCAGGAGACTGATGCTTAATTCATGGGCTGGATTATTACTCATTTGTGCTAAGAGTTTTATCATTTTTGCTCATGTCCGGACTGCAAAATGTGTGCAAGCACATTCTATCATTAGGTTTTATAAAGTTAAATGTATTTCACCAGCTGCCAAAAATGTGCTGTTTACTCTTCCCCAATAATCAGCTCTTTTCAATCAGAACTTCCAAATGGAGTCCAAATCCTTACCAATGTTTATGCATTTATAAACTGGTAAGAAAAATAATGAAGCACAGAGGAAAGACTGCCATTACTATATTATATATGTATATACATATATACATATATCTATACTTGTGTATATTATACATATGTGTTTGTATACACAGTAAGAAGTTCTTCATCCAGTATATATGTATGTGTGTGTTTATGTATACATATGTGTGTATATATATATAAACTGGATAAAGAACTTCTTAGGTCATCACGGATATTGTTTTATTATCAAGTCTAACTGAAATGTTCATGAAATTTGAAATATACTCATCCATCATCCATCCATTCATATACATAATTTTAAGGCAGGGAGGAGAGTCAACTATGGTGTGTTTAAGGATTTTTCTGTTAATTCCAGTTTAGCAAAGCACGTATTACTAGTTCTACTAGTCATAATAAACTCTTTAAAAAGTAGTAGAAAATTCTATTAAGATTTATCGGTTAATATTCTCTTCTTGGTTCACAATTTGTTATCATAGTTATATGTTTCCTTTTTTCTCAAATTCATCTCTATTTTTCCATTTTATATCTTGCTCAGCTATCAATGTCCAATAATTTGTGTGTTATTTGAAGAATGTTCTAAAGTTTCTTGGCATTTCAAATGCTCTCTGATCATTGCTTTAAAGTGCTTCAGGCTCAACTGAACCTTAAGAAATTCTGATGAGTCATTTTCCTAACGATATTTTCCCATGATTTCCCTTGACCTCAAGCTTTATTACTGTGTCCAGGAAACTGCCTCACACCTAAATCAACTCACTAATTTGCAATGAGGTTCCTACTTTATTTGTTCCCCTGTGAACAAAAGGACTTTGCACCTTTTTTTTCCAAGGTCTATTGACAGAGTCTATTAAATCTGGCACCCTTTCAACTCCATTGGTTGGTCAATCAATTTAAGTATGAAAAATAACATATCCCTGGTTCCTACTGAATACAACTTTAAGTTGCCAGATTTTCCAGAAAAGTGTATTTCCACTAGAGGCATTTTATTTATTTTGGCTCAATCAAAGTATATAAGAAGACTTTACTGAAATGCTAATCCATATCCACACCATATTTTGTGGTTATAAAGGAGAATAACAGAGCCCACCTGTGATGTGAACCTAAGGCCACAAAGGACTGAACTAAAAGCCAGCTTGATCATCCAGTTTGAGACCTTCCCTTTCAAACAGATTTATTGCAAAGTTCCATTCTGACCACTCACAGTAACTTCTATACACTTTGGTTTTCAGGGATGAAACTAAAAAAATCTGAGCTTTGCTTTTTTAAAATGAATCGTATTCTACTTTAGGCCAAATATGTGGACCTTTTTTCCATAAATCCTTCTTGTTCGTTCTCTATCTGCAACTCTAACATAAACTTAGTTACAACTGTGAAAAAGAGGGGGAAAGTATCAACTTCTCTGTCCCCTGAGTAAGACAAAAAGTCCACCTTAGGACTGAGACCGGCAGAAATGTTTTTTCAAAACACTCCTACACATTTTGAAAACCTCAGTTTAAATGTATTACTGGGGGGGGGGAAAAAAAAAAAAAAAAGCACTGGAAAAAAGCATATAAAGCTTAACTTGAAAAGTTTTGCTTTGGCCAGATATGACTGAGCATGATTGAAAAGAACCAGCTCTACCTTGCACTGTTATCCAAGCAGAGGTACTCCCTGGGATCAGCAGCACTGGCGTTGGTTGTTTTAACTCCTTTGTCAATAAATAAGCCAGCCTGGAAAATATAATAATGGATTGACATGAATATGTATTTCCACGTATAGCTGCATATGTAACAAAATACAATAAAATAAACTTTTGCTACCACATCTAACAAAAAAAAAAAAAAAAAGGGGAAAAGAATAAACAGTAAAGCATAGGTATTACGAAAACAATTTTTTTCCTGGATTCCTTCATAATTTTACTTTTAGTCATTCTACAAGTATTTATTTAGTGCTACTGTGTAGTAGGCAACAAGCACTATGTATTAATGAGAAAGGCTTAGTCTTTGTTATTACCGACATGTAAACTAGAAGGAAGACATGCAACTAAATCAACAACTACGATCTAGTGACACATGTGAAAAAGGAAGTAGGTGATGCTTTAGCGCACAGGAGGAAGGCACCACAATGAGACTTTTTGCAAAGGTGGAGTAAGAGCATTCAGGGAAGTTCTCCTAAGAGAAGTGACCTAAAGCTAAAATCTGAAATAAAGAATGAGCAGAAAGAATTAATCATGCAAAACAAAAAATGGGCTGGGGATAACTAGAAGGGGCTTATGAGGAGTGACTGAAGAACCCAGGGGAATCATCTGTATAATAAATCCGGAGTAAACACAGCTCATCGCAGAACAAAATCTCATTGACTGTCTAACAAAAAAGAGGGAGGAAAGATAAGGAAGGCTAAAGAGAAACAAGTGCCAGATGATGCAGAATGGATTTGCTAAAGAGTCAAGACAACAGCACTTTTGATAAAGGCACCATAACAGCATTATTTTTTAAAAGAAAGGTAGCGGTAGGACTGAAGGAAAGCAGGCAGGCAGGCAGGCAGAAGAGAGAGGTAGAGGAGGGAGCAACACTGTATCTATTTCACTATTTGTTTATCTTAGTTGTTTCCCCACCCTCAGGTCTGACAGCGGACCTTGGAATGTACATGGAGGAGGCCTGGCTTAACCTGCTAGGCCATCAGGATGCCAACATAACAGTGTTTACCAGCGCATAGTCCAGCTAAAAAATGGATAATGGATTGGAAAAGGCAAAAGAAGAGAGAAGAGGTAAGGCAGGAAATGATTCCAGTAATGCAAACTAGATATAAAGATGACCAAGACTTGTGGCAGTAGTAACAAGGGAAAACAGTAAGGATCCACGACTAGGTAGAATTGATAACATTTAGTATTTGATAAAATGTCTGAGGGAGAAGGAGCAATAACAGTTCATCTATTTCTAGTTTGAGCAAAAAGGTAGCTAATGGTTTCATTCACTGAAAACAGAAAAAAATAAGGATTTTAGCTTAGAACACATTTTATTTAATGTCCTGAGACCATCAAATAGTACTCAGCAGGCAGTCAGAGAGATGTGGCTAAACTCAACAAGAGATCAATTTGGAAGGCATGACTATCTGAAGTCATAGGATTCAGCTTTTGTGTATTTATGACTGATTCAAAGATGACAGGTTACTTCCTGAGGGATCCAAGGGGTCACCTTCCTTTGGTTACAAAGTATCTTTCTGGAAAATCAGTCCCAAGTTTAATCAATTAAAAGGTGATCACTTACTGTTTAGACCTAATATTTTTATAATTAATAACAGCAGATTTCTACATGTGCTCATAGTATCTAATATTAAATAAATTAATTAGAACAAAGATTTTTCGGTAACCCCTTACAAGAAGAAAATTTGGAGAATTTCTACTCCTTGCAATAATTGCTCGTCTTGGGGTGCCTTTGTGGCTCAGACCTGACTGAGATGGTTGGAGAGTGACCCAAGGACACAGTTCAACACCCGGACAGGGTAGGGGGTAGGGGATGAAAAAACACATACATAAAATTTCTCCTTCTTCTCCCTTCCTTTCTCCTTTCCTTGCTTCCCCTCTTTAAAAATATAAACCACAATTGCTCATTTTAACTATTTAGCTCAAAAAATCATAATTCCTTCTAAAGATTTTTTTCCTCTCTCAAGTCATCAAGCAATTCTAAACTCTTCAAATTACACCACCTTAGGTTTTGAAAGGATCCTAAGTGTCATAAATGAAAAACGGTCATTAAACTTTGATGTAGATTCCATCGGGATGAAGAATCTGGGCATTTTGTCATATAAAGAAAATATTTAAGTGCCTTGTGAGCACAAAAGAAACCAAAGACATTTATCATTTGGGGTGCCAAATATGGAAACTGGAGCACCTTTAAAGTAGGCCAACCATTCTTAAACAATATTTCACTACTTGATTGACTGGTATTAAATTCCCAGAAGGACAGTTTATCAGAACTGCACCAAAAGGGGGAGAATGTGCTTCTTAGCCCCCAGAAGCATGTTATCTTATGTGTCTATCCCTAGAAACATGCCATGATATTAAAGATTAGAATGAAGGCAAAAAGGTGGGAGGAAGGGAAGGAATGAGGGAGAGAACAAGGACTGGTAGGTCACGACACTGTAATTATTCAGACTTGTAGGTGCATGTGTTAGCTGGCATTCTTTCCTGGGTGGGGTAATTTAAGTTATACATATGTCCTGAATATGGATGGGTTAGGTGTCTACTTTTATAATCACAAATAATTTTATCTAATGGCAATTTCTCCCAAAATTCAGTTTTAATTACAGTCATCCATCCTTTATACCCTGTAAATCATATATACTGATTCTTAAAACCTAAGAACCTACCTTAAAATTTGAATGGACCCTGTTGTTATAAAATATACCCAATGGAGTGAGTTCTGGTTTTGCTAAGAGCTGCAATCCACTGGATTCTCCAGTAGGTTCCTTGTGGAATAAATACCATATCCCAGCATCCTATAATTAAAAGGGTAATATCATTAAAAGCTTTATTTTATATAGTCACTCTATGAAATACCCTCATAAACTAAGTCCTTCACAGGCAAGTTTAATTTTAACACTTATTTTTCATTGTTGCGGGTTTAGAACTGACTATAAAAAATACTCTAAAAGCAGTTATATCAAGTCTTTTTTAATTTTTTTAAAGGGCTGAAAATGGCACACATTGGTGGTGCAGCAGTTGGGTCAACTGCCTCTGAAGGAGCACAGGCCATAAACCCCTAGGTTCAAGTTCTCGGTCTGGGGGGAAACAACTAGTGTGAACAACCAACTAAAAATAAAGAGCTTCTTCCTCTCCTCTCTTCCTGCCTGCATATTTCCTTTAAAAAAAGTTAATTTAATAATTAAAAGAGAAAAAAAAAAGGGTTGCAAACCAATGTTGCCTTGATGGAAATATTTTAAAGGGACAAATTTAAATTTGCTTGCGAGACTGAACAAAGCGTAGAAACAATTGGTTGGTACCAAAATTTATTTTCAAGATAACTTTGCCATCAGTATCTACTTTTCAATTTATGCAGAATTAGGACCAAATAAGCCTTGCTTCCTTCCCTCCATACACCTAGGACAGCACAGGCTTTTAGCTACATGGCATTTTTCTGTTTACCTCCAAACTTGATCAATGCATGAGTCACAGCATTAAACAACTATCCACCAGCATGCAGAGCTCACTGCCTTCTTTCAAACAACTCCAATGGCCTTCCTGTCCCAAGGCAAATTTTTGCCAAAGAAAAAAACTACCACACACATGAATCAGGATGCTGTCTGAGTCTGAATCCTGTCTGCTCGACTGCAGTGTCACTGACCCTAACAGGGCAGCAGAACAGTTTGAAATTTCTTGACACTCTAAATACAAAAAATTTGAAGTGAAGTGTTCTCAATCTGTGATAATTCTTTATTCTACAATCTAATTAAATCTAACCCAATGTGAAGGACAACGTCCCATGATGGACATTATTAAAATCTGTTAAAACTTAAGACATATAGCCCAGATACATGCTATCGATTTAAATTTGGCAAACATGCATTTCATGCCCACTCTGTGCCAGGTGCATCCTAAGACTCTGCACAGAGAATTTATAATGGAATGGGAAATTCAGAGAAAATTGAGATATAATGATATAATAACTAGATTCATTGTAACAAAGCCCTTTGGAGGCACAGAAGAGAGATGAATTAGGGAAAATACATAGACCTATATGCAGAATGAAGGCAATTATTTAACATTTTTCCATGAAAGAAGTTTACAGATCTGTGCTGGAAAACAATAACTACTCTGAAAAATGTGTTTGCCACCTCAACTCTTGGGACACAGAGAAGGAAGCGAACTTGGGGGGTTGTCAAGAAGGCTCCTGAAACCAGCCCTGTAAACTGAGGGCAGGGCAAGCCCTCCCAAGATGTAATGGAGTTTGGGAGAGGGAGTGAAGCGGGTGGGGGTGCAACTGTTTCCAGTAAAACACTGTGGTGTGGAAACAGGTAAAAGGAGCTTTGTAAAAGGCAGTGGAAACATACAAGAAGAAAAAGTTTGATTACTTTGGGAGGAAAACGCTTACCAAAACATGAGCTTAAGAGGAAGTTTTTTCAGAGAGAAAAGAAAAGCCTCGCAGAATGAAGACCTTCTATCAGATGGAAAAGACAGAGACTTGCTTTCTACTTTTCTCACATGAGCCTCAGTTAAGGGTTTCTGGCAACTTCCCCTTGCATTTTTCATGGACTATTTGCAATTCGCTTTAATCTTCAACCCATGACTTCTGAAAAAAGCTGAAAGAAATCTCTGCTGTGGCTATGAAACATAGATCAGAAGATGACTCCAAGCTAAGGCTGCATACCAAACTGTAGGTCATCTTTACCAAAATGCTCATGTTCCAATTAGAAGCTCTCAACACAAGCCCCATGTGGGCTCAACAAGTATTTGATGAAAAATAAATGAATGGAAATCTAAAATGATTAAATGTCCAGGTCTTCTTCCCTGTCAAAGAAGGATTTTATGTTATTTATTATTATTTTTTTTAGGAAAAACAAGGCCCTGTATTCCACCTATACGTGGTGATATCCAGACTGTATTTATATCCAAAAAAATACTCCCTTCAACTAATCTTTTATTTCTTCCTGGGAAACCAATGCTAGGTTTTTCTTTCCATTTTAACATTTGAAAATCCATAACGTATAAATATGAATATTTAAGTATTAGTGCAGAAATCAAATTTCTATACTTTTCCAGAACATGTATAATCATAATAGTATAATGTCTTAAATACATTTTACATTATAAATTAGTAGTTTTGTTTTTTTAATCTTATTTTTATTGAAGAAATGTAACAGGCTTAAGCTGTGCATCATCATAAATCAATATCTGTACATATTACATTTTTACCAATGAAAAATGCAAATATTTCCAACTTTATCCAGGAACATTTCTGCCATTCACAACCAGTTCATTTAATCTCTTATTCTTGTGTTTGTGAAATAATTCAAGGCACATTATTCATTTAAGACACATAGCTTAGTTTAGCTGCTTTAGCAAAAGATAAAAATCCCAGTATATACGATCCCTGCATTTTACAAAAGAATGTTCCTCTTAACGAGAATGGCAACTGTCACTGTTTTCTAAAGAATAAACCATTCTCATAAAGAAAAGCTAATGCTTTCTTTGTTCATCAACACTCAAAACTGAAATAATCAGTTACTCTGTCTCAGCTGATTTTAAATATGAGAAGTCAGAAATATTCACACTTAATTCACTAAAAATACACTTGGGAAATAACAGAGTGACCCTAAATATTGGCCCACCTCTTTCCCTCCATTCAGCATTTGTCTTACTATAGTCACAGATGCTAATCGGTGTAAATAATTTTGAATGGAAGAACCATATGCTATATGCTGCTCACAATTTAAAAAGCAGTATCAGAAAATGTCATGTACATTATTACATACTTAAAAACTAGACTCTATGTAAACAAGAACACGTGTGCGAACATGCACACACGTGCACACACGTGCGCGCACACAGAAATCACTTTAAGATGATTTACCTGTGAGCCTGCAGCTGCATTATTAATTAGATGATTGTTGGGATGAGAAATCCAGAAAGTTGAAACAGCCCTGCAAGGCATTTTTAAGGATGATTTAAATACTCTTCATGAAATTTCTGCCCACTAAAATCTTACCCAAAATATCTTTCCCAAAAGTCAAAGGCCTTGACCTCCCTCTCCCCACCATGAGTTTCACTGTCAACCACTCACATGCAGTCAGTGGCGGGCACAGGCACATAATTGCCAAACACTTTTTCTCTCATGCTGGTGCACACTGAGTTATTTCGATCAGTGGGAAGGAGGATGCCTGGCTTGGTGAGGAGTCCCAGATTGTGAAACAAAGTATTTCTCTGTTCTATACCATCTTCCAAAAAGAAACAATGACCTAGTGTGTCAAATCCAATGGTGTCTTTTATCTGCAGAGATACAAGTATATAATGTCATTGATAAACAAGACTGTGGTTTAAGTGACAAGTGCTCTTCGGTGGAGCATGCTAAGTATAAATGCAAAAAGAGGTTTTAATCTTAGCTGAAGGGGCCAAGTCAAATGTCAGATTTTATTGATGTCTTCAGCATATAATTTGGGTGGTTAAAAATGAAGGCTTCCTTCACACAGGAAAACAGCAAAATTCCCAGTACAAGCAGGTTAGAGGAAGGCATTGGGGCAATAGCTTACTTTATAAAATTATGAGAATTATGGAGTTAACTGTTTGAATAGTAGTTACCAACATGCGAGGCTACTTACCAGCAAGCCATCTGTCCCATGCACAGTGATGCACCTGGAGTAGCTGTGATGGATGGACAGGCCGTCCACACATGTTGCATGTCTGTACCCTCCTTTATAATCCACATCTCCACACAGGTGAAAATGAATAGGATATCGCCCCAGGAGCTGCTGCCCCATGTGTTTCAATTCCACATAGGAAAGATGGACTGAAGAAAAATTTTTCCTTATCTACAAGGAAACCGAAGTCAAACCAGTACATTTCAGTACAGGAAAATAGCAAAACATAATGCTTTAGTGGAAATGTCCCAAGGAGACTATCTAATTAAAATATTTCTTTTCTCCTGCATCCTGTTTTCCTGGGCCTTCAGTTAATAATTTAGCAAATGCTTCTTTCCATAAGTGAACAAAAAGCTATAAATATAGCCTTTTAAATAGTTACAAAGGAAAACAGTAAAGACCCTCAAAAAAATTAAAATTAGGACTATCATATATATGAGCCAGCAATTCCACATCTGGGATGATATTTAAGGAAAGAAAACAGTAATTTGAAAAGGTATCTGTAGTCTCATGTTCATAGTAGCATTTTTTCACATAACCTGTGTATCCACAGATGAATAGATAAAGAAGCTGTTGTATATGTATACAATGGAACACTATTTAGCCATTAAAAAATGAGGAAATTCAACCATTTCTGACAATGTGGAAGGAACTTACGGCATTTTACTATGCAAAATAAGTCAGAGAGTGAAAGACAAATATTGTATAATCTCACACAGGTGGAATCTTAAAAATTTTTTTTAAGCCAAACTCATAAAAAAGAAATCAGACTTGTGGTGACCAGAGGTGAAGAGTGAGTGGAAGGGGAATTGGAGGAAGGTGGTAAAAGATACAAATTTCTAGTTATAAAGTAAATTCATGGCTATAGCCAACAATACATATGATATATATAGCAAAACTAAGAGACTAAGTCCTAAGAGCTATATTCACAAGAATGTTTCCTTTTCTTCTCTCTTTTCTTTGCATTATATCTATGAGATTAAGGATGTGAGTTGAACCTACTGTAGTAATTATTTCACATACCTAAATCAAACCATACTTTAAACTTATACAAAAAATGTCTGTCAATTCTTTCTCAATAAAACTGGGGGAAATATTACCTCTTATTAGGAATCAAAGGAAATACAACCAGAAAGTTGCAGAAATACTTTCTCTATTTTTTTTAAATTTGGTTAAATATTTTTATCTTTTCTAGTCTCATTCTTTCATTTCTACAAACTCTCTTAGTTTGGTCAATAGTTCTTTCTAAATCTTCCTCTAATGTTTTAGCTAGCGCAATTTTTTTTTACTTTAGTCAGTTTTTAAAAATTTCTGATTCAGTTTGAACACTCAATATTTGTAACCACTGGGTTCTCAATCACACTACTAAAAAGGAAAGAATAACACTGAGCAACATTTCAGAAACCCGTCGCCAGTAACTAGCCTACTCAATGCACAGAAACTGGTGTTAGAAAACATGTAGCCAAAATGCAGCCCCCCAGATGTCCGCTAGATTAGCTCATGGCTACTAAATAGTAAGCCCTAAATACTTTTACAGAATAAAAGTTTTGTACAAAAAATATTTTTACGAAATAATTTTGTACATACATATTACACATGATTTCTCTTTCATGGTACTTATTTTTTTAAAAGACCCACTTGATGCTCTCAGAGATTGCATGCATGGATACCAATATTACTTGGTTTTATGTCTCTAATTGATTCTTCTCAGTGTGTTACTTCTTCATGGCATAATTCTGAAATGTCTTTTCTAGAGGTCCAGATCAACTAAATGAAAATATAAACTTCTTTTAATTATCTAAACTCCCCTCATTGTCATTTGACAAAGAAATTAAATAATTTACCTTTAACATCTATATAGTTTTCATCCCCCAAATTTAAAATTTATCAAATATGCATTTAGCAAAGAGAATTTCAAAGAAATCATCAAATCCTTTTGCCTACCATGACATGTCCCCCAAAGGTATCATAATCAAAGAACTGGCAGTGGTTTTCAGCATAGCATGCACCTTCCATTTCTCCTTGGATTAGCACATTCCGGGTGAGAATTCCAACCTCAGCTCTCATGTCTACACCATCAATGATCTCACCCATGTGCAGGAACTGAGGGATTTCTGGTTGATGTGGGCAAGGGAAAAAGAGTAGTGGAACAAAGGAAAAAAAAAAAAAAAAAAAAAAACCACATAAAATATGTCACGAAGATAGTCCTTTTAGCTGTAACTCCAAAACAGTATCAACATTTATCATCATCTCCCAAAGAATCACAAAAACTCAGGCAAGAATTTTAAAGATTATCTAAAAATCCACCCAATACTTGAACCCTCAATAAGTTATCAAAACCATACAGAAAGAGGCTGTCTCTCCCTGAGGTAGCACAATCCTCTCAAAACAGGACCAATAACATGATTCCACCTAAACGCATGTAGTCTCTCTGGTTCTGCATGTTTTGTTCTACAATCCTGAGGGCACAGGAAGAACCAAAGGCATGCTAACCCTTAGTCCAGAAAAATCTCATGATTTTATACATGCTGCTAACAGACTGCAAACTTATTTTTGCTTCTACTTCAAAGCTTGAGTAATATGCATTTGGACACCAGCAGTCAGAGTGATCATTTCTTTCTTTTCCACTTCTTATTTTAATATTACTGTGCATTCTTTTAAATCTGCACCTTTATTGGAAGTTTAGAAGCACTTAATAATGAACTTTTCTCTGAAGCTCTTATATAAACTCAGGAAGGAAAAAATACAAATAAATGTAGGAGTTGAGATCATGGAGATTCATTATCATGTAGACTTATTAACAAGACTGGGAATTTCCAAACAAAATTAATACCAGATGGCATGTATCATAGTCTTTTGGGTTGGTTTTATTTTTCTGCTATGCCCTGTTATTTCAAGATGGAAAAGTACAAGACTGAATGAAGTATAAAGAAAAAGTGTCAAGTGAGTCAATTATCCTATTTCTAAAGCAAAAAAAGAAAAAGTCTCTTAAACTTTAAAGTTCTAGATTACCTCACTTAGTGAGTACTTATTAAGTAGTTACTGCAAACTTTTGTTTTATACCATAAATGTATCATCTTGAGTACAGAAGTAATGAAAGCACTGTGAGTAAAATATAAAATAAATACCATAATTAAGGCAACATCTGAAAAAGCTATGCCCATTACCAGGTTGAAAATAAATACCTGGTAAATGTTAGCCATTTCTTCTAAGTACAGCCTACAGTTAAGAATCTGCACATTGCTCTCCCTCAAAAAAATAACATCATTCAAGATTGTTAGAGGAAACGTAGTCTTATGAAAGGGTCTTCTTGGTTCCATTTTAAGTACTAGTGAGATCTGCTCTCTGCCAAGGAAGAAGGAACTCAAAAGTCAGGGATTTTTTTTTTAATTAAGAAGAAAGGTTTTTACTAAAAATCGATCCAGTTGATAGCTGAATTTATTACTGACAGTGGAAAAGCAAGAGAAAAAAATTGGAAATTATGTTGGGAGGAAAAAAATGAGGACATCTAGTCAGTATCTTTTCTTTTTAACAAAGAAACAGGCACAGAAACACTGAGTTACCTGCTACATGTAATTAACAGCAACATTATTGCTCAATAACTACTTTTATTTAATATCCTCTGGAATAGTGTTCAATGCACACAGCTGCTAAGATTTTTCAATAATGATGAAAATGATGCTGATCATGGTGGTGGTGGTGATGATGATAATGGAAAAAAAATAAGTACAGGATTCAAATCTGAGAAAAGAGTACTTTCCAAGAAGCACTGTGAGCAATCTGATACCTTTGACTTTGACCTGGAATCGGTTGCACTCAGGGCAGGGGAGAAGAGTGAAGTTCTCCGCTTGGTACATGGAGTAATCTGTGCTTGCAACCACAATCTGGTCTCCAGCTTTCCAGCTACTAACATCATCGAGCAGATGAAGTTTCACTCCATCCACCACCTCTACCTGGAAACCTGAACGAGAAACTCCTAAAACAAAACGCAAAAAAGAAAAATACATTCATGTGATTTTTTTTCTTCCAAATAATCAATCCCATCACAAGTCCACAAATCCAAAGTTAAGACCAACAAGTCAGTAAATGTTTACTAAAGCTAACCACTGCCAGTCACTCTGCAGATATGAATGACACAAAGATAAAAGTATAAGCCCTGATGATCTCAATGGGAAAGATCCCCAAATATCCCTAACCTTGCTATGTCACCTCAGTAAAATCTTCTGTCATAATTTTGAAGAAGGTTCTCAATCCCCAAATCTCTTGAGTATTTCAACTCAAGAGCTGAAACCATAATACAGCTCCTAAGTGCTACTGAAAGGTAATAATATTAAGATAAAAGCTTTCCTAAAGCAGCTCAAAAAAGTATAGGTTGGTTACACTTTTATACACAACCAAGAGTAGACGTGTTTTCTGCTTCTAAAACATTTTTTTTAGTCATAAGCCAAAAGCTGACTTAATGGAAATGCATGCATACAGAATAGAGAGAAGCTACTTCATAAGGTCAACAGAGAACGAAAAACACATTTCAAAGACATCTGTTTACTATATATCTGTACTTCTCTGTCACACTCCTAGTTAACCGGCACATCACTCTGGGTCACTGAGACACTAACTCTCAGGGACAATTGTTAGAGCAATGCCACCAACAAGAACAACAACAAAAACACCAAACATGTTTACCTAAGTTTGAGCATCTAAGAAGGGAAATTCAGACTTGGCACAAGAGAAAATACAGCTATCCTTACAGATTTGAGCCAGCTTTCGGATAAAAACTAATTTGAGCCAGTCTTGGACTCTGTTTTTTTAACATGACCTATCTCATATTTTTGTTTCTACAAAACATCCAAATAAAAAGGGAAAAGGTACCTAATAAAATTATTTTTAATATATATTTGCATGCAGATATTAAAAAGCCTATATAGTACAATTTTGAATTATATTAAGATGAACTCTAATTATAACAGTTGTCGAGGTTCCATACACATAAAACCTTTCATCAAAACAACTTTGAGAAATAAGGAACTACGATATCTGCTAGAGATGGAGAAACCAAAAGCCAGGGAGGTGGAATAACAGCTAAGAGCTGGTGGAACGCCCATAATGAAATGCTAATCTAACTCCAGAGCCCATTTTCCTGAAATCTATATTATTCTGCTTTCCCAAGAATCAAAACAGGCAGATAAAAAAAAAAAAGCAATAATCATCAGTGCCAAAATTTTCAGATTTTTACCCAAAAAATTATCTAAAAAGAGCACCTAAGAAATCTTTTTCATATAAAATTTCAATAATGCTCAAAAAGATGACCAGAAAAAGATGATTTTAATTGTTTTATTATTTCTTTGGCTATACGCATTTTCATATATTGAAACCACACGTCACCCTGTGTGTATCTCACAGCACACCCACCACCAGGGTTCTAGTGCCCTTTGTCACAACCACCTTGTTCCCCCTTCCTCCACCTGCCCTGAGCCACCTCCCTGACAGCCACTGTCTTGCATCCCAGGAATTTTGTTGACATTTGTCTGTTTTGTTTCTTTATAGTCCACGAGTGATAACATCATGTAGTTCTCAATAAAAAGATGATTTTAAGCAAAAAAAGATGATTTTACCCATTTCCTTTAAAAATCAAATACATTTTGACTTAAAAAATCATCAGAATTTGTTTCTGTTTTAAAAAAAAAAGTCAGACCTGTATTATTCAATAATTCCTTGCTTTTCCCTGGCTTCCGAAGAAATTCTGCATTAGATGACCTCCTATTAACATTAATGAATTTGAAGCATGAAAGGAAATAAGTTCATCCTCCCTGCTTCCTGGAAAAAATTTCCACCTCTTCCAGAAAGTAAGATTCAATAAGTATATGGGACACAAACAGTATACTACACTAGATAACTAGAATAGAACCTCTTCCAGAAACTTAGTCATCAATTATGTAGAAATCAAAACAAAATTTAAAACAAAGGAAATGTTGACTTGGTTTGTCAGCAATTATCCTCTGCCTGGAATCTTACTGGAGGCTGTGCCACTAAACTTCTTCATGCAGGTCCTAGTTCCTGATTAGCATCCACATATGCTTTTTGCCAGAAGCAACCTTGGTGTGTAGAGAGCAGTAGTCTTTCTTGGAGGCAGAAAGCTGAGGCTTGATTCCAGTTTCCTCAGTCATAACAGCTATTATCCTCTCATTCCAAACCCACAAAGGTGCTTAGAATCAACCTGTGAAAGTCCCTATTACATACCAGGAACTCTGTTTTAAAGCAAAAGACTATCTCTATTTAATTATAATGACACAAAATAGACTATTAAAACCAAGTCATGTTCATATCATCATTAAAATAGTTAACATTTATTGAGTGCTTATGAGACATATTATGTTATGAACTTCATATTCTTCACATCTGATACTTCATAGTCCTCTGTGGTAGTTTCTATCATTATTCTTGTTTTTCAGATGAGGAAACTGAGACTTTAAGTACCAGTTAATCTTATGCTGTAACTCAAGAATTAAGAACAAAGTTCAGTCAAGGGTATCCAAACTAGAAAAGATAACTGTATAGTCCAGAATACCTGTTCATCAAGTATAGTAGGGAAATAGGTTTTATCTTCAACCCGTTGAGACATCTAACCATCCTGTTACTTGAATTCAATATGGCTTTAGAAATCTAAAGTGACACCCCCCATAGTAAGACATAGGACTTGAACCCAGACATTCTGTCTCCAGAAATCCATTTTAGCAAACATTTTGCTACAGTGCTACTCAAAATAGGTATTGGCCCAGGCTAAAATAAATCTTTCTGCAATTACAGAAGTAATAAAGCACCTCTTAATTACTTGTTTCACATTAACTTGGTATAATATCTGGTTGGAAAAACAAGGCGGTAGGCAAGCACAGACAGGAAGCTTGTCAATTTATATGTGGAGCGAAAACATATGCGAGCAAAGAAAGGTAAGTAAAAAAATTCTACAGAAAATATCCGTGAGACAAAAGGCACAGGTACCCTGAATACCTAGTGCTAAGACATTACTGAAACAAGCTGTAGTTCCTCTGAAAGATGAATCACAACCAAAATGTATGTTGAAGAAAATGCAGACGTGATCATTTCACAATGTTATCAAAGGAGAGGAAAACAGGATAAAACAAGATGAACAAGGGAACATATCTAGGATAAAATCTATTAGACTATTATGTACCAAAATAATGCTCTCTGAATGAAAGAGTTAAGAATTCGTTTTTACTTTGTACTTTTGGTGTTTTCCAATTTAGCCATAAGATAGATGTATTAGTTCAATCACCAGGAGGAAAAACTGCCAGGAAAATAACAAGTTTTTTTACATGGCACATGTTCAAAAGTAACATGTGCTGATGTGTCTACATAAAGAAAAGATCTAGCAAACCCTGGTGGTACAGTGGTTTGGTCCACTGCCTCTGGCCAACTGCAGTCCACCTGCATCCCAAGTTTGAGTGCCAGAACTAGGCCAGGGGAAGCAATCAAGAGGCACAACTAAAAATAAAATCAAAATGTTTCCTCTTCCCTCTTCCTGCCTGCTTGCCCATTTCCTTAAATTAAAAACAAACAAAAAATCTGAAGCGTTAAGGTCATATTACTTGCCACAGAAGCATATGCAAAATCACCCAACCACAATGACATTCTTTCAACTGGCATCAACTCCAGGAAATAAATGCATTTCTACTAGTTAACCACACTGTATGACTCAAAAATCAAGAGCAAAGTTCAGATCGCTGTGCTCAAATAAGAATAGATCATATTCTAGTCCAGAAAGACTTCTTGAGTCTAAAAGATCAAGTATAGGAGGGAATCTATAGGCTTCATCACTAACCAACTGACAAATCCAACTTTAAAAAAATCTGCCTCAGTGCTTACCAATGTGTTACATGAGATAAACTAGTTGCCTACCTTCAATCCATTCGCTAAATGCTGTCACCGCAAACTTCTGACCATCCACAGTATAAAATTCTCTTTGGGCAATTGCCTTCCCTCCACTGCTGTGATTTTCATAGTTTTTCACAGATTCATTGCAAGACATACTTCCACCATCGATGACGCCCACCAAAGCCCAAGCTTGCCTAGAAGGAAAAAACATGTGTATCTGTCATGGTATTGACAAGAATCCCTGACACAGCATTATATCAGGTACTTTTTAATGCTCATATTTCATCTTTGTCAATTCCAATACCTTTTTACATGTGAGGTTGCAAGTCCAAACCTTGAGAGAAGCAATTTATGTCATTGAAAACAATGCACCAGGATTTGAAACACTTGTTTGTCCAGCTCCATGAGAGGTGAAACACCTGATGACTGTCATTTCAATTACTCACTGACTTCCTTAATACACACCACCTCATTTACTATCCAGTTTCTAGTAACAAATCGATTTGTTTGCTTTCCTTGAAAATGTATATCACCTGCTTTTTCAATGCTCCTCTGCAATGTTCTCAAATCTAGCTGCATAACAGAATCCCCTGGGGAGCTTTAAGACTATTTCAAGGCTCAGATACTGTCCAGAATAATACAACCACAACGTGTACAGGCAGAGTCCAGCATTACTGTTTTTATCAAACAGTGATTCTCAAACTATGTAGTAGGTATCAGAATCCCCTGGAAAGCTTCTTAAATCAGATTTCCAAGCCTTAGCCTCTGACTGTTTTAGGTAGGGTTGGAAAATCTGCATTTCTATCAATTTCCCAGGTGATGTTGATGCTGCTGGGAGCCCCACTTTGAGAACCCCTGAGTTAGAAATCAGGCCTCAATTGCATGGGAGTCTAGCCATTTGGAGATTCTGGTGTAAATGATTAGCAATGGGCCCCAGCCATGGAAACTCCAGGAGTGAATGCAAGACTGAGAATCCTTGGGTTATGGGTTTCTTAATATTCTTAAATCAAAGCTATAGAATCACTACCCAACATATTTTAACTTTCATATGCTAAATGTCAATATGTTAAAAAGCAGTGTGCTTGAAAATTCCATTTATTTTCAAGTCAGGTCGCAACTCCAAACCTTGATTGAAGCAATTCAGGTCATCAAAAAAAAAAAAAAAAAAAGCTCCTAGGGACTTGGACTTGCTCAAGCGTGTAGCCAAAAATCAATCAAAACAAGAAAAAAAAAGAAGACAAAAAGTCATAAAATTTGCCTTAAGACTCCTGATTTAAAACATGAAAAATGTCAACTTCCTATTTTAGGAAAAAAAAAAAAAAAAAAATGCAATCTATGCCAGACAGATGGCTGGATATTCAGATAAAAGTCACCCGAAGCATTCCTACATACTTAAAAATTCCACACCCACCCCTGCATGGATTAGGGACTCTGGCTGACAATCCTCTATAGCTCTATTTATATATATTGCTTGATAAGGCAGCAAGAATCAAAGAATGTCTCAATTTATTATCTGTTTCAAGAGGGGAGGAGAGGAAAAATATCAGGGCTTCCTTTATTTACCAGAACTGCCTCAGCAACTATAAAACAATGCTCTGTTCTGTTGACATTATCTCCCAAACACTCCTACTTCCCTCCTCCACTTGAGAAAAATTTCAGTGCACTAGAACATTATCTGCAAGGGGAGGTATGTTTATGTACATTGGTGATAATGTCAAAGCAATGGAATATTGGCAAATGTTCCTGATTCCTCAGTCAAACCAACCAGCAGAAGTATTTGAGAGGAAACTTAAACATCAGTAGAGGGGAACCAAAACCAAAATGTTCCCAGCTGATGATCCTAGCTGATGGAGTGATCTGTAAATAGGAGGGGCTGTGACGGGGGCCCCATTTCTTGACCTGAGTGGTGGTTACACAGTTAACACATCCTAAAGCGTGACATTATTTTTTTTTCAAGTAAGTAAATGGTTTTATTTTTTATTATTTTAAAAATTTTATTGAAAGCATATTCTTGTTTTTAGCACTTTTCTCTAGGAGCTTTGTATTTAAAAAAAAAGAAAGAAACTACCTCTAGGGTACTGGACTGTTTCCCTGTCCAGAAAGCCTTCCTACAGGGCCTACACAGCACTTGTCTAAACTTCCTTCAAGTCTCTTGCCTTTAGGAAGTGTCTACCAGCTCCCCAGGGTAATTCTGAGGTGCCGTCTCTTTATACCATCTCTTTACACTCCCCTTCTAGCCTGTAGCAGCAGCAAGTGTCTAATTGTGTGACCCTCTGCTAGTCAGGCCTCTGTTTATCCACTGATTTAAAGGAGGCTCTGAGAGGGGATTCTTTCATCTCAGTGTCTGTAAGTACCCAGCACTGAGCACATACTAAATATTTCCTGGGTGAATCCAAAGCAATTAAAAAAAAAAAAATGACAGGGCCTTTTGCCTCATTAATTTTTTCTTTTTAAGTTCCTCAAGAATTTCTATAGATAATATTCCACTCCAACAACTGATCAAAAGAAAAAACAGCAACTAGATCATTTCAACATGTGAGTGAGCAAATCCTCTTACTTTTACAGCAGATAGTTCCTGACTCTACTGGAACTGTAAGCAGAATTTACACTTCTGTTTTTTGAATGAAATGCTGAGGCAGTTATTTCCCCATACTCTGCATGAGGAAATCATGGGTAACTAAAATACGGCACAACCACCTAAGTGGCCAAAATCAATTCTGTGCTTTGGATGGTCAGCCTTGCTCCCCTCTTCAGTTCCTTCTCCACAGACCTGTACCCAACTCATCAAGCACGCAGATTCAAATATGCATGTGATGGCGCCCAAAAAGAAAAAACTGGGCGTGTTCCACCTCCTCAGAATTTTAAGATAACTTTCATATGTGAATGCAAAATGGAGCCCGAACCTCCTAAGTTGCCTTGATTCGTTTGTCGTACATGATCTGTGAAGATAAAGAGGGAAGTATCATCTGGGTAAGCTGTCCTCAAACTGTCCATAAGCTATTTTTCAGTTTTACATTTCTGTTCATAAATGCTCACAAGCCCGATGCTACAGTTGACAAAGGGCTTCATGAACTAAGCCATGAGCTTCTGTATCCAAAAACTTATCCTCCGGTCCTGTGTTTCAAAGCAACAGGTAACCAGACCTCCACATGGTGTGGCCATGACAGCAGCCAAAGTCAGGATGTGTTGGCTAGGTTTTCTTTCTCCACAAGCCCTGTTCTCTCGCACAGAAACAAACTCAGATACATTAGTGGGAAGGACAGAAGACAGGGATGCCCACCTGTAGCCTAGGGTTTGGATCAGTTTACTTCCCAACCGGTCCTGGATCACTTGTATGGTTCCTTGTAAGAGGCTTTTGGCTGCTGAATCTCCAACAGCTATAGCAACAATCCGTCCTGCATCCTGGGCTCTCAGAAATTCCTCAAGTTTTCTACTCTCATTGTGGAACTCATGGGTATCAAACTTCTCACTTTCCAAAATTTTGGCTGTTTCTTGGTCAATGACCCTCACATTGAGACCCCTGGAAAAGTCCTTTTGAAAGACATAAGACCCAAAGATCAAGCCCGAGGAAGGCAGAGTCCTCGCCAACAACGTCCACGATGCTTTCTGTGTGCCGTGTAATTCCAGTGTCCCTCCAGCTTCCACACCAATAAACTTTTTGCCAAATATTGGCATATTTTCACCTTCATCTGACCTGCCATACAAGGCAAGTGTCGCTTTGGATTTATAGCGGCATTTTTCTGCTCCAATATGAAGCGCCCCACCATCCTTGATTAGGATGTAACGAGTCCTCAAAGTGATATTTCTGAATCCATCTTTATCATCCCCAAACACAAGCAGTCCTACAGGGAACAACACAAGTGTGAGCCAGTAAAACATCATTCTGAGATACAGGAAAACAGATTTCATCTTAAGAGGGGAGAAAAATGAAGACACTTTTGCAATTAAACAAAAGAAATTACTAAGAGTCTGCTTGGAAAATCAAACTATTTTTCAAATCAATGAAATGAAGAAATGAAGAGTTCCTATGTCAGCACATTAGCAGTGGCCATGTGCATGACTCTCAATCCACACTCTTTAAAGGAAGATCATTTCCTGGAAATTCCTTAAGAGCCTACCAATCTAAATCTCATTTTTACATTTGCTAACATATGTTTACTCCTTCATCATTCCCCAGAGTTGTAACAAAGACAGCTGTAAGAGATCACCTTCTGGAACTGTCTCCTTTTCTTTAAATCAACAGTCTTGACTTGAATAATTTCTAAGACCCTTCTAGCTCCTGAATCCTATGATTCCACCTTAGCAGCTTTTCACGTATCTGTGGTTAGCGTGACACCACATCCTAAAAGTCATGAGAACTTGTTTTCTACATAAAGAACATCAACTCTCCCCCATAATAAAGAGCAAACTTGCAGTTCCTATACTCAGTCAGAACTTACCTCCATCCTGAATGACTATAGAATTCACTGTGGCATCCGAGGTCAGACGGAACATATCTCCCTCCTTAATAACAACTTGCTTTGCAGGATCTTGTCCTGGATTCCAGTTCCTGAGATGGGGGTTCTGATCTGGGCAATTTTCTATAAAACAAGACATCATCCCAACAAAATGCTATCTCTTGTCAAATCCAAGCACTACCATCATTTATTGCAATCAGCAATCAATAAAAGCAGCAAAACGGTGGAATGTCTCTGGACTCGCACTAGAAAGCTGGTTAAAGTAAATGTTCATAACAACTGGCAAATAAAAAATTGAAATTGTCAAACAATATGTATATTAGGTCTTCCCAAGTTCCTTCCTGTGAAGAGTGAATCATAAATTAGCCAAAAGGCAGCCACTGATACATTTCACTATCTTCAGGTGAGAACACTTTCCCAATCCAACATCAAGAGGCAAATGGCCAAAGATATGACTTCTCATTTTCAGCGATGAGGACATTATAGATTAGAGAAGCCAAAGCCAGAATTACTCAGTAAGTTGAGCGATACAGAAGCTCCCCTTAAGAAGGAAGTTCTTTGCCAGTAGTGTTCCTTTTCTAGAATGAGAATTTACCCCTTGAATAGGTGATGAGGAAAACATGAAAGTATTCTGTAATGTCACAGCTAATACTGAAGACTTTTAGTTTCTGCTGTAATGGGGTGAAAATCACACCAACATTTATCAACTAATGACCAAGTGTTTGCTGAAGAGCAATCTGTCTACTCGTGTGTGCTCTGTAGACTACTCTACTAGATACTATGAACTGTATAAAGCATAGAATCAGCTCGCATCTCTCACTTATCATCTAGTTTGGAAGAAAAAGTCACCATGTAGGCAACAATCAAATACTAAACAAAGCATTTGCTACTTTTGGTTCAAGAGAATTAAGAGAAAGGAGGCGTGGGGCTGGCGTTATCTACGGCAATTTCAAAGGAATAGGTGACCCAAGAGTGAAGACTATTTAAATAAGGAGCATGAGAGGGAGATAAGAATACTAGTAATGCAAGTATCCCTTGCTATTCAAGTCAATTTGGTTTCTCAGAATAGCAAGTCGCAACCTGTATTTAAACTAAATAAAGGCAGGAAAAGGCAAGATATGCTTGGAAAACATGAAGGCAGAAGATACACCTTGGGGAATAATTTGAGAAAACTTAAGAGAGCAGGCGCAACACAAAGATATTTTATACAGAAAAAAAAAAAGCTGGTCTTCATTTTGAACCCAATTAAGACTAACGCAAACTTCATCTTATTTCTAAGCTCTCAGGTACCCCCTAGGATTATATTTTCTCGTTGAGGTGATAGTACCTATTATAGTTTAAAATTAGTCTCACTAGTTAAATCTTCGGCAATTACTTCAAGGGATTAAGTTTTCTTACTGATATTTAATTCTGATAAATCAGTGATCTCCACTCACATCAAGAACAATCCTCACACTTTTCTTCCCAACAAAGAAAGAAATCTCTTGAATTCATTATGACTTTATACTGAGGATTTCTTCAACTTTTCTTCGACCTCTCTTTTCTTCCCATAAAACTTCTAGCTGCAATTCTCCATGTTATATCAGAAGCATATGTCTGTCCCATATAACAAGCACTGCACCCAGCTACAAAGAAGGAAATCCAGTCTTCCTCTACTACAATAGTTATATAACTCCTTTAGCTGTTTTTAATTATTCCCCAGAAAAGCATGCTTCATTCGAACCATCACCAAAAATTCCAGTTTCTTTCCAGTAAAGCACACTTAATGAGAAAATAAATAGACTGCAGAAAGCATTGAAAAGTAGCTCAGCCAGCTCCACCATCCCAGCTACCAACCTGCTGAGCAGAGGATGCGTTACCAAAGTTATGTAACAGATATGACCACAAGGAGGCTAACCCTGAAATATTTCAGCATACCAGATCTTTCCACTGATATTTTGCACTTATATTGCCAAAATGTGAAACTATAGAATGTTGACCCAAGGAACCACATCAGTGATTCAATGTTTTAATTAGATGGAATATGGAAATATCAACTAAAGTCACAGATTTCAGCTCTGATTTTCCACCCATCTAGCATCTCTTTATTGCAGATTACTTGAAAAGAATGTGTTCTTGGTTGCTGTGCTGGAGAAAGGGGGAAAGTCAAGGCAATATGTAATGGAAAGCAATGGTACAAGCTCATAATATGGTCTATGGCTGTGGTCAACAAAGATATTGATAGGAATCTCTCTCTTACTGTGGCCTATTCCCTTAGAACTGTTGACATTACCTTCCTCAGGAACTTGAAGGCTATGAAATTCCTAGAGCAACTATGAAAACTAAATGAAATATTATTTTTAAGTATTATAAATGGTAAAATGCTTCTTAAATGTAATATCCATTTTAGAAAGCATTTAATTCAATTTAAAAAATCTACTGTAGACTGCAAAAAATAAATGCAGACAAATCTAGTGCCCATTCTGGGAGGCTAAGATCTGCTTCTCCTTCCACAACCCTGAGACTCTCATTTTCAGAAGGACAGATGGGGTCCTTATATGAGGTAATTCTTTGTTGATATTATATGAGGCTGAGTGATCATTAACTTCTTCAAAATCATATATAATGATGAGCTATTACCAATTGGAAAAGCAAAGGGCATTCCCCACATGTTTAAATAGGAAGGAATGAATGATTTTTAGACAAATGTATCAGAACATATATCTCCTAATGAATGTTTTCCTTTAAGGATACATATTATTTCTCAAAAATGCTTGAAGCTTTTCTTTTAGAACTATCTCCTAGCTGGTTTCAAAAATATATATTATTTTCACTTATTTCCTTAAAAATCAAACGTTTATCACCAAAAAAGATATTGGCATTCTAAAATCATACCTACCACAGGATGACACCGCACTACCATAAATTAAAGACTTTTAAAACTAACATTTTGAAAAGAAATGCTCCAAGAACAATCTTGAGCCCTGAGACAAAGGGACACAATAGAAAGGAAGAGCATCCTTTAATTTTATAATTTCCAGAAGATTTCTTTAACAAGTGTTCTCATTCATATGAAGTTATACCTAACTGCATGTTAGTTCGCTAGAGCAAATTTAAGATAACAAGAGGTTTTTGGTTTTTTTTTAAACGTATCTACTATTTCCTTCCATTTTTCCTTCCCCTAGAGAGTTCTCGATGCACATATACACATACATGCACTTACCATCTGGAGCATATTTTGAGGAGATTCCTAAAATGACTGCGAGTGCAATGAAAAACGAGAAGCTAGTAATAGCAAAGCAAATGAAAGTATTTTTGTGCCTCTTCTGCTTCTGGCTTTCTCTCTGTGCTTGCTGTTCTTCAGAGGAGAAAGCAAAGGTGGCCCGGGCGTCCTGTCTGATGGAGGTAAATTTGGCTGACGCTTGGCTCTTTGGAGGAGGAGGGGGACGCAGTGGGACAACCTTTCCTGGGACATAGCCAGATGAGCAATGGCTGTTTCCATTCTGAGGTTGCAAGAAAGCAGGGGAGTGTCCCCTGGAATCAGTGGCATACATGATATACTTGTCACTGAAAAGAAAAAGAAAATTAAGATTCAGAAATGAGAGCAGTAAAATGGCTTTATCTACTGTGATACAATATACCTAACATAAACTTACTACTTAATCACTTTTCAGTTTATAGTTCAGGAGCATTAAGCACATTCTCAATGTTACACAACTGTCACCACCACCCATTTCCAGAACTTCTTCACCATCCTAAAAGAAAGTTCTGTAGCCAGGAAGCAATCATTTGCTATTCTCCCCGGACCTTGGTAACCACTGTAACGATTTTTTGAAAATATCAAGTTAGATGCCATCCCTGATATAATTAACTATGTCAACAATCACCTTTACCAATCATCTTTTAATGCCATGCCTGGCTGCACATGATAGTCACCTGGTGACACCAATAGCCATGCCACACCACAGGAAAATTTAATCAGGATCGCTAAGCCCAGAGTCCAATCACATGCATCTTTTAAGCGCTTGCCCTCCTCCCCAAATTCCAATTTCCAAGATTCTAATGAGCACGTAGGGTGAGGGTAACTGTTCTAATTGTCAGTACACAGAAGCCTCGTTAAGGGAGTTTGTTAAAAATGCAGATTACTGGCTCTGGTGATTCTGGCTCAATTGGTACAAAGAGAGACTTGAATTTTACATTTGTATGTATTTATTTACTTTTAAAGGAAAGGTGCAGGTAGGAATGAAAGTAAGCAGAGAGGCAGGCAGAAAAACAGAGGAGGAAGAAACATTTATTTCTTTCATTTAGTTGTTCATCTTGATTGTTTCCCCCCTGCCCAGGGATGCATGCGAACCAGGGTCCTTGGGATGTATGTGGACTGCACCAATGGGTGGCAGCTAAACAAAACACGACTCCACCAGGGCATCCCTGAATTTTACATTTTTTAAACTCACCTTGGTAAAAGTGAAGCAGATGGTCACACCGTAAGTATCATTACTCTAAGTTCTTCAAAATGGAGGTGTCATATGAGGGCCACAGATGGCCCTAACAGTTCCAACAGACAAGCATTCACATTTAGGTTTGTAAGTTTCTTCACTAGATTCATCTCATAGTGAAGCAATTCAAATAGTCACATATTCCTATCTGTGTTATCACTTCACTAGAAACTGTCAATTCATTTGATGAGAAAATCTAAAGTATATATTATTTCTTTAAATCCTTAAAATTGTTTAAAAAGTGGCAGGCATGAAACGATACAGTTTAGGTGATTACATATGTATACACGCTCAGAACACTTACTGTCGGGCTCTGCTCTAAACACACATTTAATACAACAGACTGACGAGTGTAGGTGCTATCACCCCCATTTCATACAGGTAAAAACTGAGGCCTAGAAAGGTTCATTGGTATGTGGTAGAACACGGCTTCCAATCCAGGTACCTGACTCAGGAGTTAAGACACTTCAACTTGCAAATGCAATACGATGTCTTTCAAAACAACTGAGAAGCAGTATTTTCAAAGACGTAGTTTGGCAAAAATATAACTACAGGGTACGCCCTGGTGGACTAGTGGTCTAGTATAGCTGAGCAGTCCCACATACATCCCAAGATCCTGGATTCATCCCAAGACCCAGGGCTGGGAGAAACAACCAATGTGAACAACTAAATTAAGAGATAAAACCCTTCTTCCTCCTCCTCTCTCTCTTCCTAACTGCTTGCCTCCTTTCTTTCATTCCTGCCTGTACCTTTCCTTTAAAAAAACAAAACAAAAATAGTATAACTAGAACTGTGTTGGGTCTGAAAGGCACATTAATCTTCTCAAAAATTGTTCATGCAGAAGTTCACTAGATTATAGATGATTCCTTCTTATCTAAGAGAAGCTGACACATGCAAAAGGAAAGCCCTTTTATTTTTCATACTTTATAGAAAGCATTTACAATATTTTGAAAGAGTAAGTTTTGATTGAAATCTCAGTTACTTTGCAATGAAAGAAAGAAAAGGGGAGGAAGGAGGAAAGAGGGAGGGAGGGGGATGGAGGAGAGGAGGAAGAGGGGGGGAGGGAAGGAGAAGAGAGCGATGCCATATAATGTTCTTATTGTAATGACCGGATAAATAAGACGTGCTAAGATGTGGATTCAGAAGCACAATGTTCAACCTCTTCTAGTACTTCCCCTCAACAACCCAAGCATCTCCGAGTTACCTGACTACATTCAATACTCTTATAATTAAATCCCCTTATCGTCTAAGGGGATCCTAGTAAAAAAAGATCTCGCCAAATTGTTCCAACTGAGAGCAAATTCATTAAACACAAAGCATGGTCCTTAGAGAAGCCACAAAGAGGCATTCCCAGGACCCCAATGACCTGGAAATTAATGGGAACAAAGAAGGAATCTAATCAAGAACTGAAGCTGCATTTACATGGGGCAAAAAACATTCTGAGTCAGTACGTCTGTCAAAAACACTTTGTGGAATTGGTGAACAAAAGTAATTCTTTAGATGAAGCTTAAGCTTCATGACAAAGGGGAAAAAAAAACAACATGATTCAAGGTGCTATTGAAGAAACTGCTGCATGTGCCAAGGAGCAGAGTGGAAGAAAACAGATACACCCTGCTAGAACAAATGAGAGGATAAATAAAGATTCCTTTATGATCATCTATTATAAACTACATATTCTTGAGCGCCAGGCTCACCAGGGTAGGAGGGAATCTCCACTATAATCTCCTCTGAAAGGGAGTGAGAATCTTTTGTTTGAGGCTGCAATCATCTGATACTTCATTGTTTCAGGGTGAGAAAGATAGTTATTACTTAATAGGTTGGAGAGCCTTTTGTGAGTGATACTGTGTCTCCAGATGTACCCGCAATAAAATAGGCAGTGAGAGACTAAATGAAGTCACCCTCCCACTGGGAATAATTTGTGTCTTCAGTCACAAAATGGCATTCTAACATGTAAATTCAGATGGTGTGTCTGGCACAAACAAAAATGGTCAGTAAGTCAAAAATAATCATGGTTCTGTTTTCCCCATAACCCTTCTGCCAAACTATATTATACATATTCTGAGCCCATTAGCTCAATTTAATAGGTAAATGCATAAGGGGCAAACGTAGTCATTCTTTTTTTCTAAGAAGTCACACATTACTACAATCATATCTTAGAATAAAATTACGCAAAAATCGTTTTATACAGGTTTTCTCAATTTGCTATAATTTTTGAAGATCTGTTACAAAGACAGTGCTTTTAGGATTTCGCTTTACATTTATGAACTTACTTTAAGAGTACTATTTGAAATCACTTACTTAAAGATATTGATGGCTAGTTATAGATATAAATTATTCATGGAAAAAGTGGACATTTCTCTCATTCAAAACGCATTTGTGACCTCTTGCTGTCACTAGGGGATCCTGTAGGAGAGACTATCGGAGACAGACAAAAGATTTGCAGCATCCCCAAGAAATGCAGTTCTAAGTGCAATTTTAAATCACCAGCTTGAGGGAAGAGTGAAATAGTGGTCAGGTTCCATGGCTATCTGAATAATAACTGTTTAATCCATAATGTTGTTAGTCGTTGTAACACTAGTTGGAGCTGGAGTCCTCAGAACAAAAGGGGAGCCTAGCAGAGAAAAGATAATGAAGAGTTTCCTCTAGCTTTCAAGGCAAGTGTAAGATGCCATTTAAAAATTTTACTACCGACTAGTATTTTTATCTAATACACTGCTAATCTGTATCACGTCATTTTCAAAAGAGTTGTGTTTCTAGTGGAAGGCACATACTACACAACAGGAGCACATCAATTTGTTTTTGTTTTTTAAATATATTTGGAGGGATATTACAGCCTGTGTAAGGCCCTAAAGACAGACAACAAATAATCCAAAATGGAGAATGAGCCAAGTCATTTGTGTTGAATTTGGAAATGCACTCCACAAAGTTTCCGAAATTTAATTTTTGGTGTTTAGATGTTCCCTGAGAGACTTATGTTGTGAATTATTACTGATGAGATGATAAAAAGAAGTAACCCAAAGGCTCAGCAAAATATCAAGATAAAAAACAGAATCATGCGATTAATATTTTACGCTGGGAATTTAGGTAACTAATGAAGGAAATCCCTAAGAATATGAAAACATTACAGCAACTTTAAAAACATAAAGGCAAATACTGAAAAAAAAAAGTATTCAAAATCTATAACTTTTGTCTTTTTATCAGCTGCCCTTACAAAAAAAAAATCTTAAAAATGTGTTAACAGTTTAAATAAAATTCTGCTCTTGAATAAAAAGAATTTATAACCTCAAACAGTACCTCAAAGTAGGAGGAGCTTATACCATTGGTAAGGGAGTTTAATTAATTTACTTGGTAATAAACGACAATAAGTAATCACAGAAAGTAATCTACTTTGAAATCTAGATAACATTAAAGGAGATCAAGATTGCTGGGGTTTGGGGGGTGGTGCTCTATAAAAATGTGAATGGTTTTAAGAAAACAAGAGTTCCTCTCATTTAAAGTTTTCTAACACCATGAAAATCCATTCATTAAACCTCAGGATTCTATAAGAAATTCCTTTCCTATTCTTCTCTGTACTCTGTTTAAAATGCTTGTTTTTTGCTTTGTTTCAGTTAATATATATATTTGTCCATCTCCTACAGCAGACAATAAAGTCTCTTAAAAGTAAGGCCAGCATATCCATCTTAGTATTTTAACATAGGTTCTTATATACAGTAGTAGGTCTTCATAAGCATTTGTTGAACTTAGATCACAGTATTCTTCTGTATACTCCATGTAGGGGTGGGAGGGGGCGGGTTGGAATTTCCCATTAAATGTTCAGCATCCTTGAGGCTCTGGGAAATTTGTCAAATCTCTCTATATCATTGTCTTGATTTGTGAGAAATTGAGAATATTTATCACTTCAATCAAAAAAGTCAATGCAATCATTTCTCGAGCACAATCCTCTTATGCAACCTGGTGGGTGACTAAAAGGTGTTATTAACACCCGCAAGTCAGAATTCTAAAGATAAAGAGCACCAAGCTATCTAAACAAACTCAATCTTTCACAATATTTTGTAAGTTTAACACACTATGAAATACAGCAGGCACATAAGAAAAAGGAAAATGTTCCTTTCCACTTCAGATTGTTATGCTGGCAGTCTATAAATGCTGTGATCAAAGGGAAAGTCTTCTCATACAGAGACAGCAGCAGTCATTCAACTGGGAAGAGCACTTTCAAGGGGCCACATTTTCATGTTCTTTCTTCTACTGAGATGCTAATATAGAAGGTAAATTCACTACCACACATTCTTTATAATGTACACAGTGACTGAGGGCATTTGTTCTGCAGGCCACATACTGAATCATCCAGCCCCTCCAACCCAATGCCAGGGGGTCCCACAGCACAGTGCCTTACTACACATACTGACCCCATCATATTGAAAAACCAGGGAAAATGTGGTACTTGTGACTCATTTCAAATCCTTTTAAATCCTGTCCATCTTGTCCAAGCTTTTTACAAGAATTCATTTTTGAATGGAAAATTCAGACTTGTAGGAATAGTCAAGAGCTGGCATGATCTTGTCAAGTTTATTCTTCTTTGGTGAAGGACATAACTCTTAAAATAGCATCCAATCTAAAGGTCAAGTTTATAAGTTACGGTTTTTGCTTTCCAAGAGTTTCAGTGTGACTGGCCAAAATCTAGCTGTGAAAACTTTTCCTCTTAGTAAGATTTTGGAAGTTCTTTTTAACACTTGACTGGTAGGCTCAATCCCACAACTAGCAAAGCATTCCAGACGAGAGCAGTGTTCAGAAAGTATCATGAAAACAAATGATAGATGTTAATAATTATTGGTTAAGTATGGCCTAACAAAAAGGTTAACCAGTTCCTCACAGGTCTTGAACTTTCAACTTTCCAAATTCTAAGCACCTGTTTTTAAGAAAAACAGAACAACATCAAAGTCATTTTCAAGTTTTGGGGTGCTTTTTGGAGAAAAGGTAAGATATTTCACCTAGTTTTGTTTTAGATTCAGATTATGTCCATTGTCACTAAACAATGAGCTCAGTACCTCAATCATACAAAACTTTTCATTAAGAAATAAACTTGAAAAAGTTGATTTCTTTAGCCCTTTAATTTCCCAAATAAATACTTAAGTGTGATCAACAGCCTCATGAGGATTGTGTTTAAACACAAATTATAAAGATTTTTCAAAAAACAAGATGAGTTTCTGGGTGGAAGTCCTCTTATAGTTTAGAGGGGGGTATGCCCTGGTGCCCTTAGAGTTTAGTGGTTAGGTTAATCACCTCAAAAGGTGTACAGGCCACATAGCCCTCAGTTTGAATCCCGGGTCCAAGTAGAAACAATCAGTGTGAACAAAGAAATAAAAATAAAGATGCTTCTTCCTCCTCTCTCTTCCTGTCTACCTGCCTACTCCCCTTTATTCCTGCCTGCACCTTTCCTTTAAAAAAAATAAAAATAAATAAAGGAATATAGTTTATTACATACCTCTTGCCAAAGCATTCAGGATGAAACACATTTTTCTAAAACTACCACTAAAGAGGAATTCAACATAAATGCTAAGACTTTACATATAGTTATTTGGGAGAAAACAGACATTTGATGGAAAAAATTAAACTGACTTTCACTCAGAGATCACTTGGTTTTGAGCAAGCACAGCGAGGGACGCCCTGAGACCGCTACACAAAACAGTGGCTTCATCTGCTGCACATTCAGTACATCACCTTGAACTGGTTAGAGCCCTTTTGTCTTTTTCTTTCAACTCTCAAATTCAAGTTGAGGATTTCCAAGAAACAAGACACAGCTAACTTACAGTGATCTCAGTTCCCTTTTACTAAATGTATCATGCCAAGGTTAATGTTTAGAAGGAGAAGGAGGTACACAAATCATAAATCTCTCCCTAAGAAGGAATTGAAAGGAGGAAAGACTGAGAAATAGTCATTCAATTCCCTGACCCTTTTTTCTCCACTTAGTCAGCTGAGATACATATGATGAATACTATTTCCCAAAGTTGAGATCCTCTGGTATAGAAATACCAGACTTGTAGTTTGGTACCACGTATTGCTCACACTATCTAATTTCTCTAAAAAAAGGCCTTCTCCCAATACATACCAAGTCTCAAAATATAATACAGAGAAATTATCAGGAGTATTATAAACACACAATCCTAAAAAAAACCCTCAATTTACTACAAAATTTTTTTGCTACTACAAAGTCTGAATTAGAATAAGTATTGCTCAAAATAGGAAGACATTTGTTTTTACCTGCTTGGAAATACAATTGTCTGTTAAACTATACTCTCTTGGTTAGAAAACTATAGTCAGAAAATAGTAAAATCTCTGGAAAGCAAAATTAACTAAAAATAGTGAGTTTGTTTACACTGAAAACAAAATAAATGCTTTTAGGCCTATATTTCAAGAATTCAAATTAGCAAATTAACTACAATTTCACAAAGTAGATATATCTTTGGCTAACTAATATTGGAATCTTCTAATAAACTATGAATTCCTCAAAACAGAGTATTTATATCTAATTCCCAAAGTCAACTATGTGAACATTTTTCTCATTTTAAAGTTAAATAAGTGATCTTTAAGGAATATTTTTAATTTGTTATTATATTCATCTTACTTATGCTAGACACAATAGTCTGACCTCTGATTTTTCTGGCACCAAAAACACTCATTAATCCTGTCTTTTTTCAGCTCTCAAATATATCCATAAAAAGTGATACTTGACCCTAAAACCAAGATAGCTGGTAGAGAGAGAAGGCAAGAGAACATTCTCATGACCAACGAGAGAAACAAAATGTTAAAAAAACAGATCTATAAACCAAGATGGGAAGAAAGGGTAACAGTGCAGGAAAAACACTCTGCGTTCAGTCAAAAAGAAAAACAGAGCAAAGTATATAAGCCTCTGGATGTCAGTAATAACTAAATGATAAAGAAAATCTGGAAAATTCGAGACAGAAAGGATCACTGCACCTACCAGCCTTCTCTGTTGTTCACTTCCGCTCTTTTGTTCCAATTACTATTCCTCAGATTCCTTGCTCTCTTAATGCTTTCCAGTGAAAAGCACTTCGCTTTTCTCCCCTTCCTCCCAACACTCCTTCGCCCACCTCCTTTACCCTTGCTTTCAATGGGCACAACAGAAACTACCTGCTGACAGTGATGGATGCTGTCAGAGGCACACAATGGCAGATGCAGGCATGTCATCAGCCTTGCAGCTGGCCTTTGAAAGAAAGAACCAAAACCAAAGTCTGACCTCAGGGAGGCTGATTTAATTAAGGTTACAGGAGAGGGCAGAGCTGCCTGTGGGCTGCATTCTTTGCCAAGTGCCAGAGACAAAGCTTTACAACACTGCTCAAGAAGAAAGATCCAAGAAAGTTATGTTGGTAGAATGTTGAAAGGTGGGAAAAGAAAAGACAACAGGGATGTATACAGTAAACAAGAAACAGACATAACAAAAGTTTGTGATCCAGTGACATGGACATCAAAATGCAATGACAACAGGAAGCATAAAATGAGTATGTTTTGATATCCATTTCAAGCTAAAATATTCCAGATGAGATGTCCAGACCCAAGTGATCTAGGGCTACACAAATCCAACAGCAAAGCAATTTCTATTCATTGTAGGACCAGGACCAGAACTCAAGTGGACAATTTCTTTTACCTACAACACAAAATCCATTTTTAATACAACTTTAAAGTCTTACCAAATAGGAAATACATCAGTTTTGAGAATCTATTTTTTAAATGTCTTTAAAGGAAAGGTCCAGGCAGGAATGAAGGTGAGTAGGCAGGCAGGAAGAGAAAGGAGGAAGCAGAATTTATTTTATTTGGTTGTTCATCTCTGTTGTTTTCCCCTGACCCCAGGACACAAACCAGGGTCCTTGGGGTGTATGTGGCTGTGCTGGCTGGAGGCTGTGTACCTAACAGTTACACTACCAGGACGTGCCAGTTTTGAGCATGTCTTATAAGACAAGGACTCTGTTAAACAATGGGGACCCGATGATGCAAAAACTATGCATGTTTTCTATCTTCAAGGAACTGTAAGTACAGCTGAGCAGGGGGATCAGGAGATGACACAAATCAAAAATAATCACAATGCATGCTGGGGCAAAGCACTGGGCTGGTCAAAACATAAAACAGAGCCATAGTCCCTCTCTTTCCAGGGCAAGTGAGACCTAGACCCACCAAGAGGACCATGTTATACCTCAACAGTCGTTTCAATGTTCATCAAAACTCAAGGATGTCAGAGAGGCAGGTCCCCCAATGAAGGAGCAATGACTCTGCCCGAGAGCACTTGCTGAACTTGGCATTGCTAGACAGGAACAGAACACTGTCAATCGCAGCAGGACAACCAGGAACTGTGATGAGCTCAAGTACCACAAGCACAAATAGGGAGCAAGGAGATGTGGCCAATGGACAACACGGCAACCGGGCAGCTGGGCAAAGCTACCCATTAGGATAAAGAGGTAATACGACACATAATGAAATACCATTCCAGTATTAAAATAAATAAAGATGAAATCTGTCAGGTACTACAATGTGGATGGAACTAAAGGGGACTGTTCTGAGTGAAATATATCAGAAGGAGAAAGACAAATACCAGATAATCTCACTCACTGAGTAATATAAAGAAACAAAACAAAGGAACAGACGAAACAAAAACCAACCCTTGGACACAGACACCAGAACTCAGGTTACCAGTGGGGAACAGGGAGGCGGCTGGGGGGCATGCAGTTGTAGGGTCCAATGGACGATGGTAGAGGATTATCAGAAATTTGGTGGTGGATGTGGTTTGTTATTATATATTTGATGAAGAGTAAACCTGTACATCTAAAGTTTATATTGTGCTGTAAATCAAAGTTACCTCATTTAAAAACAAAACAAAACAAAACAGTATTAGCTGACCATACGCTCAGAAGGGTGAACATATGGTAATAACAGGTACAGGTACTTGGAAAAGCAGCAATTAACATTAATCAAAAGATGTTATTAACCATGCTGAAAAGACAATTCAGCTCTCATTTGGGACTTCCAGCTATAGCTTCATGAATACATCCATGTCCCCATTAAACTGTTAGCTTCTCAACATTAGTAATATTCCATTCTCTCTGCGTAGGATCTCCATGACTGGGAAGAACTAGTAGAAACCATTCTTTTAGCAATTTAAGCCACATCTTTCTAATTAATGATGTATAATATGTTTTAAATCTGCTCATAAAGTTGATTTTGTAGTGATGGCACTGGCACTTGGTGACATTAAAAAACAATGATTGTGCATCTGAAATGAATACAATGTTACAAATGTCAATTACATCTCAATAAAACTGGAAAATACTATAAACCAAAAAAGAATACTATGGGTTTTTCCCCTTACACATTTTTTTTTAAAAAGAAAAGGTGTAGGCAGAAACGAAGGTGAGTAGGCAAGCAGGCAGGAGGAGAAAGGAGGAAAAAGCACTTTATTTATTTTTATTTAGTTGTACACCTTTGTTGTTCTCCCGGGCCCGGGACATGAACGCAAACCTTGGGCATGTGTGTGGACTGCACTTTGGCCAAAGGCAGGTCACCAAACCACTACTCCAACAGGGAGCACTTCCACAAATTTTTTTTAAATGACTCATTTCTCTTATTCCTTCTGAAACAGTCATTGGACAATTAGTCCTGTGTTGAACTTAATCTTTCCAATCCCTAAAATGTTAATAATTAATTTTCCAAACTTACTGTATGTGAAAAAATTATTCTTCAGGGAAGTGAGTCACCATTAGCAGAGACCATTAAGACATGAGAAGACATGAAACAATTAAGTAAGAGTCCTCAGGTCTATTACCAATTTCATTATTAGAAGACACCCCATAATCAGACAGGAATGACCAGGACATCTAGTTTGTGGTTGATATTCCTAACTTTTAAATACATCAAATTCAGAGTCAATGAGGACAGTTCTCAGTGGTTCAATATGGACTATCTTAAAGAGCAACCCTTCCAGGGAACAGTGTTCCAATTATACTTCTTTGAAGTGTTAAAGCCATTCTTCTAATATAATAAAGCTAAGATTGCCACGAACTCTCCTAGGCAAACTTTTCATAATATAAAATTTCATTACAGGTTGCCAAATTTTTACTTATTGTTCAGAATAAGATGGAGCCTTGATAAAGTACTTTAAAAAAAAAATGTTATCACTCATTACCATGTAATAAAAATAAATGTCTAATTACAAATCTCATCCCAAGGTTAATCTAATGACAACTTCAAAGCAGATATACTTTCTAGACCAAAGGACTCATTTGTTGGGAGATAGCAATTCTGTGTTTATGTCTATACCTAGCTTCCAAGTTTGCAGCTCCTTTTTAAAAGAAACATTTGAATAAAGATCTCACACCTAATTCATCTTTGTTCTGTCCACAACAACCAGCACAGTGCCTTGCGCATCTCAGGAATGCAATGAAATATTTGCTGAACATTCCTGACAAGCAACATTAAAAGGCTCCCCAAAGCCAGCACAGGAAAAACAAAAGAACATGCAAATGTCTTTCAAGTAGGCTTTTAACTTGTGATTCACAACACAAATCTTAGTGTTTTCAGGAAACTGCTTCTTTTTTTAAAAAAATGCACATTTCTAAGTTATTTTGTGTTCTGCTTACAGAAAATGCAAGTAAAGCTCACATTACTGTGATTTCCTTTTTTTTGACAAAAATGTATTACAAATAACTAAGTGTACCACTAAGCGTACCATCTCACATGCAAATTCTCTCAAATGAAAAAGATCTAGTGTCTGCATAAACGTAGATGTGATGGGTTTCTAAGTCCTAATGCAAAATATTTCACCTCTAAAATAAATAGCTAACAAAACCGAACAAATTAGAATATATTGGAGGGAGAGGGGTGGCGAATTGCTGACTGGAAATAGGGACAAAGGGTTCTTGTTCCTGCTCAGCTGTTAAGTTCCTATATGACCTTACCTAATTAGTCTGAGTTCCAATGGCCTCATTTTAATATTTTTAAGGCCCTTTCAAAGTACAGGCTAAGATTCAGTATGTGTAGCACTGTCCTGGAAACGGATTTACTTTCATAACACTCCCCTTCAAAAGGTTACATTTAACATAATTATAAATATCTGAGTCTGGATTTCTGCTAAAGCCATTTTATTAAAATGTCCGATGAGCACACGTTCATTTCAAGTGGAAAAGCAAGGTGAGTGTATTAAATCAAGTATTGCTTATAGATTCAAATTTCATCTAGACAGCTGTTGCTGTTATTGAGAAAACAGTCTTTCTTTGACAGCATAGCCGAAAATCACACCTTTTGACAAATGGGGAAAACTAGTAAGGGTGACTTTCATATTCTCAAAAATGCAGATATAAGATATAAAGCTTTTCTTTTTCTTTTTCCTTGTCTGTATGTATCCTGTTAGGAGAAAGGAAAGCAGAAAGGCTAGCTTGACTTGAGGGGGCAGGGACAAAAGCACGGAAGCTGCAGGGCAGACCCAGACAAGCCCCTCTCAATTGACGTACTGTACTACGCAGGCCATCCTTCTAATTAGTGCTCACAACTCAAAACAAAATGAAAAGATTTCCTGTGCCTGGGATGGGAAGAAGACTGAACAAGTGAGAAAAAGTCCTAACACTCAAGAGTAGGATTCAGAACATTCTGGAAAGGACCAATAAGATAGAAATCTGTACCTGAGTTAGAGTAAGTTACAATTTGCATGTATTTATGGCTTTAAAAAACATTCTGAATGTAACTTTTGATACCAACCAGCATTAATTTGATTGGTACTTTATCATTTACATAGCAAATGAAATCAAACTTAATCCTCAAAGTGTCCCATAAAGTATTTTCAAACTCATTTTATAGATGAAGAAACAATGTGTGAAGAATTAGGGGATTTGCCTAACAGCAAATGGTTAGTAATTGTCCCAATCTTCTTTTAGACTCAATTCCAACTTCAAGTTCTCCAACCCTTTAGATATCAAAATGATACCTCCAACAGCAGTTTTCAGTCCTTACTTGTTTAATTTAGCACATTTTGTTTAGGCAGGCATAAAGGCAAGCAGGCAATGAGGAGTGAGGAGGAAGAAGTACCTTTCATTTACTTAATTATCCACGAGAGTCTTAAACCTGTGTCTTTGGGCTCTATATGGACTATGCCAGGGCTAGGGACTTAACACCTGAGCCACCAGGGTATGTCTAGTACATTTTATTTTTTCACAAAATAACAACAATAGCTCTCCAATTTTGTCCTCCTGACATCTTAAAGCATCCTATGCATATTTTTTCAAACATTTACACTCTTACTGAGCCTTCTAACAGTTCATTTCCTTTCCTCCCTGGCTAGATTCATTTACTCAACAGACTGTCTTCTTAATCTGTCTTTACAGGTAAAAGTGACCACACAGCTAGAAGACACCTTCACAACCTGTGAGCTCCCAAGCTTCCACCACTCTAACTCCCTCTCTCTACCAATAAGCACACTACACAAAGCTGGTGGGCATTTGGATTGCTTCTTTGATTGGACTGCCTTCATCCAGAGGACCTGGCACAATAATTGTTAGTTGAATGGCTGGTGGGTGGTGGATGATACAATGCTCAACTATTTTACTGTACTTTACAAGGTGCACGTATATATACGGCATCCCATGTGTGTCTAAAACCTGTGAGTTTGATGGTGGTGACTTAAATTTTCTTTCTGAAGTATAATTCATAATTCTCAAGTTCAGAAACCTGCCCCAGTGTGCAGCTAGTAAGTAGTAGCTTATCCCTTGCTTTGTCTTCTCCCCACTTCCAAGACAGTCATTTAAGAACAAGCTGGATTAGGTCTTTTAGAAAGTGAGGTGCTGTCCCTATCCTGGTCTCCTGTTGTGAAATATGAGACTTCAGAAAATCTGCAGGTTTTACAGGCTGGATAAAGAAAAGGAACTTTACTCAATTAGCTGTGACAAAGGAAATCTAAACAAGCACCACAGAAGAATTACACTGATTCCACTTCCCTGTCCACAAGCACAATGACCAATCTTCAGCTAGCTGGCTCATTCATGGGCTGTTAAAGTAGAGTGAATGATGACTCAGAATTCACTTCTAACTTTTCACTTCTTAATTTTCTGAACCTGTAAAACACATTCATCACATGAACCAGCATCAGGTGGGCTGAAGTGAAAGCCAGAATACAGACTTCTAGTTACAATCACACACACACACACACACACACATACACACACCCCACCCCACCCCACCGCACCCCCGTAGTGCAGGCACACAGAAAGTTGAAGGAAGTGATTTCAATATAAAAGATAAAGCACTATCAGATGCTACTCAACTGTTAAGCACAGTGCCTACTTACTGTACTTTGTTATGCTTTGCTCAGAACTGAATGTAAGCTCAAAAAAAGCCCACTGAATAGTTAATCAAAGGACTATAAATAACATGATGCAAATTAATTTTGAAAACAGCAAGCTTCCTTCAATTAGCAACTAAGCATTAATAGCTCCATTCTAGTCAACCAAAGAACCATAAGGCTAAATATTTCCAAAGTACTGCTTCTAAGCAGTCATTTCCAACAGGTATGCACTGCCCCGAGGAGTCAGGCCTCCTCAGCTCAAATGAAGACTTCCTCCATGCCCCTTTCTCCAAATTCTTCTCATTTTGTACTGGCAAAAGCTCACAATGGCAACATCTGCACAGACTCAACCATGCAATTATGCAACTTCTCATCACGTTGTCACACTCAAACAAAAGGAGTGAACATAAGGTACTGAGTGGCTCCTGTGCAGAATGAACATTCTTCAAATTGCTAGGCACTCTCTCCTTAACCCCTACAGCTGATGAAAGGAAACATCTATCAAAGTCTAGTTTCCTAACCTTCTGCGTAGATTTTAAGTGAGCTGTTTCCGGTCCATGTCACACATCAACCCTCAGCAGAGTATCCAGGGACGTCAGAAGCTTGGTTTTCTTGCAAGCAGTGTAGCCACTAGCACTAAGTGCAGCACTCAAGACTCCTCACAGAGCGGGACCCCCGCTCCTTTATCAAGAACTCCCAGCTCCACAGAAGAAAGCTGGGGACAGGGTCCAGTGTTAACACTTCCACAGCTTTAAAGGGAGCTGCAAGCGATTATTATAAAGCCTCGCTTTACCTTAACTAACAGAAGGGGCGGAGGGAGTGGGGGCGGAGCACCAACCCAGAGAACAGTAGAGAGACAAAGCTCACGCCAGGCGTACGCGCGCGCGCACTGAAGCAGAGACTGCAAAACCCGCACATTCCATCAACCTCTCACCGTAGTCGGCTTCCTGTGGGGTTTATTCCCCCACCCTAGTCCTCTCCAGAAAGTTTAAGGCTGTTCACACCGATTTTCAAAGGTCCATTGTTTCTTTCCTCCGTGAACAGAGAAGTCAAGACGGGATTCCCAAAGACCCTTTCTTATGGAGAGGACTTCTCGGTGGGGGGGTGTCTGTCTTTCCCACCCAGAGGGTAGAGAGACCCGGAAAGGCGACGAGCAGGGGGAGGGTGTTGAAGATGTTTAACCTTTCAGCAGAAATGCCCAAATGCGAGGCCACCAAGGAAGGTGCGCCGGACCGTCGTCCGCGACCTCGCAGTGGCCTAGCGCGAGCAGCAGGGGAGGCGGGGCGAGGGGGCGGGTGACCCCGCTGCTTCTTACCTTCCCCTCCCCCGCTTAGCGTCGGCTAATTCAGGTGCTTACACAGCGGTCCAAAGAGACTGAGCCGAACTCCAGGCGTCCCCAGGTCCAGATCGCCTCTCCATGGCCAGGGAACCCCTTGAACCCTGCCGCCGCTGCTGCTTTTACGCAGTGGCAACTGCTGCCGCTGCCAGGAGGTGAAACTCTCCTCCCCGGAGTGACGCGCACTTCTCTCCGCCTCCGCTAGCCCAGAGCCTCCCGGGCACGGGCCTCGGCTCGCACTCTCCCGAAGCGGCCACTCGCTTTCTTTGCTCCTTCCACTCCGGGAGGAAGAGGAAAATCGCGGCTCGGGTAGCGCGGGCCGGAGTGCCCCGTGACAATGGGCAGGAGGCGGCGACGCAAGGCAGAGCTCAGTCCCAGGAGGCGCGCTAGTCCCTGGTCGGCGGGCGCCGCGGCTCGCAAGGGTCGCGCTCAGCCTCCGCCGACCAGACAGGCGGCCCGGCTCTGTAGGGTCGAGGGCTGAGGATTGGGCGGGCGAGCGGGCAGGCTAGACCCAGGAGGCGGAGAAAGGAGGAGCCTGCTTCCCGAGGAGGCGGGGGCCGTGCAGGGCTCCGCCCTCCGCTCCGCCCCGCTCCACGCGAGCTGTAGTTGATGGCTCTTAAAGCCTCCAGCTGTAGCGCCCGGCAACCGCGCCCCTGCGCTTGGCCTGAGTGGCAGGTTCCCCCACCCCCCGGCGGCGCCCCCAGCAGTGGCTGCAGGCTCTGACTGGTGCTGCGCGGCACGCACCTGGACCGGTTGAGTGAGCCTGCTCCCCTATCACCACCCAACTGAGCCTGACATTGCGTCCCCGCCACCCGTCATTGAACTGGACATCCTGCGCGCTTTTACACCCGGCTGAGACTGACTGCACCCTCATCACTTCCCGACTGAACCTGACATTACTCCCCGATTACCCCAAAAGTGACCGAACACTGCGCTCTCTTTGCGCTGCGCTGAGCCGGACTCAGCGCCCTACCAGTCACAAAGGGACTTCCACCACTCGCTCGTTCTCGGTTCGTTCGGCCACCGCACCACGGTCGCCCCCACCTGGTCAACCATGGGCGCAAGGTTCTTAGCCCTCTCCGAAGACCCAGCCTGCTCCGGACTCAGGACAGCTCCTCTGGCCGTCTGTAGCGGCCTCAGAACCCTGCTCTCAAGCCAGAATAAATATAGCTAGGTCTCCCACGCCCCCTTGCCCGAGGCACTCTGGAGTGGCTGCTGCTTGCAGGAGTGGCGCTGAAAGCCACTCCCCTGCCCACCCCAAAGCGGTATGGACCTCCGCGCCGCGGCTGGAGTACCCAGCCACGGTCACCCCGCCCCTCGCTGGAGCTGCTCTAACCAAGGGAAAGTCTTGGCTCTGGCAGAGCTCGCTGACCCGGCTTGATCAGTCAGACCCACGAGGTTCTGAGCTAGTGACAGATGCAGGACTGCCAAATCCAGGCCGTCGTCATCCTCTGATTCACAATTGGAAGTGTCCCCACTGGGGAACCCTTTCAGTGAATACTGTACAGACAGAACGGTTAGATTTTCAGTTGCTCTATTTCACCCTCCACAACCCTCTCCGCACCCCCCCGCCCCCCCCATCTTTTAATAAAAACTCAGTCAAGTCATGACACACCCGGAAAGGGGAATTCCCTTTATCGAGAGTTTTGTTTCAGGACTTCGTAGCAATCAGTAGTTTCAAATCTTGGCTGGTGAGAAGATTCCTCTGGGCATTTTGAAAAAATTGGATTCCCAGACCTTGCACGTCGTACTGAATCAGAATACGTAAATTATAGAAAGAGCGCTAGAGTGCAGCCTCGGATTAATTAAAATCTTGAAAAGATGCACCCGAATAATAGCACAGTCTAGCGCTGAGGCCTTGAAGAAATATTACTCAATTTGGGAGCAACTGTCTCTTCTTGGAGAAGGAAGAAGATTCTTAGATGAGACAGATGGTTTTTAATAATTAACTGGAAGGGACAAGACTATTTTAGGGATTCAAAGGTGAAATGTTTAGGGTATGCCTTATCAAGTCAGGACAGGGACTGTGTCACCCTATGTGGTGTGCTGAAAAAAAAAAAAAAAAAAAACCAAACACCTCCAATACGCACTACTATCAAAACCTATTTTTCTACTTTAGGACCTAAACAAGCATTTCTAGATAAGTGGTTTTGTTTTGCTGTTAGCTCTCAACTAGAACTAGAAGGGGCATTTCTCTGTTTCATTTTGCAGTTGAGGACACTGTCCTTGAGAAGGGAAATGAGTTGTATGAAGTTACTCAGCTAAAATGAACTTGGTACTGTAATTCATTCTGGATTAAGATTTTCTTAGACAATGCCTAAGATATATGCACTATCAGCACCACTGGCTTATAGATTTGCTGTATGATGATTACATGATATATGTAAGATGAATTCACACTCTAGTCACATAAATGTATACTGAGGTATTTGAAGTATCTAATTTCTATGAGAAATAAGAAAATTGGGTGTGTTTATAGACTTTAATTTGAAATAATACCAATATAAAAAAATCATGCATTTTCTCCTGAGTTTTATCCCTTTGTCCCAGTTGCTCCCTTTCAGGCAATCGAAAATAGAAACATAATCCCATACCACCTTGAAAGATTAAGAATTCTGAGAACTCACCAAAGAAGCATAAGAAGGGAAAGAACGAGATTGGGAGTACTTACCTGCGCTAATTCATAGCTGTCAATCTCCCCAAATATTATATAAAAGCATTTTTGCAATTGCCATAGTTAATATTAAAAAAGAAAGAAAAAGTAGATCTCTGTCATGTAGGTGACACAGAAGCTCTCCCGAAAACTCGAAGTCACCAGCAATTAATCCATTATTAACAACTTGCCAGAAACTACCCTCAATCCAGCTCAATTCCACCGATCTTTTATGAAATATAGAAATAGAAGATTTGATTAGCTGAAAGTAAGCAACATTTCTAAGAAGGCCTGACAGGCTTCTCTTTCAGGTCCTTGGAAGTCCTGAATTATGTAAAAATCTGGCAAACCTGCTGGAGAAACCACCTAAAGAGAGTGTTGTGTCTTGACTTCTCACTATACTGAGAAACCGTGTGTGGGTAAAGAGGACCTGACATGAGAGAGAGAGAGGAGAGAGAGAGGAGAGAGAGAGAGACCAATGGAGAGAGAGACCCAGCCATCTTAGCATCCCAGCAGAGTTCAGCCTCCACCAATTACATATGGGCAGATGAGTCATCACAGGCAGAAGGACTGGCCATCTGAGCCCAATCCAGATTTCAAGAAACTTGAGCAAATAAAATACTTGTTATCTTAAGCCACTAAGTTTAGGGTGGTAGCTACACAGGAAAAAAAAAAAAAAAAATCAGCTGGTGTTTCTTCTTGATTGGAGGTGATTTTCCTTCCCAGCAGATATTTGGCAATGTCTAGAAGCCATTTGGTTGTCACTCCTGGGCAGAACTACTGGCATCAAGTGGGTGGAGTTTAGAGTTGCTACTAAGTATCCTTCACAGAAGTATGTGGCTCAGAGGTCAATATTGCCAAGACTGAGAAACTCTGAACAAAACAAAAGGTTTGTGCATTTCTCATTTGGATAGGAACTTGTCACACACTTTCATGGAGACTATACCAATGTATTTTCCCAAGAGCAATATATGGGAATACCTATATTCCTGTCACTTCACCAATAGCATATATAACACTAGATGTATAAATATAAATATAGACCTAAAGCTCTACATACCCTTGCCATAGTAAAGATATCATAATGTCAACATATTTATCTAATAGCTGAGTGAGTTTTTACATGTACAAGAATAATCTGTAGCTCCTTTTCTGTTAACTCTGCTTCTATCCTTTGCTCACTTTTCTACTATTGTTCCTATTCTCATTGATTTATAAAAACTAAATGTATTAAGGAAATTGTCCCTTTGTTTGTGATTTGAATCGAAACTGTGTTTTCCCACTTTAGCAGACTGATTTAGGGGGATAAATAACTTGAAACCAAACCAAGCCAAGAAAACCATACCTAAATGAGAAAATATGTTTGTAAGGAACGACTTGAACCAGTGTAAGAACCTAACAAATGATATGTTGAGAAAAGAAAACTAACGTTTGCAGCCAAGAACCACATAATGAGGTATAGAGGGAAGCCGCACATGCGAGTGGGAAGAAGGGAACCTCCTTTGAGGCATTTCAGACTGTAGGAAATTATTTAAAATAGTCGGTCATGTCTTAAATTCAGTCTCTAAGCTGTCTTTTCCTTCTGAACCCTTTGATTGTGCCTCTCTCAGCTTCTCCAAATACCCAAATGACTACTCACTAGGGTCCCATAAGCAAGATTTCTGGAGTCACACTATTTCCGATCAAGTTGCAGTTCTAGTCACACCCTGGTGGCTAAGGTGGCTAAATTAGTAAGATGCACGTCATGTAAAGCACAAGAAGAGAAAATCAAAGTTGCAACCCTGCCATTCACTAGCTGTGTGACTTTGGTAAGTGAGCTAAACCCTCTGTGCCTTCATTTCCCTTTCTGTAAAATGGGAGTAATCACAGTATCCACCCCACAGAGCTGTCATGACCGAAAATGAGTTAATAAATGTGAGTGTTTAGAAGAGTAACTAGTGTGTGTATATGTACTGTAATATGTATGTGTGTATGTATATGTGCAATATATACAGTTTTTTAATGTTGCTAATATATACATATTTATTCCAACTCTATTTCAAACAAGTAACACAATATCTCAAATTTTTAATCACCTCTTGGATATAATTATCCTTGTTTTGCAGTTAAGGAAATTGAGACTCAGAGAAAGTAAGAATCATTTTCTGTTGTTACCTTTTGGTGTTGAAATGATCAATATGAAAAGTACTATCTTTACACAAAAAACTTGGGAAAAATTCTTAGCCACATAGGCAACTGGAAATCCATTTATAAGTATACAAAGTGTTATTACACAGACCAGAAATTAGTCCTTGTTGTGTTGCCCTGAAGACAAAAGTACTGTCAGTAGACAGAAGACAAAAGATGTAGATTTTGGTTCCGTCTTAGGAAGAACTTGCAGATTTTATTTTCTATTGTAGCCCCAGTCCCTAGCTCAGTGCTTGACAATAGCTCTTATTATTTGTTAAATGAATGAGTGAATAAATAAGTAAATAGTTCCAAAATGGAATAGGCTGTCTCAGAAACACTACATCTGGACCATGTGTAAAAAGATGCCTCTGCTAGAAAGTTAGAATAAATACCTATTGATATTGATTCTGAATCTTCTGCAAGAAAAATGATCCAAGTTAAAATGAAGCAAAAGAGGAAATTCCTCTCAGAACCAACAAGGGACTGGATTCTGATTTAAAAATTTTACCACAAAAGAAAGTAACTTTGAGGCGAACCCTTTTCAAATGCTTCTTGCCCTGATGAGTCACTGTTTCTATGGGGCACAGGTGTCCAGAGGCAAGACCAATCTACTGATATACAAGGGAAAATCAAGTAAAGGAGAATGCTGTAAGCAGACTGCTTCAGCAAGAAAAAAAAACATAAAAAAGGAAAGGAACAATCAAAAAGTCATTGACAACATATAACATATACATAGAAATAGGTAATAATGATTCCTAACATTTGAGAAGTTACTGCTAAAATCCATGAGAAACAAAAATTTGGGATAATGGCGTTCAAAGATACTGGAGCCCAAGAGACTCAAATTCAAATTCTGACTGGACCATTTAACCACTGATTCTGGGCTCCAAAATCCTCTGTGCCTCATTTTTGCCCCACATAAATCAATAAAATGGTGATCAATAATTCCACAGGGTTATATCGTGATACATGCAAAACGCTACCAGAAGGCCCAGTCTATTTTTGCACCTTTTTCTTTGTCCTTAAATCCTCACAATATAAGCAACTATATACGATAGTTGGAATTGAACAAAGTTTAAATGGTCTGTTTTGTAATCTAGGAGCCAGGAACCTCTGTATGTGTTTTTTGTTTGTTTTTTTCATTTTTTTTTATTGTAGTAACTGATTTTACATATTAAAATAAATTCATATGTATAGGTTCCCCATTCTTCAGATATATGTCAACACACCTTACCCTCCACCAAATTGTGCATGTTTTATAGATACATAGAGGCAGATAGAAAAATTCTGGTGATTCTCAAAACAACCCTGAGGTACATACTATTATTATTCTTTTTTTTTTTTTTTAATACAACAGTACAGGTAGGAATGAAGGTGAACAGAGACAGGCTGGAAGAGAGAATAACCAGGTACAATGACATCAAGGAAGAAGCAGTTTATTTATTTTATTTCATTATTTATCTTGGTTGTTCTCCTTGCTCTGGGTCATGAACCCAAGATCTTGGGATGTATGTGGACTAAGTTCAGCAGTTCAGCAGATTTAACTACTCAGCCACCAGGGTGCCCCAAATATTATTCACATTTTACAGATGAGGGAACTAAGACAGAGCAGTAAGTCATTTATGTGGCATTATAAATTCAGACTCAGGGAGTCTTGCTCTTAACTACTTAAGTCACTGCATATATATATATATATATATATATATATATGCATTTATATCTCTGCAACAGTATAAAGGATGCTTGACCATTATTTGGGTGGGGGTTGATGTCAATGACCTTGACTTTCCTTCCAGCCCAGCAATCCCCTATAACCTTAATATGGTTGAATAGCTAAAGAGAGTCAACCATGTCAGCCTGAAAGAGATCAATAACTATAATTACCCACAACTAGTGGGACCAAGGGGCAACCTGTCCCAAACTCAGGAAAAGTCCTCTCCTAAGAGACGGGCTGCTCCGCCCAAGAGAAACCTTGGCATTTTGAGGCACGGCAGCGACCCAGAGATGTTTCCTAAAGCCAGACCCTAGGTGTCACCAGTGTGACAGGACGACCAGTCATCCTTCCATCCCTTTGCACTTTCGTTCACACAGGAAATAACACAGCCTGCAGCACTGGGGCTCCCAGCGAGTGCCGCGGGTGCTGACGCACTGACGGCGGAAAGGGTGTGGGTGGGAGAGCAGGGCTGTTTGTGCCAACTCGCTGCAGACGGTCTCTTCCTCACCGGGGCCGCGTCTGGCAGCTGCAGATCCAACGCTCAGGTTGTTTGCAGGGCGGCGCGGAGCATCCACGTTGTATGAGTTCATCCTTGGTTTTCAAAGTTATTACTGTGGATTTCGGTTTGGAGTTTGTTTTAGAAGGGAAAGGTGGAACAAGAATGTTAATAGTTCAGACCGGGACTTTTCTTCCTTTCTCCTCTGTCGTTAGCAGTATTTGGATTTGATGTCTTGTACTAAACAACTGCCAAGTTAAAAAGTCATTCTGCAGGAGAAAACAATTAAAATAATGTTGACTTCCTCGTGCTCAGGAATCATGGGAATGCCTTCACAAGCTGTCTTGTTTGAGTCTCACAAAACACCCATCGAATAGAAGGAATAACGATTGTTCCCACTAGATAGATGAGAAAAGTGAGGTTCCAGGAGAAGGGATATTATTCAACACAGTTTTAGTTTGCCTCCAGGGAAATCCTCATTTTTTTAATTAAATACTTGTGTGTGATTATCCCATGTAAAGATCAACCTTATTCAAATTTCCTGTTTATCCACACAGATTAATCGCTGATCACAGGCGTAAAAAGTTATAGCCCACAGCAAGGAGCGGGGAACAGTTCTAAATGTGGAAAGATTGAACACACAAAATAACAAGTATAACGTGTGGTCATTGGTTGGATTCTGACTTGAAGAATCAGGGAAAGACACTCTCGGGGATCAAGTGGGAGATTTTGAAAATAAACTAAGAACTAGATAATATTAAGGAATTATTCATCTTTAGATGTGATAACGGTGATAATATAATAATAGAAGAAAATTCTTTTTTTTTCCCCACTGAAGTATTAGGAGTGAAATGTCATGACATCTTTTCAAAATTTATTTATTTATATATATATATATATATTTTTTTTTTTTTAAGTAAAGATGCAGGCAGGAATGAAGGAAAGCAGAGGCAGGCAGAAAAGTGAAAATAATTTTCTTCGAACAATGAAGAATACAGGCTAACTGCTTCCTATACTCTCCCTTAATTTAGAAGAAAATAACTCTCTAATAACTCTATCTATAATTTCAAGGATTTTATCAGTTCAACTGATCTCTTCTCCAAGCAGAGCTAGAATTATATTATAGAGAAAGAAAAAAAATTGAACTGTTAAGACGAACACAGAAACAAAGCATTCTTCTCTGGGAGAATATTTAGAGGTGCGCCACTCGATGAGTATGTCGGTTAAATAAATGTACAGGACAATATCAGGTTCAAGACAAGAAAAAAAAATAACTAATGACTATAGTCATTTAGCACTAGAGCATATTACTAAAGGGATCTCTAGTCATCTCAAAAATGGAATTTCTTTTTATTTTGTTTTGCTTTTCAACATACTATCAGTATTTCCTTATCTGAGATGTGTAAGGTATTTTTAATGCAAAACCAAGAAAATCAAATTATAACTTAGATAGCTTCCAGAATTTGGATTCGTAGACAGAAGGAACCTTAGAAATCTTCCAGTTCAACTCCTTGTCCTTCAGGAAAGAGACCAAGATTTAGACTATACCCCGCAGAAACAATCAGGCAAATGCACATGGGTGTTTGTAAAAGCTTGCTCATCTTGCACTGTTCATAATAATAGGAAGGAAGAAATTATTTTAATTGCCATTAATGAGAAGTTGTTTCATAAACTCGTTTTATCTATTAGATTCTCTGTGATCATTAAATAATAATGAAATGTGTACGTAATGAAAAAGGACCATCATATATGAAATGGAAAATCAAACTCTAAAATAGCATATATACTATAGTCCTACTTCTGTAAAAGTGTTTAGGTGTGTGGGTGTGAAAAAAAGTCTGGAAATAAATATACCAAAATATCACTAGTGATGACCTCTACAGGAAACTAGAATTGATTTCAACTGACCTTTTTATCTTGAGTAAGATGTGAAGTTTTGTATTTAGTATTGCTTCATTAAACAGGAAAAATACAGTTATTTTCATAACAAGAAAAACGGAATATCTTTTTTTCACTTTTATGGTCACTGGAGAATATTAACCACCTTCAGATGTGTACTGAACAATGTTATAAAATTGTCACTAGAAGCAATATTATTAATGTCCAAGATCAGAATTATATTAAAGATAGTATTAAAGACTAACCATACCAACAGTGTCTCTACAGGTGGAACTGTCACTGGGGTTAGAATCTCAATAGAAAATGGAATGTATTCACTCATTTTAAAATAATATGCCATGGGGAAACTTGGGGGGTGGATGGGTAGAAGAAAGGACACATTGATGGAGGCTGGCTGGCTGACTATAAATGTGTATGAATGTGTATGAACTGGACATAGCTGGAAGGAGAGGTGGACTGTTAGATTGATTCTAGGTTTTCATTCTTTAGTGTTTACATTCGACTTTCACAATACCATACTATTGTGTGTTATTACACCCCTTGAAGAAAGAGAAGGAAGAACTTCGGGGCTCTGCAACTTTGCAAACCTCTACTCAATCAGTAGTCCTATGCTGCCCCACTTCAACAAAGAGCGGGTGAAGGCATAGTGGATAATGGTAACCACTGCTACTTGAGTAGTTCTTAACCTCTGTAGGAGGTACTGGTATCTTTTAAAACTCAGAAAAAAATGCACACACAATTCTTGAATCCCCAAATCTCATCTCATAATTTGCATTCTGGTTCTCCAACACCATGTTAACTCCTGAGCTAAACTGTAGCAAGAGATGACTGCAGCTGGTGATGAAGGCACAATTGAACATAGAAATATTGGAGTTCAGCCCCATAAGTTTTTGTTTGACATAGTGGATCTTGGCTACCTTGAATGTAGATGAAGCAAGTTGGTACTAAATTAGGAAGAAGCTAGAAATGAATAGCATTTTCTGGTTAATACTTTACGTTTAAACAATGCCTTCCCAATAAATAATTCACCACAGTCTCAACTGATGATTCAATGGCAAGAGTCCATAATCCTTACAAAGAAAGAGAAGGAAAACTGAGGCTACATTCATTTATTCAACAAATCCATACTGAATTGTAATATACAGCAGGCCTTGTTCCAGGAGCTAGATACATAACAAAGAACAAACTAGACTAAGTGACCATCACGTGAAACTGGCTTTCTTGTTGAGGTGGGGGAGGGAGACACTAATCGAATCAACAATAATTATATGATATATCACATTATAAGTGCCAGGAAGAAAGTACAGTAGGGGGAAAAGAAGAATGGGGAGCCTTTTTGACATAGGACAGTTAGGGAAGACCTCACTGTAAAAGAGATACTGGAGGGTGCACTTTTGTGGCTCAGTGGCTAAGGTGTAGGCCTTGTAAAGCCAAAGGACCTGGGTTTGAGACCCAGGGCTGAGGGGGAAGGAAGATGAGAGAGGAGAGAGAGGAGAGAGTAAGAGGAGAGAGAGAGAGAGAGGAGAGAGTAAGAGGAGAGAGAGAGAGAGAGAGAGAGAGAGAGAGAGAGAGAGAGAGAGAGAGGAGAGAGAAAGAGAGAGTGAGTGAGGGCTTGAGTGGCAGGAAGTCTGGGTGGTGTCCCAGAGTCATGTAAAGACTTGGGGGTCACAGCGGGGACTTAGAATTGTCTTGTAAGAGTTGTGGGAAGCCACTGGAAAGTATTCAGAGGTATAGCATCATGATCTCACTTATATTTGATGGCAGCTCACTCTAGAGACAGTAGAAAGGTGAGCATGAAAGCATAGAAGATGAGAGAGGCTTATTTTCATTTCCACATGGTAACCAGTGATTTTGGTGATCCCAGTAAGAGAATAAAGACGCAAAGGTTATTATGATTAAACTACATCCTTTAGACCAGTTCATTCTACCCCATATAACACCAATATTCAGTAGTTCATCACTCACCTAACATTAGCTTTTATCTTCTTAAAGCAATTAATTGATTATCTTTTCCTCAGTCTTCCGAATGTAAAGTGGACACAGGCGCAGTAGCTAGGCCATAGCATTCCAACCTGAACTTGGGATCAGAAGACCTGAGTCAGGTCCTCAGTCTGACACTCAAGACCTGTCTAGATGGTATAAATCATGTAACATCCTAGACCTTAGATTCTGCATGAGAAATAATGTTAGCTTCTATAAGTTGTAAGAGGTAAAATTCAAATATGCCTTTGAAAGGGCTTTGTGAACTCCTGAAAATATGAGGAATTCCTATTAAAGCCTTAACTCCCTCTAGTTTAATCTTAATCCAGCTAACTTGGCAGTCACTGAAAGAAAGGAGACAATAAAACAAAGAAGTGGTTCTCCCATTACTCTCTTGCACTCAGCCCTGGAGATGGCTGGTTGGAGGGCAGACTAGGATTCTGCAGAATAGGAAAAAACAGAGGTGAAAGAGGAAAAAAAAAAAAAGTGAATGGAAGGGGGAGCAAAAGAGACTGGGAGCCTAAGTAACTGAGATGGTTATGGGAATGCATGAAGAAAGGTGTGCAGCTTTGCCCAGTTTTCCTTAAGACTTGGAATCAACAGAGAGCCTCTATCCTTCCCTTCATGTGGATCGAGATGCAGAGAGCCACCTCATCCACGGTCCCACCCTCCCAGGACCATTTGCATCTGATCGAAGAGAGATACAAAGACCCAGCTTCTTACATCCAAAGATGGGTGACTATTAAGGGCAAATTCACTCCAGTTGCCGGCTGCCAGTTGAATTGGAAACTCTGCCAAGCCTCTATCACAAATCAACTTCTCTCTCTGCTTTCCCCTTCCTTACAAAAGTGTTAAACTCCAACAAATATCTTGTGACACAAACTCTGTCTTAGCATCTGCTTCTGAGGAACTGGGACTACAGCCAGAGCTGCGTGAGGGGCCAGATGATAAGAGGGGCTGTGGGCACTGGATCACTCACAGCCCAGTCTAGCAATAAAAACTCTATCATTGCAGCATGGTCTTCATCATAAACTCTCACTGGTGGTGAACTGAGAAGGTGGACCTGTGTAGGAAATGCACTGGAAAATGTCATAAATCAGACGTTGGAAACTTATGGAGGAAGTAGTAGTTAAAAAGGATATCAGTAGTGACTGGTTATCACCAAGCCCCGTCAATGTGCTATGACAGAGTAAGAAAGGGGGAACTGAAAGACAGATGTGAAAGAAAGAGGGCCTCTTTGGTTTCATACAAAGAATTTCTCATCTCCCACAGTTGGAGGGTGGAGAAAGTCAAAGTGAAAGCCCAGGTCTTAATAGAATGACTGAACTTTGAAGACAAAGAAAAGCCTCACCAAGAAAACTCTTAGGCTAAAGTCAGGGTCCTGTTTGGGGAACCAGGAACTCTGACACATGGGATGGGATATGTAAGGAGATACCCCTAAAGATATGTATTCTCTGGATTTCTCTGAACATTCTGAAGTTGTCGATGGTAGTCACACCAGCATACTCCCACCATCACCCCCCACCTCTAATGAAGTCCTTTTCTCCTCAAAGCACTTTATTTCCTTCAGAATCTGCCCCTAGCTCTTCACTTAGGTACTAGCCCTATAACTAGGTTTAAGTTGAAGGATGGCTTTAGCATAATGGGAACACGATGTATCAGTGAGGGAGATGGACTAGACTCCACAGAGTTAAAGCATCCTAACCTGCATGTGCTGTCAGGAGCCAGTAAGTCTGGGACTGAATTTTTGAGAGTGCTTGATCAAGGGTCCCAGAACATAGAATTGGTTGGGAAGAATGTGTTGACTGGGGAATCTTCTCCTGAGATACAGATACTCGCAGGGACCTCAGGAGGGAATACAAACTCATGACTAGGCAAGCTCTTAGGAGCATGGAAAAGCAGTGATCTTTGCTGAGCAAAGTTGAAATGCCAGAATTACATTATTGGATGACAGGATTAAAAGTTTCAATGAATTAAATCTGTCAGAGAAAATATACTGTAGAAAGCTGAAGACTCACCAGCAGATCGAAAACCAGGAAAGCCTGCTGGATGCCTCTGAAACTAGCCCCACTCCTAGATGAGATGGCAAATGAAAACAGTTTCAGCACGGCTCCGGGCAGATAAGGCGCAGGCCATGTAAAGCTCACAGATCCAGGTTTGAGCCCCAGGACCAGTGATAAAATTTTTTTGAAACAAAAACAGTGTTGCATCCTAGGATCTGAAAACTGAAGAGATGATGGTCTTCATAACATCTTCATCAGCTTACCAGTCTGGCATCTACAGGATGAATACTGTAGAATGACTGTAGAGTGTAGACTCAACAAAGTCACAGCCTAATCACAGCTGCCAGGCCAGGTGTGACATCTTTGACAGGGGAGATGATTATGGCTTTAAGCATATAATATACAGCCACCAATTCTGCAAACATGTTCTTTTCTAGTCCAATCAGAAGGAAATGACTGGAAACACTTTGAATTCACATAAAATAGATAATAATATACATTTGCTACATGTCCCCAGGAGTATATTAACTCTCCTGCCTTCTGTCACTATATAGGCCAAAGAGATCCCATAGAACATCACACTGATCCTTCACACTGATGACATTGTGCTGACTGGATTGAAGAAGCAAGAACTGGTTAGCACAGCAGAGGCCTTGGTAAGATACTTGTGCTCCAGCAAATGAGGGAGGAAAACTGCATGATCCAGGGCTTGTGATATGTACAACACTTTCAGGGGTCCTGTAATAAGGAGTATGCCTGCTTAATTCTCCAAAGCAAAAGATTAACAATTGCATCTGCATCTCCTATCACAAAGAAGAAATAGAATACCTTCTGGGCCTCTTTGGATTCTGAAGGCCTACTTGCTAAACCTAAAGGCCTAGGTAACAGAAAAGGCTGCCAGCCATGAATGAGGTCCAGAACAGGAAAAGGCTCCGCATGCATTAATTTCCAGTGTTAACAGCCCTGCCGCCATGCCATGTGGTCTGTCAGACTATGTGATGTCAGAGACACAGTAGAGAGTTTACACAAGTCCCAGTGGGGAATTCCAGCACAGGTCACCCTCTGAAAATTGCCTTGGAGCTGGTCCTCAAGTGTCATCAGGCTGTTCTAACACTCTGTGTGGCAGCTTCCGGATGGCATGCTGTGGGACAGGATGATGGTCGTGGACCCACTGCCACATCTCCTTTGCTGTAAAGTCAGCATGGGAGCCCATACCAGTGATTTCAATGCTCTGTAAACCCTCAGTGGTTCTGACTGAAACTCAGAATGCAGAAAAGGCAGTCTTATCCAAGTTATGTGTGTTCCTGAGAATGGGGCCCAATAGAGTCAACTTCTTCCCTAACCTGTTGCTGGCTGTTGGACACTTGGCAATGGCAGTCTTGGTAAGTGTGATTTAACATAGTCTCCATCACCATGGTCGTTTGGTTGCTTGATTTATGTGTCTACCATGCAGCCCTGGGGTGGCTAATGACAGGGCCTGGCTGTCAACTGGCCAGGTCAGTTTGTCTTCTGGATTGTTGGTGTCTCTTCCACCGATGCTCTCCTGAGAGAAGGGCAGCTGATGCCCTCCATGCCCACTCTTGTGTCTCTCTACCTACCTCAACCTGAGACTTCCCTGTGGGCAGTCTCCCAATGTTTTTTTCTCCCCTTTCCAGGTCTCCAGCCATCCAGTTAGGCCATTTGATACTCCAGTGAGTCTGCATATATTCTAACCTCAGTTTTTCCACACATAATGGATGACCAATTGGATCCATCAAAGCTCCACCCACAGAAAGTATTCCTCCTTGCTACTTACTGTTCCTCTCAAGGCTTCCTTTATACCTCTGAGGGAGCTATAAAGAAGCTTCATTTCCAGCTTGCATTATAGGGTGTATCCATCTGTAAAGACAACTCAGACTCTTTTCTCTTCCCTTGCTTGGTCATGAAGAATGCCCCACACAGCCATGGTGGGAGATGAGGAGGGTCACTGGAGCTCAGTGGTTGGTACCATGAGGTTACTCATGGGGTTACCTGTCATGGAGCTTCCCAGTGCCCTCTGCTCCTACTTATGCTCAATTTCGAATACAGCACCTTTGCTTTTTTTTTTTTTTTTATAAAGCAAAGGTGCAGTCAGGAATGAAGGCAAAATAGATAGGCAGGCAAGAAGAGAGAGGAAGAAGCAGCACTTTATTTTTTATTTAGTTATTCACACTGATCTTGAACCCAAGACCTTATGATGCATATGGGACTGCTCCCTGGCTATACTAGAGAACTAGGCCACCAGCGTACACCCATAGTGCTTTCCTTTTACGATAATGCTAGAACCCTTTTCCTTATGACTTGATTGATCTGTCCCACTCATGTTGAGAAGTTTTGCTGCCTGGTCACTGGGTCATATTGATAGGTTTTGTCTCCAGTATGGCAGGAGTAGTTCTTCAAAGGCATGTGATTCTCTCCTGCAGACAGCATAGCTTGTTCCCAATTCCAAGGTCCTAAATTAGATTCTCTTTCTGGAACTTGCCAGATGGCATCTTTTCCCAGCACTGCTGCCCCCAGCACCACCAAGTGACAGGCTGTTCATACCTCAGCCTGGACCTGTTGTAGAGCAATTTCCTGCCAAGAGTCCACACCAACCTGACAGTCTTTTATGTCACTGAGTATATGAGCTGGAGTCATCAGCAAAACATACACATGGTTTCAAGTTTTCATCTGTTTTTGATAAACATGATAATGAAGGTAGTTGAAAGTCGAAGGAAGCAGCAAAAGTACCTCAAGTTGCATGTTGGGACCCAGTCTGGGTAAGTAAAAACTAGAGAACACACCCCCCAAAACCACATAGGACCTTTTCTCTCTGCAGCATGCAAAAATTAAACTTTCTAATTGATTAACCAGATATGAGAGTTCCATCCCGACAAGAAAAAAATATATCCTGTTGTCCTCACATCTTGATCTCAACTGGGCTCTTATCAGATATTATTACATTTCTTTGAACACAGAAAATATCTAGGACAAATTATTTTCTTAGAGGCTCAGAAAATCTAATGCTCCTCTCTCTCACCTACAAAATCTCTCTGAGAATGTATCTGTCTGGAATGTGTAAAGTTTTCATTGACTCAAGACTCGCAGATTTAATGAAATCCCAGTCAAAATCTCAGCAAGTTATTTTGTGAAAATCAACAAACCGATTCTAAAGTTATATGGAAAGGAAAAAATAAGACCCCAAATAGCCAACACAATGTCGAAGGAGAACAGAGTCAGAGAACTGATACTGCCTAACTTCAACTTACTATAGGGTAGTGGACCCTGGTGGAGTAGTGGTTAGGTCAATCGCCTCCAAAGGAGCAAGCCAAATACCCTGGGGTCTAGTCCTGGGTTGTGGAGAAGTAACCAGTGTGAACAACTGAAAAAAAATCATAAAAGATGCTTCTTCCTCCTCTCTTTCTGCTACCTGCCTTCATTCCAGCCTGAATTTTCCCTTTAATTGAAAAAAAGAAAAGATTTACTATAGGTGGCACACCCTAGTACTGATAAATCTGACACCTCCAGTGGGTACAGTCCACTTACATCACAAGGGCCAGACCTGGGTTCATGGCTGGGGGTCAGGCAAGAACAACCAAGATGAACAACCAAATAAAAAAAATTTAATGCTTCCTCTTCCTCTCTCTTCCTGCCTACCTACATGCCTGCCTGCCCACCTTCATTCTTGCCTAAGTCTTTTCTTTAAAAAAGACCGTTACTATAAAGCTACAGTAATTAAGACTATCTGTAATTGGCAAAAAATAGACAAATAGATCAGTGGAACAGAAATAGGTCCACATAAATACAGTTAACTAGCGTTTGACAAAGAAACAAAAGCAATACAATGGAATAGATAGTTTTTTCAACAAATAGTATTGGAACAATTGAACAACCATATGCAAAAAAAAAAAAAAAAAAGGGGAAATAAATATTCACTTTAAAACCATTACAAAAAATAAACTCAAGACTTAAACCACTTTGCTTTTATGAAAGATCCATATTAGTATATTAAACTGTTTTCACTAACCTAAAGAAATCCCAAGGGAATTTTTCACTTTTACAACAAAGTTAAAAAGCGAACATAGCACCAGTGTCTGTTTACAGCAGCTGTCAGAGAAGCAGTGTGCCTGGAGGAGAAGTAAGAGCCTCACAACTGAGCTCTTTCCCAAGGAACTACGTTCTACAGGAGACTTACTAGTGTTGGAGTGGGCTCAGGACACTAATGTGTCCTGAGGTGTGGAATCAGTCCAAGAAAGAATGGAAGGAGATGCTTGATAACAGCAGAAGCACAGGGAGACAGAGCTCTCGGTGGTTCAGCAATAATAACCCTATGTGCCAATATATGTGGAATGAATAAAATAAAATCTACAGACTCGACTTTCAGATGGTGACTCGACAGGATGCACTTTTGGGTCGCTCGCCACAGACACTGAAAAAAAAACAGAAAAAAAATCACCTATTTTCCTGAGACAAACACCAAGAAATGACTGGCACTTCAGCTGGAGACAGAACAGCCAATCACTAAAGGTGGGTGAGGGCACCCTGCGTGGTTCTCAGCTAAGCCACAGATTTGGATTTGGGACAGAGCTTGGGAGTCTCCGGACGGTGGGGCGGAGGCAGTGAGAGGCAGGCCCAGTGGGGCTGAGACAAGAAGCCACGGAGAGCTGACTTGGGAAGAAGTGAAAGGAGAGTAGGCGCTCCAAGAGTTGAGCTGGAGCCCGCATGGTGAAATTGCACTGGGACCAGTTGTAACCAGAAATCAATCAAATCAAACCCTTCCCACAACCATTTCACGCCAGAATCTGGGGTCCACGGGGTGGAAATCCCACCCACTGCATAACCGCCCACCGGAAAGCCCAACCATCAGATGCCCCACCCCTGGATTTTAGTGAGAAGGTAGCAGCAGTGCTACCCGATACGGCCACCTAGTAGGTAGAGGTGAAACTGCAGCCTGATTGCCAATCCTGGGCAAGTCAAACCTACTCAACGCCAGGGAAACCGAACCCTCAAAAATATGAACAGAAGGCTGAATAGAGCAAAGGCACAGAGAAATATATGCGAAATCATGGATCCAATCAAAAACCCAGGGGAAAATCTGAATACAGCAGACATATGTAAATTACTTGAAGAGGAATTTAGGGTAACAGTGATTAACATACTCATGGGAATCCAGAAATCAGTAAAGGCAGTAAATGAGAATGTCAAGAAGCAAAGAGAAGAATTAAAACAAGACATCAAACAGGTAAGAGACACGATGGCTGAACTAAAGAATTCAACAGAGGGACTCAACAATAGGATGAATGAAGTTTCCAATAGAATCAGCGATCTGGAAGATAGGACAGAGGAACTCAATAGAGCAAAACAGCAGAGATTAAAAAACAAACAAAAGATCCTCTAAATGAATCACCTAAATGTCAAATGCAACACTAAGAAATTCCTACAAAAAAAGAGGAGAAAATATAAATGACCATAGGTTTGGCAATGCCTTTTTAGGTACAACATAAAAGGCATGATTCATGAAAATTTGACAAATTGGACTTTAGTAGAATGAAAAATTTCTGCTCTGTAAAAGTCACTGTCATGGTAACTAAAAGTTAAGCTGCAGACTGTATTTACAAAAGACACTTTTTTTAAAAGGAAAAGAACAGGCAGGAATGAAGGTGAGTAGGCAGGCAGGTAGGCAAGAAGAGAAAGGAGGAGGAAGCATCTTTATTTTATTTTATTTTTTATTTTAAGTGTTCACACTGTTTGTTTCCCAATGGGCCCAGGACTCAAATCCAGGGGTATGTGGCTTGCTCCTTTGGAATCAATTGACCTAACTACTGTTCCACCAGGGCACACTAAAAGACACATCTTATAAAAGACTATTATTGAAAACATTCAAGGAACTCTTAAACTCAACTATAAGAAAGTAAACAACCCAATTAAAAATGAGCCAGACTGATTGGCAGCTTACCAAAGAAGATAATAGAGATGGCAAGTGAGTATATGAAAAGACATCAGGGAAATGCTAATTAAAACTACAATGAAATACCGCCACACTCTGATTAGAATAACCCAAATCCAGACACTGACAGCACAAAACACTATCTAGGATGTTGGGCATTCATCAGTGGGGTCAGGGTGGGGGTATGGAAAATGCTACTACTACTTTCAAAGATAGTTTGGTAGCTTCTTACAAAACTAAACATATTTTTACCATGTGATCTAGCAATCATGCTCCTTGGTATTTACCCAAAGGAGTTAAAAATTTATGTCTACATAAAAAAAAAAAAAAAAAAGTGCTTGGATATTTTTATAGCAACTTTTTCAGAACTGTCCAACTTGGAAGCAGTTAAGATGTCTTTCAGTAGGTACTGGTAAATAAACTGTGGTCTATCCATAGGATGGAATATCATTCAAGAATCAAAAGAAATTGACTATCAAGTCATCGAAAGGTATGGAGGAATCTTAAATGCATATTAAGTCAAAGAAGTCAATCTGAAGAGGCTACATACTATATAATTCCAACTATAAAACATTCTGGAAGCGGCAAAAGTATGGGGACAGTAAAAAAAGGTCAGTGGTTACCGGAGGTTGGGAGGGAGAGGGAGGGGATAAATAAGTAGAGCACCAAGGATTTTTAAGGCAGTGAAACTATTTTATATGCTAGCATAATTAGGCTAACCATACGTACCATTTTAAATAGGACAGTACCATGCTTTTCATATTTTCCAACCATCTCACCATTTTAATATAAACGTCAGTTATGTCCCATTTTTAATAAACCAAAGACATCTTTAACACGGGGCAAAAGGGGCAGCTGAGTTGTTTTGGGCCCAGTCTGCAGAGGGGGCTCAAAAGTAGTTGCCCCTTTCACCACACATTGACAGCCCTTGTTGGTGCTGACTGTGGTGGACTGGTGGGTGCGCTACTGCTGTTTCTGCCCCCTGTGAGGAAACAGGAGTCACAGGGAAGAGATTCCCCCCACCCAACATGTGCCTGCTTCTTCCAAGGGAAGAGAACACCACAGCGGGATGGATCCACAGGTAAGAACTATAATGGTTATTTCTGACACTATCATGGTTATCTCTGAAACTGTAGTGGGTATTGAGCATTTCTGGCACTGGAATGGTTAAGGCAGCATGTGTCTTAGGCAGGTCTTTCAGAGTGGGGCTTATAGGTGCCAAATTTGATTTTCTTTTAAGGTGCCAAAATGCCTTGAACTGCCCTGGTCATTTGTATGAAGTCCCTCAGAACCACACGTTGTTACTATGCCATTGCCAATTGATATCACACAGTACTTGCTTGTTGCTGGCCTGGATGCTCTGCTCCTGCTCGGATTGCTCTGCCTCCTCCCCTCTCCTCAGTCTCCAGCACGTAACGCCATCCTATTTTTGCCATCCCAATGTCCCATTTTTGTCTCAAGAAAATAAACTCACCCTAAAATCCATAGACTGTATAAAACCAAAGTTAACCCTAGTGTAAACATGCTCAAAACATGTTGCTCTGAACCTGGGTAAAAACTTCATCCCCATAATTTATAAAGAAGTGAGCTTGGACAAGCTACTTTAGCTTTCTAGTTTCTTAGTTTCCTCATCTGTAAATTCTAAATGATAATATTTATCTCATGAAGTGGCTATAAAGATTAAATGATATAATGCAGGCATGCCCTGGTGAAACAGCGGTTAGGTCTGCTGTCTCCAGACGAGGGCATAGTACATATATATCCCAAGACCCCGGGTTCATTTCCCTGCCAGATGGGGGAGGAACGACTAAGATGAACTAAATAAAATACTTCTTAAAAAGTAATACAATGCATTAGAACACTGACAAACATATAAAAATGGTCAATACATTTTATTTTTGTAATGTTATTATAAGGGCCTTTCTGCAATAATTAGTGATCTTTTTTAGAAGTCTGTAATCCATTAGAATAGAAATCTTTATATTTTCCTTTTTAAAAAACATATATAATGATAGCATTGTTCTTATCTATGGGTACTGGACATTGGAAAAGACACAGGGAAATTCAAGCAGAGCCTTTGGTGCCAATTGTTGGGAGTAGGGGGATCCGTCTGGGACTCTTGATGATCACAGGCAAGACCTGACTGTCACAGATGCTAGGAAAGCAGGGAGTTCAAGCACCGAGACCCTGGCGATAACTTTAAACTAGGAATGGAGGCTGTATTTGCTGACAATTTCTTGTCCTCTTTCCTGATAAATGTTTGCTTCTTTGGCAAGTGTGTTGCTATGGCAACGGGACAATGGGAAGAAATTATGCAACAGACAGTCTTAGTTCATTTAAAATTTACTAGTGTCCCCTTTTGAGGTAAAACTGTGACAGCACTTAGGTAGCTGCAAAGATGCCAATGAGCATCACGGGCTTAGACTCAGTTGTCTTCCCTACATTTCCTTCTGACTGAGGACACCACCGCTGAGACCCAGCAGCAGGATTTGGTGAAGGGGTGAGGTGTGTTGTAGCAGTAAGAGTTTGCTTCTAATGCATCTAGAACATTTCACTCTAAAGTTGTGAAAGGAATTTGAGATATGGAGACACAAAAATTTGGAGTTCATAGCTTACCTCCTCCATGTAATAACTCTGTCTTTGGATATGTTTGTTTTCCTCTGGACCTTTATAAAGCAGGACCAGAGTGTCTGCTCTCACTGTTGTCGTGCACCTCACAGGGACGTTTCAGTCAGTTACGGACCTCACAGATGTGGTCCTCAGGCTACATCACACCGCCTCGGTGTGCAGTCGCCCATTCCCTCGAGGTTTGTGCAATTACGCTCTGATGTTCATACGGTAACAAAACTGCCCAATGACGAATTTCTAAGAACAAATCCCTATCAAGCAACACATAATTCTACTTTGACTCCATAGACTCAAATAGGTTAACAGATACAGTAATGTTTTTATAAACTATCACACATCCTAACATTACCCAACGGGCTGCCTTGCAGTGAGGCTCCGTGTGACCCTTTTTGGAGAAAGGTGCTTCCTGGCTCCCAGAATGCATTGAAAGAGTTTAACTAGGTGACAATCCCAAGAAATGCACCAATTTAATGAGGCCCTAAAATAAGAACTTCAGAAAAGTACCACACTCAACATAATTTCCTTTAGAGCTGCTAATTAACTTCTCTTATAAGTTCACCTGATGTTTACAATGACTCACAGTCTAGTCACTTCATTATCAAAAAACATAAAATAGAGATTGAAATTAGCACAAGTACCTTCGGATTTTACCTAAACAGAACCACGCTATAAGATTTAGTGACTGTTCAAAATGATGATCAATAGGAATAATGGTATGATATGTAAACTTCTTAGGCAACTCTAAGAAACATGTCATTGGCAGGGATGAGTACACATGTTAAATATTTCTCAGGCTGATCTTTTAACCTATTAAATGGTTTGATAAACTATACCTGTTTCCTGACAGTACATATTCTGAGTTGTTATCAGTCAAAGGTCAAGATTTCTGTACCTAAAATTATGGCTTTCATCATATGTGTATATTTCATATATGAGAATGTAACTTTCAAAAATGAAATATATTCCCCATCCTCTAGCTTTAAAAAGAATTTTTCAAGTAAAATTAAGACAGAGAGCCTTTTTTATTTACTAACTGTGTCTTCTACTATTCGTTCTAATGTATGGGATATGTAAATGCTGTGAGGGATTAAAATGCTTCAACCTTTTAATAACAGCAGAGTAAGCTGAATTTCAGCCTATGTGATAGTCATAGTTGCCTGAGATCATTTCTCTAAGCATGTAATTTCATTTTGTATCTCTTCTATCTACAAAGATGTCACATTCTTTGTAAAGAGTATGAATAAAATATAAAGTGTATATAAAATGTTATTTTAAGCTGCTAAATTTTGGGTCAATTTATTACACTGCAGTAGAAAACTGAAGCACTATCTTACCTCCAAGCAAATATCAATCTGGAATGTATATGTATAAGAAATAAGCTTCTATTTTTCTTTCCATATATATTATATAATATGTATGAGATATAGATTATATACATAATATATATGTGCATAAAGCGTGGCATTTGTCCACTGATGCAGAATATTTTTCACTTTGTTGAAACCTAATAGATTTCACATAGAATATTAGTTTTCAGTAAAGTGTCAATGCTAAGCTTTAATCACATTTTGAGTGTTTTTTACAGAAAAGAAAACTAATTTTTTTCATACTATGCTGTAATTTACAAGGCTGACAAAAACATTTTCAAAAGAATTTTCCTCTCAGCATGAACAGTCCTTTTTCTTCTTAATCACACAATAAATAGAACTATGCAAAAGAAGCCATCGGCTTAAAAATACATGGCAATATAAAAGGCTTTTGTTTTCTCTTCCTTTGAGGAAATTCAATATAGTGCTTTGGCAAGGTTGGCAAGGGAGCCCACAGAGAGAAAAGGAGGCCCCCTTGCCCCAGTTTTAGTTTGAAACTGAACTTGCATTCTAGGTCATCTACTATGTGTGGTTTTGGCCTTTGACTTAGAATATTTTACATAGATCAAGAGAACTCTTTTTTTAAAAGGAAATGTTCCATAATATGTACAGGAAATAAAAATAAAATGGAAGCAATTCATATCTCACTGTGACGTCAAGCTGCTTGTGCCAAATTCTTCATGTCCCAAACGCAGTAATACTCACAAGTCAGTTGTGGGATAATTTCAGGCCTCTGTTAGCAACATCATCATGAAAGAGAAATACAGAGTGAATGTTGCATTCTATTAATCAATGGCACCCAGGCTGCCTCTTCCAAACTGGTTCATGGTCAAACAACTCATCCTCTTTGGATGTTATGCTAATACATGTTCATATCATGACAAAAGAGTTGGGAGACCATGATGATTAAGAAAATGGCATCTCTTTTTTTTATAGAATGGATTTTGAGTTGTTACCTCTAAAACTGTAACATTACTCCCAACTACTCTGTAAATAACTGCAAGTTCAGAAGCCAGTGGTGTGTAGGGGCTCATTCACTCCTCTCTTTCCAATGGAGAACAGTTGAGTGATAATACAAGATAAAACATGTGACTTTTCTCTCAGAAAAACCTACCTAACTCCCATGTTTTTGCATCATTATTTACAGTAGCCAAGAACTGGAACGTCAGTACCTATCATCAGATGAATGGATAAAGATGTGGTCTATATATACACTAGAATACTACACAGCCCCCAAAATGACAGAATCCTGTCATTTGTGACAACATGGATGGAACTGGATGGGATTATGTTAAGTGAAATAAGTCCGAAGGAGAACGAAAAATATCAGATCATCTCACTCAAATGTGGAATATAAAGAAATAAAGCAAAGGAACAGGCAAAACAAAAAGCATCCCTTGGACATTGACAAGAAAACAGGTTAGAAGGTGGGAGGAATGGGGGGACGAGAGCAAGTGGTGTGTGGCAGCAGCCAATGGACAGTAGTGAGGAGTTTTTGGTAACTTGGGGGTCGGTGTGGTGTGTTGTCATATATTTGACCAATGTGAACCTATACACATGAGCTTGTACTATTTTGTAAACCAAAGTTAGCACACTAAATAATTTTAATATACGATGCTATCTGTGTTTCCATTGCTCCAGCATCAAAGTTTGTCATTGGTTCACCAGGTGTGCTAACATCAGTTGATATCATGTTTGTATGTTATTCTAAAAATTAATTTTTAAAAAAACTGATAGTACTCACAAAACTAAAACCAAGAAAAACTCACAAGGAGGGAGAATAGGAATAAGCATTACTTATTTAATTGTTCATGCTAGTTGTTTCCCCTTGTTCCCTGGTTAAGAACATGGGACCTTGGGATGTATATGGGCTCTGCCCAGCCAGAGGTTAACTTAACTACTAGGTCACCAAAGAGCACTGAGACCCTTTCTTTTAAGTATATAAAGATATTTATGGATGACTATGGAAGACTTCCCAGCAATCATCCTAAAAGTTACCAATCTAGTGTGTGGAAAAACTTTTTTAAGCATATTGATATAGTCTAAGAATGGTCACATCCTTGATGGAAATGCAGCAGATTTACAAGCAGTATGTGGTACATTTGAAAAGGAAAGAATCTGGAGGAATAGATATTTGCTACTTTAGAACGAGTTAACTGAACTATTTAAAGGCCTAATACATGTTCGCAATATATTGGGCTTATTATACAGTATGATAGAAGGAAATTGAAGGCAATCAGTAAGATTCTGCATGAATTTTGCAGAACATCTTTTATAAGAAGCAGATGAATTTCTGCTATGGAATATATGATACGATGTGGGGAATTTATAATATCATTTTTAAAAGTCTAATATCTCTATGTTAAACATTTCATATTTAGAATATTTTTATTTCATCATCAGGCTTAGGAATACAGTTGATTCTAATAACTGAACAGTTAGTTGTTCATTATAAATATCTCATTTATGAATAAATTTTATTATATATATTCAGTCTATAAACAGCACAGAAATGAAATATATGACTATAAAAATGTTTTAAGTCATTTTAAAGGTGAAGATTCTGCACTTCAAGACATGAGTCCAGTGGCATCATACACACAGATTTTTATTTTTTAATTATATAGAGACTCTAGTCTTTCATTTACCATACAATTATCACTGTACAACTAAGTTTTGAAATATCAGCGCTCTCTGGTAGAGCAGGGGTTGGGTGCAGTCCAGGACTCCAAGGGTCCTGCATTCACATCCCAGCACTGGTGGGAGTAAAATGATAACCTAAGTAAAACAAATAAAGTGCTTTTTCCTCCTCTCTCTTCCTGCCTGCCTGCCTCCCTCTGCTTGTCTTCATTCCTGCCTGGACCTTCCCTAAGACAAAAAAGAAAAATAATTACTGCTTGTTTTCAATAGTCATAGCTACTTGCATTTTTTAAAAGTATAATGTTTTCTACCTTTAACTCAAACAAAGTTTATAATAAACGAAGAGCTGGCTGGAAGATCTTGTGCTGTAGTCTTTCCTCAAATACCCAAAGCCATCTGCAGTCAAGTTCTCCATTCTCTTTTTGGAAATGCTTTGTTCTGCCAGTAGAGGGCACCACGTGTCTCTGGGCGAAGAAAGTCTGAGCTGCTTTATGAGGTACATCTGCCTCTTGCCCTCCTTTTCATTTCTTTCAAGGAATAATCTGGTCAGAGTAGGTGGAAATGAAAGTGGGGGTTGGGGAGGAGGGGAGAGGGTGACTTTGCTGTAACAATTCTGTGGAACTTCAAGCGTTTCTTTATTATGTCCCTAATTATTCTCTGCACCTCCAAGAGCCTCCAGTTAAGAACACAGTATAATTATAATTGAATGATTGCTTTAGATGTTGCTAACAAAGAGTGCAGACAAAGAATAAGAGGAGAGGCGGGGCTTTTTTTGTGTTTGAGGCAGTGTCTGCAGCAAAAGTCAGACCAGTTTGGGGCTCAGGAGACCTGACTCTCTTCTCAGCCATACTAATCCCTGAGTAATGGTACAAACTAAGAAAGGGAAACAAGTTCCATACCTAAATACTTATGAACTTTGATTTGCTTTTTATCACACATGCTCAATATAAGAAAGACTAACATTTCTTCACTTTGCTGTTATAATGAAAAACATTTAGAATTTACTATTTTATTTAAACATTCATCAAATATTTGGTTTGGATGAATGCATTCATAATTTTATGCATAGTATGTTTAAAGATATAACTCCAGTTAACGTTTAACACTGTAATGTTTACATAATTCAGGTTAACCTGCTTTTTAATATAGCAAATAACATAGTAATGGCTGAGGCTATTGCAGAAATCTGCAAATTACACGTAAATGATTCAATCTTTCTTTGAGACCTAAAAGCAGGTACACAATGCTCATAGATGGATGAGTGGACAATGGAATACTACACTCAGCTGTTCAAAAAGAAAGGATGGAACCCTGCCATTTTTACAACATGGATGAAACTAGAGAAGATTATTCTAGGTGGAATAAGTCAGGGCATGTCCTGGTGGTTTAGGTATTAAGGCCTAGTCTGGAGAGCAATCCATATATAGCACAAGGTTCTCAGTGCAGGAGTGTGTGTGAAGGCAGGGCTGGGGGTGCAGAGGGCACCAAAATGAACAACTGAAATAAAATACTTCTTTCTCTCTCTTCCTTCCCGTCTGCCTTACAAAAAGAGTAAGAAAGAAAGAGACACATATCGAATGATCTCACTCAAAGGTGGAATTAAGGAAACAAAACAAACACACAAAACAAAATGAAAAACTAACCTTTGGGCATTGACAGCAGAACTGAGTTTACCAGAGGAGGAGGGAGTTGGAGGTGGGAGATAAGGGAAGCGAGGTCCAATGGCCAGTAGAAGACTATTAGAAATGTGGTGGTGGGAGAGGTGTGTTGTTATTTGATGAAGAAAGAATGTGTACATCTAAAGCTTATATAGTTTTGTAAATCAGAGTTACTTCAAAAAAGTCAAAACAGGTTCACAATGCCTCAGAATAAAAATGCTCAGCTTTCTGGAAGCTGATTTTAAGCGGGAGAAAAAAAATCTACCTTGTTGGATAGTGCAAATTTGTTAGAGAAAATACATGGTAAAAGGCTGATAAAGTCTGCTTTTCTGTTTTTTAATAACATTATTTTATGAGCATGGCTGCAGTAGAAGTAGCTCTCTCTGCCTTCTGAGTCTAACCTGAAAATGACCATTTCCTGTCTAGTTTCATCATATGGTCATGTCTATAAGGAAGACAAATTCTGCTCCAAAGAGCAATGAACAGTTTTATAAATCTTAACTCTTGAAGAGACAGCAAAAAAGAATTTCTTTGTACTGCACAGAGCAAATCTTTATCAACATCTCCTTAGTAAACACCCACCTTTCTTTTCTTTTTCCCCGATGTCAGCTACTCTAACATCTCCCATCAGTGTTCTTAAAACATTCATCATTCTAGCTTTCCTTCTTGACTATTGCTCCTCATTCTTTTTTACCCCCATGTGTAGTTCCTTACACCTGCTTCTGTAGAAGAACGAGGAACTCTGCTTTCTTCAATGTCACATTTTTTCCCACTTCCTCTCTCAACAGATTTGCCTTGAAAAGTAAAAGAAAAAGAAATATTATAATTTTATCTATAGCAAATGAGAAGTGATGGAAATATCATAGCACCACAAAGAGAAGGGAAAAGAACAGGACAGAAAGAAACTACTGAAAAGAGGAGATTCTTTGCAAAATGATATTTGCTTTTGTTAAGACTGACACCAGCCAAATTTGATATAATCTGGCTAAACTACATGATCAAAATCACAAATGGAAACTCCTTGATCTAGAAGGAATCAGCGAATCTCAACCCCACATTTAACAGATCGGAAGGCTGGACCCAGAGAGGGAACTGGATTATCCAAAGTTCCCTCATTGGTTGTAGAGCTGGGTTCACAGTCCAGACCATTGACCTTGATCTCCTTCATTCATTGCACACATCCTTGAACTCAGTTTGTAGCATTTGCATTGTAGTGAGGTCTTCCTTAACCTAAGAAAAGTCAGAATATTAAAACAGAAATAAAAATACATTTTAAAAAAATTTTCATCCTCCACTGTGAATATAGAAAAATTGTTCTGCTTATACAGAGAATAATTAAGCAATATTAAAAAAGTACATATTAATTGCAAACATTTTTCATCTGAATGATGAACATATTTCATATATATAGTGTATATATATTTTTAAAAGATGATTTTGCAAGATACTGGGGAGACCCTAAGTAAATAAAATTACACTAGTTTACCTAAAACACAACCACAAAAAATTTTTAAAAAGACATGTATCTCATCATGTCCATTTCTTTGATAAGAAAAAAAAGACTTTTTTTTCTCTTTTACTGTCTCCGTTTTTGTTCTAAGGTCAAGTACAAACCTCTTAGAGAAATGCAAAGTTCTAAGTAGCACATGTGTTCAGCACTGACATGGGCATTGGTAATAAGAGATAAGTCATTCTCCTGGGCCCCTCAGTCTGGTAGAAGAGCCTCACTACCCTCTTTCCTCATGACTGAAAACCATTCCACCAAACAGAATGTCATGCTCCTCTACAAGTCATTCCACCAAAAACGTTTCAAGTTTCTCACCTGGGTCCCGGGGCTTTACATGGTTTGCAAACCAGTGTCTCAGTCACCTGAGCATCTCATTACATTTTCTTATCAAAAGATTGCTACGTAAAAGATTGCTACATATCCTGACTTCTCTGGCAACATCCCTAAGATACCTACTAGAACAAACAACTGAAAAAATTATGTATCATAAATGCAAAAGGCAAGATGACCACTTTCCTTCTCCAAAACAGTGTATATATACATATGTATCTGTATATATACATACATACATATATAAAGGTTTATGTGCTCCAGACTAGCACTATCATTTGCCAACGGAGAAACTGATTTCCAGGATGGCATTATGGCTCGCAGGGCAAATATTAAGAAAAAATAAAGATCATGTATGATACTGTGGCCTAGTGGATAAGGCCACCCAACATAGTCTGCCATATCCCAGGGACCCAGGTTCAAGATCAGGGGCCAGGGCCACAACCAAGATGTACAACCAAATAAAAATAAAGTGCTTTTTCCTTCTCTCTCTTCCTGCCTGCCTGCTTACTTGCCTTCATTCCTGCCTGCACCTTTCCTTAAAAAGAAAAGAAAAAAAGAAAGATCATATATATAAAACTAGCTCAGCCACGATCATCTTTGTCTAGAAGCAAACATGACAGTTCAGGAAATTTTGTAAACCTAGGTTGGCTTAAATTTTAAAAACTTGTGGTGGTAAATTACCTAAGTAAAAGTGTAAAGGGGGAATGCTAATCTTTTTCACTTATCACATTGGCGAAGATTTTAAAAGCTCACTCCCCATGTGAGGACACCGAGAAATTTGCTAAGACACCCGCGGGAAAGCAAATTGGCACATCCCTTGCTCAAAGCCATTTTGGCAACAGATATCAAAGCTTTAAAACTATAAACTAGCTATAACTTTGACTCAATAATATTGCTTTTAATAATTTATTTATGACACTGATTAGAATTAGGCAAAAAGGAGGTATATCAAGGTAGTCTTACCTACGTTCTTTGCCGCAGTGTTTTTGCAGCAAATATTTTCTCCATGTAACTATTTGATGGTAAAGTGATTTTGTCATAAAAGATCAAATAATTGGTCGACATTTTGGCTTCAAATTTGTGTATATACCCAAGTTCTCATAATGATCTCTGCAGTGATGAGTAGATGCAGTGGTCTTAAAATACAGAATGATAACTACAAGTATCAATGTGATAGTAATTATGGCAATGGAACTTACTGGAAATGTGAAGTAAGACACCGTAAAGCCAGGTTGCATACTATACTAGGACATATGTAGGTCTGCAAATTTTTCACAGAGGACAGTCCCCCCACCCATCAAAACTAACTTCACCAAGTTGCGGCAAAAATAAGAGGTGGCTAGTAATTCACAACAGTGTTTGAGAGAATTATTCAAATATACATTCCATGCTGAATCCTTAATGCTTGACTCTTATTTTTTGTAATTTTATCTTTTTTATGGCATATTTGCCTTAAGGCCAATGAGTTCTGTGGTGAAAATGATTGCAGCAAAAAACAGGTTGTGAATCTACTGGACAAGTTTACTGAATAACGAAAAGCCCAGGGGCACTTAAGTAGCCAACAATAAGGGGCTGGATAATTATAGTACAGTATAAGCATAGCACTATGTGCAAAATATTGTCAAGCTGCTAAAAATATTTTTCAATACGATTTATGGTACACAAAAATGTTTATGGTGTATTTTAAGAAAAAAACATGCATGTGAAATCCAAATTTTTTATATCCACATATATGTTTAAAGTTGTAAAGAATATACAAAGCACACTCCACCTTGGTGGAGTCACAGTGTGGTCAGCTGCCTTCAGCCCAGAGTGCAGGCCACAAACATCCTGAGAACTGAGCTTCAGGACTCCAGACCAGGGTGAAAGCCAAGATAAACAGCTAAATAAAAATAAAATGCTTCTTCCTCTTCTCTCTTCCTGCATGCATCTTCCCTTAAAAAAACAAAAAACATATATATAGATATAGATATAGATATATACACATATATATGTGCATCTATATATATATATACCAAAATATTCAGAACATTCTCTCTGAACAATAACAAAATAGATGGCATTTATGCACTTATCTGTATTTTTTTATATTTCTAAATTTTCTACAATAAACATGTAGTACTTTTGTAATTAGAAAAAAAAAAATATATATATATATATATATTTTAAAAAGCAGTCCTTCTTCACTTGACTGTCCAAATGTGATAAGGACATGTATTTAGGAGAAAATTTGCAATAGTGCTATAATGGTGTCTAATCACACTTGGTTTGATTGTTGACAAGTCATTTGTCACCCTTGGCTTTGTAGCTCAACAGTTTCTTTTCCTTTGCAGCAGGCAATTCTAGGAGGAGGGCCTCCATGGGCTGGCCCTGAGCCACCAATCCTTCCAAAACCCTGTTAGAGGAACAGACAGGCCAACTCCCTACTAACAGGCAGATGGCGAAACATCCTCTTGGCACATGTAAATCCAGCCATATTGGTGCAGACACAGCTGAAAAAGGCAACAAGTTCCCCAAGGCCAGGCAAAATGAGTCCCCTCTCAAGGGAGTGCTGTGCCCTGCCAGCTGGCATTTCCTGTAACGCCCTCAGCCTGCTTCCAGGGTGGATGAGTAATAATGCTGAGGGCTAAACTGGAGACCTGAGCATCACAACTGGTAAAGAGATGAACTTTGAGGCCTGTGCATAATACACGGCCAGAAAGCCTTTCAGGAAGCAAAGAATGCCATCTGACAGCAAAGTGGAAAGAGCTCTGGACTGTGTATCAGGAGCCACAGGGCTAGTTCTGTCTCCTTTCTCCCCGTTTTGAATTTCAGACCCCTCTTCTATAAAATAGTGGGGTGGGAGTAGATAGAGTAAATGAAATATAAAGTTGCTTCCAGCCTTCATAATGATATATAAAGAAATTATTCAATATACATTTCAGCCAATGAAAAATTTCCTCAATGCCTTTTCTACTTGGCAAGGCAGAGCTAAAGCAAATAAAGCATTTCGCCTACTGACAGGACTCACTGTTCAAAAATCGAAAAAAATCCCATTTCTAACACATATACTTATTCACTACACCATTTCTTTAAGAGAATCTATTTTACAGAGATTGAATTTGCTCTGTTGCCAGTGTAGTTTCTTATCCCACTGTCAAGGGGATATGTGTTTATCGTGCCAGGCATTATAGGCTGAGGTTAAAAGCATGAGATAGAATTAGAAAGTCTCATTAAATCTGAGCTTCACCATTTGCTAATTGGATGGTCTTGGAACATTTTACTTCTCACTACTTCAGTAGTTTACTCATCTGTAAAATGGGAATAACAGTAGTAACTGCTAGAGTAACTAAAGGGAGCAAGTAAATGACCTGAAGCATGCCAAGTTGGTTCTCTAAATTTATTGTTATTTTTCGTTAACACAGGAAGTGTAAACATAATTCTATCAGCTTAAACAAAGCACACCCTAGAATTTCAGATTACAAAGGAATTAAATTCAATTTTATTCCCATTCTCTCATTTTATATAAGGAAACCATGACTCAAAGAGGTTGGTAACAAGGCACACCTTAAATCTATATATTATTATCAAGCAAAGTTCCTTCAACATAGCTTTTAAAAATAAATAAAAAATAAAAGTGTACATACCAAAGAGATTGAGTACAGCCCACTGACCCCTAGGAGTTATTTTATTCTCTTTATGTATCACAGCAATTAATTAGAAAATGTATGTGCTTTTCATTAGGAAATGGCAAATCTTGCTTCAACCTTATGGAAATTATTTCTATTATTTTGAATCATCTGTTTGCTGATATCTGAAACTTGACTTCCATTTCAGAAAGTGTTCCCAAAAAGAATGTGGCATTTTGGCTAACTAGCCTAACTGATCTACATCCCAGTGTCTTTCCCAAATCCATTGTGATAACGCCACATCAGCTTAAAATTTCCCTTCCATTGCACATATGCTATGCAGCTTCTCTCTTGTTTTTCTAGGCACTTAAGAGTAACAGAAAAAATAATTTCTAAGTGAAAAAAAAATCTAAGTAAATTTAGAAAAGACAAGTTTGTTTTATTGAATCCAATCAGACAAAAATACCCTCTCTAGAAATCAATACTCGATATGCAATAGCATCTGGGGGGCAATAAGATAAAAGAAAAGGAAACTCGTAGATAATAGGGAGAAAACAAACTAAAATTGATCATGTGCTTTCCATGTGTCCAGGGACACATTTAAACCTCACGGCAACCCTATGAATTAGTTATTACTACTCCCTTCACAGGTGAAAAAGCTAAGGGTCAGAGAACAGCCTGCCTGAAGTCACACAGCCAGGAAATGATGGTAGAGTTGGAATTTGAACACAGGCCAGTCTGTTTCCAAATTCTTTCCAGTAAATCAGTCACACTATCTCCCACCTATGCATGGTCTTAATGGCATTCCATGGACAGCCATCTCTTGAGGCAATAAAAAGAAATGATTCCTACAAGATGATGCTGTCACATATTTGAAGAAAAATAATTCATTTTCCAATTCACTAAATATTTGTTGAATGTCTATCAGCTATTCTCAAGGCATGCGCTTCAATCATTAGGACTCACCACAAGTGCAGCTAGTGAAGATTTATATTGTGACTTTCTTGAATTTTGTATTCTTATTCATGTATCATAAGAAAAGAGAGGGACACAAAGCATGAGGACAAAGAAAGAATTATATACACCTCATTTCTATGAAAACTTTTCTCTTAGTGGGAGCTCCTTTTAACTGATCAATTCATTTTCATGGTCTGTTTGGCGGGAAAAAGGGTTTGTGTTCTTCTTCACCTCTCCCTTCTGGCTTTTTTTCAAAGCACTTTTCCAGGCCACTTACAGTTCAGAGCAGATGTAGATGCTGGCCTGCTCCCAGAATCTTGCTGCTAAATCATGACTCCCCCATTCCCTATGGACCGAGTAGTGCTGAAGTAGAAAATGACTTCAACCCACAGCAGAATCTGCGTTGCTGCCAATCCAATTTAAACCCAAAGGAATCAGTCCTATTTACAGCTTTCCCCCCATTTCCAGTTCCTGCTGAGAATGTATAATACATCCCATTTTGATGATTTATAGAGTCTATCTAAAGCCTTGCTCTCTCCCACTACCCCGATATCAGCATTGGTCAACTTCTTCCATTGGAAGAGCAACAAAAGGAGCAAAGTCTTCAGAAAATCTGAGCCAAGCAGATTAACAAGAAATCATGGAGAAAATAAAACAGGTCTTTAGGAAAATAACTTCAAATAGCTGCACCCTGGTGAGCTCGCAGATAAGTTCACTGTGACATAGTCCACATACATCTCAAAATCAGGAGGCAGGTGGGTAGGGGGTAAGGGGAACAGCCAAGATGAATAACTAAATAAATTAACGAAGTGCTTTTTCCTCCTCTCTTCCTGCCTGCCTGCTCTCTGTCATTCCTACCTGTACCTTTCCTTTAAACAACAAACCAAGAGGGCAGGCCCTGGTGTATAAAGGTTCGGCACAGTCCGCATACATTCCAAGGGCCCAGGTTCAAGATTTGGGGCCGGGGGAAACAACCAAAATGGAGAACTAAATATATTAAAGTGCTTCTTCCTTCTCTCTCTTCCTCTACCCTCCTTCCTGCCTTCTCCTTTCCTTTAAACAACCCCCACCCACCAAAAAGAAACCCCTGCAAATAATTTAAAATGTGAATAAAGTTTAGTATATGACTCAGAAGATGAATATAACTTAACTTTGGGTTCCTTGTGTACCGACGTCAGCTGAATCATTTCCCCACCACTGAGGGGTAGAGGAAACGGCATTGTGTTGATAAACAGATGAGAAAGGGAAGGGCTAACAGTAACTTCATCCCTTGTGACATCAAAACAACTTCAGAAAACCCCTGACCTGAAAAATTGCAACATGTAACACATTAGCAGGAACACAAAGGAGCCAAAAAACTGTTAATTCCAGAAACATTTGGAGAATACCCATTGCAGAATTATTGTAGATTAAGCAGAAGTGCCACGTGGTATTCTGGTAGCAAATGTGAGACCTCAAAGACTGTCTGTTAGGGCTCTCTTTCACACTTGCTTCAGAATGTTTGGACACCTGAACGATGACATGCCCCAAACAAGCTCATTGTCCTCACTCATGTATTCAACCCACCAAATATTTGTTGAGTCCTACTACAAGTCAGGCCATAAATGAGGTGCTGGAATGGAGTGTTGAATAAGACAGCATCCTTGCTATTAGGAAGCACTCATTGCAAAATCATTCTTATGTTCCCAGCAAGTGAACTTTAAGCACATGACCTATTTCATCAATGTAGAAAAGACTTGGCTCTCACAAGTGGCATTTCAGAGTGAATTGCTTGTAATGCTTAGTCTTACTTAATTTTTAAATGATTTTCGACTGAAATGACTGTGCAGTATCTCATTTTACATTTCAAGTGTGCATTATTATGAATCAGCATCTGTATATACTTCAGTAAGTTCACCACCAATAGTTCAATGCTTTCTTTCACTGTATAAATGACCCCTTTCACCTGATTTGCCCACCCTCCTTCCCACTTCCCTTTTGGAACCACTAATTGGGAATTTTTGTTTTATTGAATTCATTGGTCTGTTTGGCTCCTTTATATACTACACATCATGCAGTGTCTGTCTTTTTTCATGTGTTTTACTGTCTATGATTTTTCTTATCCAAGATATTCCTTAGTCTAGCCACAAAACATAGTGTCTTAAGTGGCAGCATTAACAAATGCTTAAAGAAGACAATTTATGTGATATAAGATCTATTTAAACACTTTATGAAGCAAACGGTTTCCATTTGGAGACCTGCAAAATGGAGCTGAAGACAAGAACATTTTATAGGATAAATAGCAAGAAAGAGAAAAATAGACTATATCTGACTGTCTGGGGCCAGATAACCTCACTGTAATGAGAACAATGGATAGTTAGCTTGGAGCTTGGGGACTGGCTGGCTGTATATACAGTTTTTCTGGTCAAATAGAGTCTTTACAGGGACTTGAAGGTTATCTGATGCTTGGTTTGCTGAAGTGAACCCTGTCCATAGTAGCTCTATCTTGAGCACAGAAATGTATTTCAGCAGTACTAAACATAAATAATGAAAACTTGGAACTTTTAAAAGGAACATTTTTTGCTATAAAATTGTGCCAAGTTTGCCCTACATTAAAATGTTCAGAGAATGGCACCCTCTGGTGGAGTAGCAGTTAGATCCACTGCCTCTGGCTGGCATAGTCCACTTACATCCCCAAAACCCAGGTTCACGTCCCAGGGCAAAATGAACAACTAAATAAAATAAATAAAAATGCTTCTTCGTCCTCTCTTTTCCTGTCTGTCTGCCTATTCCCCTTCATCCCTGCCTCCTTCCCTTAAGAAAAAAAAACAAAACCAAAAAACAACTCCATAGAATACAAATATATGAATTCAGGTCTTCTCGCTCACTGCAGTTATCAGAAGTCACAACAAGCTTCTACAGGCTGACAGTTACCCAGGAGGAAACGAAGGAGTCAGAGAGGGCATGCCCTGTGGCTCAGAGGCTGAGACACTAATATGCAAGCATCCATGTTTGCAACCCAGAGTGAAGCAGCCTAAAGAAATAAAGATGCCCTTTCCTTCCTTAAAAATGCTTTCTTCCTCCCTCTCTTAAAAAATAAAAATATAAGGAGCCAGAGAAACCAAAACAAGCCAGTTAAGTATAACTTCCAAGGATCTACACATGGATGAAAGCGATCCTGAAAGAACTGACCAGTTTAGTAAAAGAAGTCTACGCAGAAGCTACAATGAGAGGCACAAATTTCAATTTTGCAACAGTTGTTATGTATCTTAAAAGACTTGACTGTGGAGTCGAGTTGAGTCAAGAAGATTGGCGGTGCCATGTCTGGAAGAAAGGGGACTGATGAGTCCTGACCCTGCAGTCACAGAAGCTCCCAATAGGAACTCCCCCTTCCAAACCCAGGACCACCTGCTTCAGGGTTCTGAGACCATGTTAATTTTAGAGAAAGGAAGGCAGGAAGAACAGGAAGTGCATTTTTATCTGTTTGTTCATTTTAGTTGCTCCCCCAGCCCAGGCTGGGAAGCTGGCCCCTGAGCTTTCCAACATCTGTGCCCCAACTGTCCACGCAGCGCTTGAGCCACCAGGGCACGCCCATAATGAATGTCATTTAATATTTCTTGAATTATTTTTCTTTTAGTTAGATAAAGTTATTCTTTTCCCTTCCATAAGAATATAAAATAAAATAAAGAATCCAAAGGAACACATATTCACGCATGGGGCACAGACTTACATCACTCTCACAAAATACCGTGTTAGTTTCTATTAGTGTCTAGTGAGCTTTGATAAATAAGACAGAGTAAATGAAATGAACTGTCTTAACAGGAAATCTAAGCAAATAAAAACATAACCAGGCATGCCCTGATGGAATAATGGTTAGATCAATTGCCTTTGAAGGAACACAGGCCACATACCCCTGAGTTTGGGTCCCAGGTTCAGGAGAACAACCAGCGTGAACAATTCAATAAAAATAAAATTAAATGCTTCCTCCTCCTCTCTCCTCCTGCCTGCTGCTTGCTTGCTCACCTTCATTCCTATCTGCACCTTAAAAAAAATTAAAATAAATAACCAAAGGGGTGCAGAATTACTACCTCAAATTATTATTCTTTGGAATAAGGTTTATTTGGAGTTGGTCATTTTTGAAATGCTACAGACTCAGAGGAATCTCTGACAATAGAATAGAAGTTGCCCTTTGGATAGAGACATTTTCATTTACAATTATTCTTCCTCCCCTGCTTAACTCTCTTATAAAGGATATTGGATTTAAGTGTACCCTTTTTATAGATGAGGAAATGGAGGCTTCCAAGAAGTAAGGTGAATATGTATATATAATTTATGCATCTACCTGTATATATGTGTATAGTAAGGAGCCAAACTTCAGTTATGAACACCAGGAAACAGCAGCAAATCAAGAGTCACTATGGCCACTTCGAATGGCAAAAGGTGAGGAGCCAGCATGACCAGGAGCATAAAAATGCATTTACGAGTGTAAGAGGACAGAAACAGGATTTCAGGCTTTGTGGAGCAATAATGAGTAAGGCATGGGGACTCTTGCCCATCAACTCTGAGGGCAGCAGAGAAACAGACTAATTATACAGTGTGAGAAAAGGGCACAGGAACAGAAACGACAAAGCTAGTGAGGCCAGGGGAGTGTACAAGAGGAGAAACGATTTTCCCTCTTCGCTCCCAGGTTCTTGACTGAGGTTTCCCTATAATAAAAGACAAATTAATAGGATGGGGAAAAACCCCCAAACCCTAATTTAATAACATCTTATTTCCTGTAAACATGGGAGAGACCCAGGAAAACCACAAAAACTCTCCACAATTCTGCAAGCCACACCCTTAAATACCATCTTCAGGCAGACAGAGATGTGAAGGTGGGAGTATGGAGCTAGGCACGGGAGGCTTTCAGATGGAATCTGAAAACAGAAGTCCGGTTGTTGGGCAGATTGAAACTGCAGCTTTCTCCACTGCAAGATGCTCTTCTGATTTAGAGACATTCTTCTCTTCCTGCACAGAGTGGGGAGACACCTTACAAAAGGCGATTTCCTGTACAAATATAAATTTCTTTATAAAAGAAGGACTTCTACTTGGCCTGAGTCTGCTGTTTCTTAAAAATAAGCAACTCAAAACCAACTGCATGCCAAAGAGGCATATTTTGGGGGTGGCATATTCTGCTCCCTGTTAATACCTGTCGAGTAACACTAGAGGGATTATATGCAGTATATTTAAGTATAAATAGGTGTGCCCAGGTAGAACATGAGTGAAGAACTCAGGATTCCTACTTAGAGAATAGAAAGTGCAAAGGTAATGAAACTAAAAACATGTATTACAGCTGAAGCTTAAACATCAAGGAAGAAAAAGAGTAGTGATGAAACTGAAGACACAGATAAGGCCTTTGGGCATTTTTCTAAAATAGCCAATGAATCATTCTGTGTTGTTTGTTTAACCTCATCTTGAATATCATTTCAAATTTGCAGAGAAGTTGCAGTAATAAAAAAAAAGAGTCCATAGAACATCTGCATACTACCTAAATTCACCTACTGTTAACCTTTTATCCTATTTGCCTTATAATTTTGTTTTCAAACTCAGGAGCTGTTCCTTTGGTAAACCAAAAGACAAAAGTTCCCTTAAAGAGGGAAAAATGTATTACTTTTAACAACTAAAGAGACATCAAGATAAAACACTGCCTCCTGGAGTGCTCTGCTCAGGAACCTTTATTGGGGCTCACTTGAAGAAATGGTTGGCAACTGGTCAGTGGGTTTCTGGGTAAGATTCCAAATAGGTGTGTCCTGGTGGAGCTGCTGTTAGGTCAATTGCCTCTGAATGAACAGGCTATATACTCCCTGGGTTCAAGTCCCAGGTCCAAGGAGAAAGCAACCAGTGTGAACAACTAAATAAAATGAAAAAAAAAAAAAAGAAATAAAATGCTTCTTTTTCTCTCTCCCTGCCTGCCTGCCAACTCGCCTTCATTCTTGCCTGCACCTTTTCTTTAAAGAAAAAGATTTAAAGTCCACTGCTCAGGTGCCAGTCTTCCTCAGGTCTGGCCACGCTGGTACATACATTGCATTGCTTGTTCAAAAAGATGGTAACAAAACTCCCTGGAGTCATTTTAGTATTAAAATGAAGCAAGGTGAGCATGCCTTGTGGTTCAGGGCTGAGACAACCGGGATGTGGACCACATAAAGCCCTAGGACCTAGGTTTGAGACCTGGAGCCAGGGGAAAGAAAACAAAATAGACAAATAAAAATGCTTATTCTTCCTTCCTCAAATAAATGAGTATGTAAGTAAGTAAATAAATAAAAATAATAAAATGAGGCAAGGTCATCTTTTGACCAGTCATGGCCTTCTTGGCCTGCTCAAACTTTAGGGCGGGTCAGAACCACTTAGCTTGATCAAAGATTTTCTTTCTCTACCTCATCCTCTCACCCCCCCAAAGCATTTATTTATTCTATTGTCTATCACTATACTAGGAATGGCCACATCTTCCAGGAAGAGAATGTGGCATCCAAACACAGTATTCTCCAGGTTTCTTTTTTCAGACCAAGACCTTTCACAGCAATAGAGGTCAGGACAGCTCCTGAGTGCTAGAGGCCATAGTTCACCTCATTCACCCTCTGGAAAGATTCATGTAATGTCTTCATCAACCTAATATTTTCCCCAATTCAACAAGGGTCCAGGACCACTAAATTCCAGAGGCTACTTCATAGGCCTGGAGAACTTCTTGGAAAATCCCCTCATTACCTCTGCTTTTGAAATTCCTTGTGACTCCTGTTCTCTTGCTAATTAATTACAGACACTGAAAGGTGATCAACCCAAAAGCCCCCTCCCAAGGGCATAAATCTAACCAGCTCTCAGGCTAGAGTGCAGCCCTTTCAAGCCCATGGGTGCTCCACTCATGCTCTTTCTTCTCCTCCATTTTCTCTAATAAACTCACACGACCCCACTTTAAGGCTTCAAGAATTCTTTATGAAACCATATGCCACAGAACTCCAGCAGTCCCACATCAAATCCATCAAGTTTTGGAGTGGCCTCATAGAGTATTTTCCATATATTAATGCTCTCCCCTGGCCTACTAACAGAACCTGAGTTTAGGGACTGGGTAACTGAGTGGTGGAGACTTTGTCAAGACACATAACAACAGCTTCTATAAATTTGTTGCTAATTATTTGTTAGTGATTGGATTCAGACAGTCTCCTCAAAACGTGAGTTGTTTTGAGTTGAAAGTACGCAAGCCCCATCAGACTCAAGGGTGAATTTTTCTCTCTCCTTTAATTACCTAAAAAAATTACGATTTGGGGGGCTTAGCTCAGAAATAAAGTCATTACTTTTATCTGAATGACCTACCTGTATGGCCAAACATCTAATTACCACACTTCTGTTCTTATTGCCCTGTGACCTACCCTCTTCCCCTTTGCAGACCAGGCCCCTATACTGTTTCTTAGCTCAGATGGCATAAAGGCTTCAAATGACCTACTACCCTTGGAACTCATTATCTTTGAGGCACTACTTATAAAATCCAATTTGTTTCATTAAGTAAATTTTATTTTGCTAAATTTTATTAAATTAAATTAACCTCGTGTCAGTCTAATTATTAGAGCAGCCAAAGAAAGGTAAAAGGAAAAATTTTCCACCTCTACCTTAAGTTCTTCTAAATGCGATCAACGCTATGAGAGTAATTGTCTTATTAACTTGATTTTACAGCTAAAAGATATTTTGAGGGGAAAGAATCAGGTTTTGAGACAATAAACATATGCCACTGTTTTTAGAAACTTCCAGGAAAAAGGCAAGAGAAATAGGGGAGTCATGGATCAAGGGATTGTCTTAGAAAATTATTATTATTTTACATAAGGAGATAGCTTGTTACTCTCTCAACCTCCAACTTCAGCTTGAATGCAGAATATTGTGTCAATTTGATATCTATAATGCTAGAAATCATATACATATATGTTCACATAGAAGAAAATTAAACTTGAAATATCAAAGATGAAGAGATATTTTCAACCACAAATTTATTTCAAATTCTATGAGGCAAAATCAGATGTGGAAACAGCAAAGCAGTTTTATTTTTATTTTAGTATTAAAATGCTTTTAAATTACTGAGATAACCATCAACATCTCCCTGGCGCCCCCTTGTGACTAGGCTTGAGCATTCCTAAATTTATCTGCAGGTACTTGGAGAATTTAATGAAAAGTCTCTGAGGCTGCATCCACAAATTAATCACAACAGGATAGGAGGAGATCTATATTCTTTAAAAGCTCTCTAAAGTTATTTTTATGACTAGCCACTGTGAAAATTAGCAGCTTAAAATTTTTTTGCCAAGTCCACTTGAAACAATTTGAGAGAAAAGTTCTTTAGAGCCAGAAGGAAATTTAAGAGATCATTTTGTGCCTTTGTTTCATTTTACATGTCAAAAACTGAAACCAAAGACAGGAAATGGCTTACCCAAGGTCACAGAGAATGTAAATGACAAAACTGAGCAGAACCTAACATCTCTTGGCTCTAAATCCAGTATGATTAATTGGAATAATTCCATCTAATACAATCCATCTCAATATGTTTCAGGTTACTCTATGTCCTGGTTTGACCAAGATCATCCTGGTTTTGCAATATTGCAACTATCTCCACCCCTGTCCAGCACCAGTCTGAGCAACTTCACCGGGCAGCACCAGGTGATACTCCACTTTAGCCTGTTTTAATTCCAAAAATTATGGTAAATCTAAACATATTTATCTCTTGAAGAGTTCCACAACATTCCTATAGCTCACATCCCTTCTGATTAAGGAGAACACAGGCTTAGTTCCCAACAGATACTCTTTGGAGAGAAATTCTTTCCTTTTTAATATTTGGCATATCTTAAACATTTATTTTAAGGAGGCACAAGGAATTAAGTAGAACAAAACATTCCCCATGTGCAAGGATATCAATCTAAAATGGAACAGGAAGATATGGAGAATCTCATTCAAGGTTCCTCACACCAACAGACTTGAAGAACTGCAAGACTGATTTCAGATGAAACTTTTAAAAGATCAAGACTAATCTGCTAACCAATGAACATTGCCACGAATCCCTCCCCATCCTTAAACCAATGAACGTACTGCTCGGACTCTGGATGGACTTCCCCCTTTGCCCATGAATACTGCCAACCCCCAAATCTCAAGGGACTTGCCTGCACAACATGCATTTCCCAAAGTGCAATTACTCTGTTATTTCCAAATCAACTCCATTTCTGACCATTTGAGCTTGTCTCAGTTTACCTCTTTATGTTGACACCTATAGAACCAGCCACAGGAACTGGCACTATCTTCTCCAGGATTTGTGGATGTCTAATACTTATGGAAGGAGTGCTGAGCAGGAACTGCTCCCTCAAAATATCAAAGTATTGCACCTGTCACATAAAAGTTTTATTCCTCTGGGTCTTGAAATTTGAAAATGCAGTTCAAAAAGGCAACCTCCTTAAAAGGATATGGGAAGGGTGACAGGAAAATTCACCTTCCATTCTGCCTTTAGGCAAGGGTTCATTATTTAATCTGTAGAAAGATGGGCTAAGAATAGGGGAAAGACTGAAAGAGGCAAGGAATTTGGCAAGTAGGGAAACTGGCCTGAAAGTTTGCCTGCATCGCTAGTTTGCAAGGTGTAATTCTGTCTATCCCTAACATAATTACATGTCTGGAATTCCTTTGGTTGGATCTTCTGATCACTCTGTGTCCACATCTACTTTGAGAAGTTCTGAGCTCATCTAACACTTTGCTTTTTCAAAAGTCAGACTCGCAGTCTAGGCATCCCCTGGGAGCTTGTTAAAATGCAGAATCTTGAGCCCCACCCCAAACCTACTGAAACAGAACTGCCACTTTAACAAGGTCCCCAAGTGATTCAAGTGGGCATTACAGTTTGAGATTACTGCTCTTAAAGATAAATTACAGAATCCTGTGACTGGGAGAGACACAAAGGTTACCTTAGTTCCAAATTTTCTCCACTGCATTAAAATCGAGGGTTTCAGGGAATATTTTCATGAGTCCAAGAAACATAATTATATCTTGCTAAAATTGTTGAATATATAAATATTTTAAACTTGCAGACTATATCAGAACCTACCTTCTCTCTTTAAATTACACACTTCACTTTGCCTATGTTGAGGCAAGCTGTTTCAATGCAAAGAAAATAAGATAGCAAACCATCAGGCACTGTCATTTGAAGTAAGCAAGAAAATGTAAGAAGCCCATCGCTCTCAGCATGTAATGCATTATGGAGACTTCAGCACATTACTTGGTTTTCTTAAATATTAGTCACTACATCAATAAGATGGAGACACTACAGTCTGTCCTGTTTATCTCCTGAGACTGTTAAAGGAACAAGAGCTCATATTCTCCGAAAATGGTGCTGCTGATTCTGGATGCTCAAATCAGAAATGTAGGACCTCGGTTTCAGGTCTCTCACCAGTGACCATCATGTCTCTCAAATCCATCTGGTGCAACCTGAGGGCATAAATGCTAAATATGCAGCTGGGGCTTAGATCAAGGAGAGAAGAGGGTCTTAGGTTTGCAAACTGAGCCTGGGAGGAACAGCCAGAGTGAACAGTTAAATAATAAGTAATGCTTCTTCTTTCTCTCCCTGTTTCCCTGCCTCCCTCTCTCTTCGGAAACAAACAAAACTTTCCATTTATTTTATCCATACTGCCACTAATTTGGGTCAAGCCATCATCAAATTTTACCTAAACCATGACTTCCTCTGGGTGACCCCTGTGCTTCTAATGCCCTTCAAATCATCATTTACCCTGAAGCCAGAGATATTTTTAAAACACAATTTGTATGACAAATTCCTCTACTTAGAATTCTTCAATGACTTTCCAGGCCTTGGGGGCGAGGAAGTCCTAAGCCCTCATGCACCTTCAGATCTGGCCCTTGCAATCTGTTCTACAATCTCTTCTCTTGCCATATTCTAGTTATATTAGTTTTAAAACTCCGGACTCAAACTTACTACCTGTCTCCAATGTCCCTTTAACTTTTCACGTGACTGTTTCTTTTCTCACACTTGAACGAAATGTTAGCCTTTCCAATAACTTTTTTTGGCGGGGGTTATAGAGAATTTGTCAGTCACTTTCCAAGTGTCAACCACATTCTCAGTTCAGTTATTTCAAAATGTCCAGTCACTGAAAACACCAAACTTAACTGAAATTCTCACTCTGAGCCTTCTCTTTTTCTGTCACTTGGTGCTTCTTAAAGTCAAAGCTTGCATCTCAATACCAAGCCAGGTGGGATTTCTGTTGGTTTCTCCAACACATTCTCACGAACTTCTGGACTTTCAAACATGGTGCCTCCTCTGCTTAGAAGTCATCCTGCCCCACTCTTCTTTATTTGCCTCATCACTACTCATCCATGCTGTGGATGTAACAGAGCTGAGAGAATAAAGATAAAGAGAGAAGTTTTAGGGCAAAGATATGAACTACTATTTATTTCAAAGATGAGGCATTCAGAAAAGCCAATACACATGAATAGATGAAGCTAAATAATTTTGCAGAAACTACATATTAAAACTATATGATACTACTTGAACAAATCAAAAGCTTTTGGGATGATATATAAACACTTAACTATTGCTGGTAGCAGTTAAACTGGCCCAGACTTTTTAGAAAACAATTTGCCATTGCCTTATCAAAATGAGCAGTGCTTTCCCTACTATTCAGCAGTTTAGTGGCTAGTAGTATTCACCTCTCAGAGAAACATCCAGGTGATCAGGAGACATGCACAGCAAAGTCAGTGATCCGTACTGCTTGTGATGGTCTAAAACGAGATAATTCAGATGCCCATGGACAGACTGGGCAATAGATGGTGGCATTTTCATACAATGGGATACTTGTGACATTGCAGTTAAAGCAAATGACCACAGCTCTGCAACAAAATGGATATATCTCAGGAAAACAATGGTAAATGAAAGAGACAAGTTGCAGAAGAATACTTCAGTGTAATACCTTAAAACTTAAAAACAAATTAATAATATATTTTATATATACAGATATAGAAACATGTAATAAAGCTATAAAGAAAAGCAAAGGAAGGATGAACAGAAAATTCAGGAGAGCGGTTATTTCTGAGATAAGAAATACAATGAAAAAGTTGGGGGGGGGACAAACAATGTGAATAGCTAAATAAAAATAAAATGCTTCTTCCTCTTCTTTCAAAAAAAAAAAAACCAAAGAAATACAATAAAAAAATGATGCACATAGCTGGGGATGAGCACATAACTTTATTATATTGTGTACAACTTATGTATACTTATATATTTTACAAATAATAGGACATAACCACACATGAATTTGTATGTATAAATATTTGATATAGCAAACAGAAAGTATGAGTTTCCTTATTTCTCCCTTTTTCTGCATGATGAGTTGTTTCTGTTATTTCATGGAAGCGCCTATGATTCTTGAACATCAGCCTGTTTCACAGCCCGAGTCCCAATTTTGAGGAGTCATTTTGTCCACATACTAACTGACCACCAGAATTAGACAGCTGGAAAGGTAGGAGAATAAGAACCATGTTCCAATCCTACCTCCAATTCTTATCAGCTCTGTAATTTTAGGAATCTGAGTCTCAGTTTTCTGGCCTGCAAAATAGGACTAACAACTGTAAACTCAGGGGTAGAATTAAATGAAACAAACAAGCACAAAGTACTTGACATAGTGTCTTGAATGTGTTTATTTCCATCCTCATTTTAAAAGAAATAGAGTATGTGTTCGAGATGGTGTTCAGCAAACCAAATTTCAGCCTACACACTACTTTAATCCATTCTTTCATTCAATAAACATTCATTGAATAGTTACTATGCACCAGACATTTTGCTGATAAATCCAGTAACTTTAACCTCACAAGTGAAAAATGGTATCTTTTCTAACCTTAGGGCTAGGACTAGTGAAGAGATTTCTGACCCAAGTCATGAATTACATAAGAATGGAGTTACAGAGACTTAGGCTGTGGGCAAGGAAAGTGTTTAATAAATAATGAAAATATGACCCTTGGCGCCAGTATGATACTTAAGGCCATTCATTTTCTCTGCCATCCGCTGAGTCATTGCCTAACTGGGGAAACATGAGTTCCTGAAGCCACCTGAAGACTGATTATGTCATTCCTGGCTGATATGGATCCTGAAATATATGTCATCTCCTAGTAGAAAGGGGAAGGGTAACTCTTGGGGAGTGAGATATTACTTTGTTCAGTTTGCAAAAAGGATCTATTAGACTCCATTCCCAGAAACAGCCTCTTGAATGGCGTAAAGCAGGGCAAAGGAAACAATGAATATTTTTAATTGATTCTTTCTTTGAATTGAGTTCCAAGTTACCTAATACATTTTCAAATTCCCAAAGAGGTAGTTGCATTGAGTGACTCCAAAAAAGATGTTCTAATTTGGGATGTCCCAGGCATCACTGCTATAAATCGCCTCCAACAAAACTGCTGCCTTGACTGATTGCGGGCTCTGTGAAAGCTGTCCTCTTTGTCCTCCCCATCTGCATTCTCCTTCTTTACTTTGTTGAGCATCGGTTCTCAGAATTATGGTTATGAATCTGATCTATCCTCCTATTAATAATTCAGATGTTGGGTTACAGAAGGACTGTCAGATTTAAGAGCTGAGAACTGGAGCTCAGATCTCTGGCATGTACTTTCCAAGGTCACACATCTTAGTGTAGTGGTTCTGAAATGAGTGTGCCAGTCTCTTGGAAGGCTTGTGAAACAGATTTGTTGGGCCCCATTCCCAGAGTTTTAGTTCCTTATGTAGGGGTGAGGCCTGAGAATTCACATTCTAGCATGTTTTAAGGTATTATTGTTACCTCTGCTCCTGGGACCACAGCCTGAGAATTACTGTCCTAATTAATGGAAAGAAAAGGCAGAGAGGCCAGCACTTAAGTAGCCCAGTACTTTCTCCAAGGGGATCTCCAAGGGGCTATAGATTTTTTGCTCAAGGAAGCCATATTTGCGAATTTACACCAGGGAGTATGTCTTCTTCTTTTGGCCTCCTGTCTGACTCTAAATTTCATTTGGAGGTTGAGCTGAAGGTATGACCTCTGAAATCAGACAGATCTGAATAATGCATCTGCCAGTCCATGCTTTAGCTTTGTGACATTGTGCAAAATACTTAGATTATTTGAGTCCCAATTTCTTCGTCTGTAACTTAGGAATTAACATTTTTTCTGATGATTTGAGATTTTTGCAGAATCATAAAACAACAAGCTGACATAGAATTATAGGACTGTAAATCAAAAGAGCATCTCATTTAACTTCTTCACTTTTCAGATATTGAAACAAAGGCCCTGGGAAAGTGAATGTTCCATCCACTATCTCATAGCCTACAAGAGAATGAGGACCAGAATCCTGGTCTTTTAATGAGTTTTGTTTTAATCTTTATGTTGGATATATTTCCAAACAAACACTTTACTAAGTAGAAGTCCATTCATATGCCAAGATGTAGACAAGTATTTTAGAGTACCATATTAACCAAGTTCTGAGTTAATCTACTTTTCAAAATACTATTTCTTTTAATAATATTGGGATTCATTATCAGTGGGAAGATTTTAGAGAATTTATTGGGCTCAATCTTAGCTACTAAAAAAAAACTTAGAGCAAGTACCCAAAATTGATTATTTTTCTTCCTTTTTTAATGAGGAAGGCAGGCATGCAGGCAACAGGCAAGAAGGGAGAGAAAGGAGGAAGAACTTAATTTATTTAGTTGTTCATGTTTGTTGCTCTCCCCAGGCCTCAGGCCTCGAACTGGGTCCTCGGGCTGCATGTGGACTGCTCCTCAGGCATGGGCTTAACACCTGAGCCATCAGGGCACAGGAATTTTGTTTTTCCAACAGTGAATTATTTTTTTAAGAGTTCTCCTTGTGGCATAAGAACGTTTTGCCAGAAAGATGTAGCTATTTGTAGAAATAAATACATTTGAAAAACAATAAGAATTTAGTAGACAGGAAATCAATTTTCACATAAAGGAGAAAATATGTTTTAAATGTACTAGGAAAATCATAGTAAATGTTTAAAAGGAAAGAAAGCACTTAAAGAACATTGTTCTCTCAAATTGTACTTGTTTAGGATGTATAAAATTAGCATGGTTTACAATTAATGAAAATTCTTTATCTAACAGACACAGACCATGGGGGCCAATGGTATTGATAGATATGCCGAATGAACAAAATGGCATTGGCAAAGAGGAGGGTGGAGGTCAGTTCAGTGCTTTGTGCACTGTGACCAGATCATCATTATCATTTTTTTATTTCTAAAAATTAATTTCTAAAAATATCAGTTAATACATTGATAAAGCCAAGAATAAAGGGTCAGTTTGGTGGATTAAGAAACCAGAGTGTGCTTTGCTGCTCTCTTGTGATTTGTCTTGATGTCAACCAACTGTTTACACCTAAATCACCACTTGGTTATAGTAAGATTAGGACCAATGATATATTTTATATAGTTTCTTTGACTCAATGAATTGAAAGCTCTTATTCTAAGAAAAGACATATCTACTAAGTGGTCATAAGCTGACTAAGTAGACAAGTAATGGACCTCTTTGCACAAGTACTTTTTTTCAATTTATTTTTTAATTGTAGTAATTATTCTATACATTTAAATAATTTCCTATGCATAGGTTCCCCATTTCTTAGATATATTTCAGCACACCTTGCCCTCCACCAAATCACCAAGTGTTCTTCCCCATTGTCCATTGGGCTCCACCACCATTTGCACAACTCTTTAGTTACTTGTTTTAGCTTTCAGTACCTGGATTTAATCTGTGAATACAGCCATTCCAATATGGCAGGGATTTTCAATTACCTTGGAAGCACACAGCAATGTCTAAGATCAGTGGGGGTAAGAAGAGCTTTGTTGACAGTGAAGGGAGAGGGAATTGTGCATTATCAGGAAGCCCGTCCTATCTGTCCAGCACCTAATAATTAGCAAGCCTCACTAATTGGAAGGTTCAGTCCTCAGGGAGATAGTGGAAAACCTTTAAAGTCAATTTGACCCTAGCCAAAATTTGCAAAGTAGCTCAGATGATTTGGAGCTCATTTTAATAGGCTTGAATATCTGAAAATAAATTATTTCCAAGTGATGACATAAATTATGTATGAGTATCAACTGAATATACAAGCATAATGAGTTTATGGAATACAAGACAGTATTTCTTTTGAAATGCTGCAATACTGCTATTGTTAGGTTCAGAACCCAGCTGATTGCTTATAGGGAGCCTTTGTGCAAATTTGAAAAAGGCAACCCCCCACTGGGTTCATGTTTTGGCAAGCAGAATCTGGGCTGGATCTCAGATCCCTTTTGTGCCCTTGGCTGGGTGCCTTGTGCAGTGCACAAACCGTACTTCCTTAAGTGGCCACCGAAACTGCTATTTGAAATCTGTGCCAGCAGAAAGGATTTAAAGGCTTGAAGTGTTTGTGCTGTTGTTAGAGGGTACAATTGAAATATCTTAAAGGGATGTTTCTTTCTCTTATCCAAATGCAGAATTTACCCCCAAGATGTAACATGTCAGTTAAGCAACAAAATGCTATGAAAGCAGTTGGAGCCCTCAATATGGAAGACAGAGATTTTTGTCTTGGCAGTTTTGTACCCTGGAGAAGCACATCTAGTGGACTACACTTCCCAAGCTAGAAAAAAAAAAAAAAAAAAAAATCTCAATACCTAGTTATTTTAGATTTTTGGCAGCAGAATGGGTTCTTTGGCCACCTGCTGCAGCTGACACTGCTAGGGGAAATTGTTGTGATGGGTGTGAAGCTAAAACCCTTTATATCCACCACCTACATGGACAAGGACTTAGGAATGGTGGGTGTTAGCAATAAAAAATACATGGAGTACGTGTCCATTTTCTTCCCTGGAGCCATTGCTCTATGGTGCCAAGACAGTGAGCATCGAAACACAGGACTCTAGTATTCAACTGAGTAGTTACAGGTCCGTGACACTGGATATAACACAAATACACAAAGATTCTAGAGGTAGAGAAGAGGCAGTCTTGCTAGGGCTCTCAGGATTCAAGGGACAAGATTATATCAGGGGATGTGAGTTTTCCTCTTGTCTCATGTAGCCCAGACCAGATTCTGGAGAAGCAGACAACTTAGAAAACCAACAGGCACAGATAAAAACACAAACAAACAAAAGCAAGAAAAATCAGTTTTCTTTAGCTTCAGAACAAGAAAAAAGACAGCCTAGCAAAATGGATGACTCTTAGACAGTAATGTTCTATTCTGGTCACAAAGAAGTACTCCCCATTTTTTGAAAGTTCAGGTTATGACACCTTGCTTTCACAAAATACCTAGGTTAGATCCTGTTTTCACTGAAAGAAATCTGAAGAGGATTTTTGCTTTTATGACAAACGATGAAACCTGAAAACAGTGTTTATTTTGCAGCAACACCATACAGAGGCAGCACAGAGCACTGAGAGCGACCCATCAAGCTCCTTCCCCAGGAATTGTTATACCGTCTGCATATGCATGTATTATAGCAGCCCTGCTTTACTTTCGGTCCTACGTTATTTGGTATGATTTGGTAGGCTATTTTCAGAGTCTGGGAATGTTCGAAATGTTTTCAAATACTGGTGCACCCTGGTGGAGCAGTGTTCAATAAACTGCCTCCAGCTTTGACGTGCAGGCCACACACATCCCAAGAACCTGGGTTGCTTTCTGGGCCAGGGAAAAACAACCAAGATGTGCAACTAAATAGAAAAACAAAGTGCTTCTTCCTCCTTTCTCTTCCTGCCTGCCTGCCTACTGTTCCTACCCGTACCTTTCCTTTAAATTTTTTTTTCATAAAAATTAATGGTAATTGCTTCTTTGCTTTAGGTCATTTTTACTTACCTGAGGTGAGGTTTCATAGGTACACTCTCTATGTTCAGATACTGGGGAAATATGTACCAAGAAGCAATGTGAATGGAGAGCCCAGACTTAGGCCCTTGCCTAATTATAATGAACTCCTCTTCTCCTCCCTCGCATAGTGCTGTTAAAAAGGCTGAGAGGTGGTAGAGGACACTGAACTCTGGTGATGGGTGTGGTATGAAATACAGACTGAGATACAGCTTCAATATACTAAAATGAATAGAGTATTGTGAACTAAAGAAATAATAAATATTACTATTAATTAAAAAAAACCTGGACGTATCTGTAAAGTTTAAAAAACAAAAGGGGATTTCCAGCCTAGATGGTAATTGGGTAGGAGCAAGACTCATGTCCTCCCCACAAAGCAACAAGAAATTCACCTATTTTCCAGAAACAAACACTGAGAAAAAGCAGGTACAGATGCTGTAAAGACGCAGTGGCAATCATGACAACAAAGGGTAGGTGAAAACATCTGGGTTTAGAGCTACACATAAGACTCAGACTTGGGATTCTGGCCATGGTAGAGGAGGTGGAACTGTGGGAAGAACTGGCCCTACAAGGAAACAAAAAAGCAGTGGAGCCTGACCATCAGGACGAGGACACAGAGCTGAGGAAGAATTTCGAGTTGCAGGTTGGAAGAGACATTAGTCCCCTGGTGGTTTGAACATGAGGCCAGGTGAGAATATTACACTGGGTACCACCATAACTGGAAGGCAGTTTGGGGATTTGCCCACTCCCATCTACCCCTTCCCAACATATTTCCCAGGAGCCACAGGATCTGCCCACTGGAAATCCCGCAGACCAGAAATCCCACCCACAGTCTTAAAGGGAGAAGAGAGTCTCCCAGAGGGGAAATTCATCAATGCCACCGACTAGCGCCACCTTATGGGTGTAGTGAAACTGCAGCCTGATTGCAAACTATACCAACAGCAAGGTGATCTTGTGGTTGGGAGCTGGAACTCTTGGGTAAAAGAGAAAAACAGAGGAAATTAAAAAAAAAAATACTTAGAGACAAATGAAAATGAAGACATGAGCTACCAGAATTATGGGATGCAGCAAAAGTAGTACTGAGCGGGAAGCTCATTTCAATCCAGGCCTATCTCAAGAAACAAGAAAAATCATACATAAACAATCTAAGTCTACATTTAAAACAGCTTGAGAAGAGGAACATTTAAAGTCAAAAATCAGTAGAAGAAAGGAAATAATCAAAATTCAAGCAAAAAATATGAAATAGAAAACAAAGACAATTCAGGAGATCAGTGAAAACAAAAGTTGGTTTGAAAAAATAAACAAAAATGACAACCACTGACTAGAATCACAGAGAAAAAAAAGAGATAAAATTCTCATGGAATCAAAAATGAAAGGGGAGAAGTTACGCGAGATACCACAGAAATACAAAAATCCTAACTGACAACTATGAACAACTCTGCCAACAAAGTGGCCAACCTTGAGGACACGGACAGATTTCTAGAAAAATATAGTCTACCAAGACTGAGTGAGGAAGAACTGGAGAATCTGAATAGAAAAATCACAAGCAAAGAAATTGAGGATGTAATAAAAAAAAAGTCTTCCTAAAAATAAAACCCACGTTCAGATGGCTTTTCTAATGAGTTTTATCAAAACTTCAGGGAAGAATTAATACTTACACCTCTCAAACTCTTCCAAAATATTGAACAACAGAGAACACTCCCAAATACTTTTGACAAGGGTAACGTCACACTGATACTAAAAGATGACAGAGATGTCACCAAGAAATAAGACCACAGACCAATATCTCTAATGAGAATAGATGCAAAAATTCTCAACAAAACATTAGCAAGCCAAATCCAACAATGCACCCAAAAGATCATCCATCCTGACCAAGTGGTATTTATCCCAGGGATGCAAGGATGGTTCTAAATACATAAATCCATTAATGTAACAGACCGTATCATCAAGAGCAAGGAGAAAAACCACATGATCCTATCAACAGATGCAGAGAAAGCTTTTTTATGATATAAAAAAACCAAAACCCTGCATAAAATGGGGATAGAAGGTACGTAGAGTAACTTAATAAAGGCCATATATAACAAACCCACAGCCAATATCATAGTCAATGGTGAATAATTGTAAGCATTTCCTCTAAGGTCAGGAACAAGGCAAGGATGCCCATTCTCACCAGCGCTATTTAACGTTGTACTAGAGGTCTTAGCCAGATCAATTAGGCAGAAAAAGAAATAAAAGTAATCCAAATTGGAAAGGAGAAAGCAAAACTCTCATTATTTGCAGACAACATGATTATATATAATGAAAACCTTAAAAACTGTCAAAAAACTACTAGAACCCATCAACAAATAGAGTAAAGTAGCAGGCTACAAAATCAATGCACGAAAATACATTGCATTCTTACATGCAAAAAACATGCTAGAAGAAAATGAAATCAAGAAAACCACACTGTTTAAAATAGAATGAAAGAGAATCAAATATCTTGGAATATACTTAACAAAGGAAGTGAAAGACTTTTACAATGAAAACTAGAAGTCCTTCTTAAAAGAAATAGAGGAGGATACAAAGAGATGGAAAGACATCCCCTGCTTGTGGCTGGAAAGAATCAATATCATCAAAATGGTCATCTTACCTAAAGCAATATACAGATTTAATGCAATCCCCATTAAAATTCCTTGGGCTTATTTCCAGGAAATAGAACAAAAAAATCTTAAAATTTTTATGGAGCAACTTAAGACCTTGAATAGCTAAAACAATTATAAGAAAAAAGAATCTGGAGGGATTATCCTCCCAGACACTGAGCTATACTACAAAGCAATAGTGATCAAAAACACAATCCTGGAATAATAACAGAGGCACAGTGCAGTAGAACTGAACAACTGGAAACGGACTCACTCACATACAGTCAGTTAATCTACGACAAAGGAGCCAAAACCATACGATGGAGGAAGGAAAGTCCTTTCAGTAAATGATGCTGGGTAAACCGGACAAACACACGCAGAAGAATGAAGCTAGATCACTCTCTAACACCATTCACAAAAATTATAAGGCTGGAAGCTATGAAAGTCTTAGAAGACAACATAAGGAAAGATCTTCCATGACACTGGCCTTAGAAAAGAAGCCTTTGGGGACTCAATTCCAGCATCACGGGAAACAAAAACAAAAATAAACCACTGGGACTACATCAAACTAAAGAGCTTCTTCACAGCAAAAGAAAACATCATCCAAACCAAAAGGCAACTTAATAACTGGGAGAAGATATTTGCATTTTATACTTCTGACTTAATATCTAAAATATACACAAATTCATAAAACCCAATAACAGAAAAATAGGTAATCCAATCAAAAATGGGAGGAGGAATTGGAGACATTTTTCCAAAGAGGATATACAGATGGTGAACAGGCCTATGAAAAGATGTTCTGCAAATTAAAATATCAATGAGATACCACCTCACACCTGAGAGTCTGGCTATTATCCAAAAATCTGGGAACAACAAATGTTGGTGAGGATGCAGAGAAAAGGGAACACTTTTGCACTGATGGTAGAAGTGCAAATTGGTACAACCCTATGGAAAACAGTGTGGAGATTCCTCAAAAAGATGAAGCTGGAATTCCCACATGAGCTGATCATCCCACTTCTGGGGGTTTACCCCAAAAGATATAAAAACACTGATTCGCAGAGATTTATGCACCCCATGTTTACTGCAGCCCTGTTCAGAATAGCTTAAGAACTAGAAACTACCTAAGTGCCCAGTGTCAGAAGAATGGATAAAGATGACGTGGTACATATACACAGCCCTTAGAAGAGATGAAATACTGTCATTTGAATTAAGATGGATGGAACTAGAGGGGATGATGCTAAGTGAAGTAAGTCAAAAGACGAAAGATACCAGATGACCTCACTCATAGGTGGACCATGAATAAAGGAACAGATGAAACAAAACCAACCCCTGGACACTTGCAAAGAAACTGAGGTTACCACTAGGGAATGGAATGGGCAGAGTTTGGGGGGAGCATGGAGTTGGGGGGATATGGTGGCAGAGCCACTGGACACTGGTGAAGAACACTTGGTGATTTGGTGGAGGGCAGGGGGTATTGACATATATATGAGGAATGGGAAACCTATACATATAAGTGTAAAATGTGTAAAAATAAAAAGTAATACAAGAAAGGAAATTAAATGAAGATTACCTTAAAAGTAAAACCCTCCCTTCCTCCCACAGTGAACAATAGCTTGAAACTCAATACAATCCTCTTTCAGCATTAAATTAAAAAAAAAAGCCAAACAAACCAACAAACAAAAAACAACAAAATAAAAATCTGCCAGGTTGTACCAGAGAAGGCTAGGGAGGCAGCAGGAAGCTGAGACTTTGACTACATTCCAGCGTGAACTAGGCTTCCAGTCTCTGAGTGTCAGCACAGACCCAGTATGGATCCTGAACTCCTGCCCTGGACAGCAATGAGATCTTTTCTGCTTCCTAGGATTCAATGGATAGCAAAGGGGGATTCTGGATTTCCAAACCCCACGTTACCACATTTCCTCCACTGCTGTGATATCTTGGGAGCTTGCTAAAACAGATGAGTTAAAAATGACCCAAGTGCTCCTGGTGGAGGAGTAGTTGGGACAATTGCCTCCAAAAGAGCACAAGGCCACATACCCCTGGGTTCCAGTCCTGAGTTGGGGGTGGGGGTTGGGAACAACTAGTGTGAACAACTAAGTAAAAAATAAAATCCTTCTTCTTCTTCTTCTCTTCATGCCTGCCTGCCTATTTGCCTTTAAAAACAAAAGTCCGGAATCTAATTACATATTAGCAAAAATGTCCAAGATAAAATTCATAATAATGTGGTGGAATAGGACCCAGGAGCAAGAAGACCCCTCCCCCTATTGTTAGGTTCACTGACTTCAGAGAATTATTAATAACCTTATTAGTAATGCCTCTATCCTAATCACCTTACTTTCCCATATCCTCTAGAATTATATAACCACTAGTTCTCATTCCCCTGATTTACTTCAGAAAATAAAGCAAGTTTCCTAGGGAAAGTAAGATGGGTGAGCAAAGTGTCACTGCAGGGAATAACAACACTAACTGCAGACTGTTTCCAAGCAAGCCCTTCCCCGTCACAATATCCATCATTAAAGAAACACTGGGGCTCTTGGCCTTTGGCCTAGGGGGATGCGCACATGTCTGCAGCTCAGACCTGGAATTTTATCTATCACAACCCATAACTTAGGCTTACCTCCCTCTTAGAGTCCCTTTGCAGTCTCAAATCTTTATGCTGCCAGACTAAGCAAAAAAGGAAGGTGTAATGAGTAACTTACATCTTCAGCTTTTTCCCAGGCATTTTGGGAACAACAACAAAGTCTTTCAAAACAAGTGCAGATCCTGAGACTCCATCATCAATTGCTGATTGTGCAGAAAGCCGCCTCTCTCCCGGGGCCCTCAAATGGTTGAAGAATAGTTTAAAAGTTTCACTCTGTAGCTCCTCAAATGAAACAGCTTTGAACTCTCTCGCCTTGACTGTCTTCCCACCATGATGCGACCGCCCCACTCTGCCTTCCCCTTCCCAATCAGGGCAGATGCCTGTCTCCTGCAGATCTCTGTCCACACTTTGTCTTAGTAATAGTGCCTTTCCTCTTCTCATTTCACTTTTGCTTGCAAATAAAGTTACCTTGCATGCAGCTTATCAAGGACTCCATTGAATTATTTCTTGGATGAAGTCAAGGACCCCAACTGCATCCCACCATGATAATATCACCAAAATCACTCATAGAATCAGATAGGTGCTACCTCTGCTCAGCGGCTAAGGTGCAGGCTGTGAGAGCTGATGCTGACCTTGACAGGCTCCAGGCAAGCTAGATAATGCTGGTATGTGACCCGCCAGGCCAAAACGGGCCAAAACGCTGACGCCTATGTAACAAAACCCTACAAAAGCCTGTTAAAAAGTAAACCCGGGGTCCTTGACCAAATCCACTGCGTTGGATGAGGCTCGGACCCCAGTATGCTGGAAATAAGGTCCCTTATGCTTTTACATTGTTGACTGGTGTGTGTGTGCGTTTCTGGGAGGAAGAACGCTGACCCTAACACAGGCCATGTAAAGCTCAAAAGACCAGGGTTCGAAACCTAGTGGGTGGGGATGAGGGAGAAGAATCAGGGACATCTCAGCTAAGAAGAGACTAACAGCAGACATCTATACCAAGATTATAAAAACGCTGGAATTAACTAACAAGGATTTTATTTATTTTTTCAGTCTTTCATACCATTTTAATCTTCTCCCTTGAACCATAATTAATATTCAAATTATTTTGTCTTAACTGGAAGGTCTGTAAACGCAGGCTTACCCAGCCCACTTACAGGCAAGGTAAATACTGCTTCCTAACAAGGATTTTAAAGCAGGAGTCATTTAAAAAAAAAACCAAAAAAACAGTTTTAATAAGCATTTATAAACACACGAACCAAATAACAAAATTAAAACTTCAGTAAAGAAATGCAAGATATAAAGAAAAACTTATGGAAACTTGAGAATTGAAAAATCACTTTGAACAATAATCAAAATAAAAACTCCATTAATGGGATCCAGAGTAAAATGGAGAGATCGGAAGAAACAATTGAAGAATTTAAAGAGAGAAACATAAACATGGCCCAATCTGGACAACAGAAAGAAAACAGACTAGGAAAAAAAAAAAAAAAAAAAAGCAGAACCCTAGAGACCTCTGGAAATATAAGATACAATATTTACATCATCAGAATTCCAGAAGGAGAGGATATGAGGGCAGGGGTGAGTATATATTCAAAGAAATAATTGCTCAAAATTCCCCAAATTTGGCAAAAAACATAAACTTATGGATTTGAGAAACTGAATGAACCGTAAAAGAGAATTTAGTGCTAAGTCTTTCTTTGAAAGAGCCCGAAACGTAAGTCAATGCACAGTTAGATGAAGTCCCATTTTTGTTGTCGTTGTTTAAAGTTTAGAACATTGTTTTAGAGATGACTGTCACAGAGTTACACAGGAGAGATTAAAAAACATTTGAGGGTTGTTGGCTTAATTTCAGAGAAGTTTATATCTGCTAGACAAATGCATGGTAATATAATTCATTCAATTTGTGAACCACTGGAGTGATTTAGGGGGGTAGTTTTCAAGGTGGGTCTAGGTTTAATAAGCTGTCAGAATGACTCCTCACAAATTTCATGTTGCTTTTTTTCCTATACTCTAAGAAGGTTGAGAGCAAAATTAGGATGCAAGCATTTAAAAATAAATCATTGGCCTGCCCTGGTGGCCTAGAAGTTTGGTCCACTGGACATAGTACAGATACATCCTAAAGTCCTCTGTTCAAGACGTGGGGCTGGAGGAAACAGCCGAGATGAACAATTTAATAAAGTACTTCTTCTTCTTCTCTCTTCCTGATTGCTTTCCTACGTGCCTTCATTTTTGTCTTTTCTTTAAAAAATATATTAATTAATTAATTAAATAAAAACAAAATATTCATTGTTATTTGTGCAATTTATTTATAATATTTAAAATTGTTTACATTTAATATTCCAGTAAGAATGCCATTCATATTTTTTTGACTAAATACAATTATATATATACATATATATAATATTCCAACTGGAAGTCCAGTCTCTGACAACTTCTACTATTAACTGATCTAAAGGATCTGACAAGTTTTTGAATAATTTTCAATATGTATTGCAAAAGGTATAGCAAATTACCTCATAAAAATGGCACATGAAAAGTGCTTATTGGTTTTTAAGTCTTTATTCTAACACGATTTCCTTAAGTCCTCATAACAACTCAACAGGAAGACATTAACCTCTTTCTAAAGAACAGAGATTCAGAAGACTAGCCTCCGAGTTGGAGAAATCACACAACCGACACAAATCTGATATCCTTTTCACTAAATCACTTAGCTTCTCATAAAGTTGCAAACTCCATCTTTTTTGAGTGCTTCGCCACTGATTTACAGCAATGGGCTTTAAAGACCACACTTTTACTACACCCTGGTGGCTCAGTGGGTAAGTCTGTCAGGCATAGTCCACATCTATCCAGATGACCCAGATTTAAGACCTGGGGCCAGAGGGAACAATCAAGAACCACTAAGTAAAAATAAAGCTCCTTCCTCCTCTCTTCTTGCCTGCCTGCCTGCCTGCCTACTTGCCTTCATTTCTGACTGCACCTTTCCTTTAAAAAAAAAGAGTGACTTCATCCAATGTCATATTGGACATGATAATAACAGGGGAATGTCATTGCACACTCTCACTAAAGTAGCAACTAAACTGGAGTTGGCTGCAGAAGAAAATGTATTCTCTTGGTACTGTGCCTACCACATGCTTCTTAGAACATATTGTGGTGGTGGGGTGGGGGGTGGTATGGTTGGGGTGATATGCATGCAACATTCAGTCAGTTAATTTAAATAAACAAAATGCAGCTCTTCCTCCTCCATGATCACAACTATATCACAATAAACTGGACCCTGCATTGTCTCATGACAAATCAGCTATTTCCAGATATAAGAGATTATACTTTTCATCCTAAGATAATAAACATGAAGCATTAGGTGGTTACTGTTTATCTTTATTTTTCAGGTTAGAATGGTATAATATCTTATAAATTTATCTTTTGTTGAATTAGGAGAGAAATTTTTGAATGGATTCAAATAAAGTGAAAAAAGAGGAAAGAGAAAGGAGAAAGGGAGAGATAAGGGTTTGGAAAACTGAGTGGTTAAAAATGAAACATGTGCTTTTTCATGTGCTTAAGGGAAAGTGTGGAAAGAAAACAGCTAGAGAGAATAATACAGATAGTAAACTCAAAGTTTCTCAGTACAGATTAAAGTCCCTTAGCAATAATGTATTTTATACCTTTTAGTCCTTTATTCTTATTTAAAAATACCAATAAACCCCTAACATGCATATGAAATACCTGACTAATCCAAACACAAATCAACACAGTTGCTTACAATACTGAAGGGAAAATAAGAGCCTTTCTGCAACATAATGTATATAATCCTCATTCCTTCCTACTCTATGGATGTCTTGTAACAAACAATGAATCAGTTTTTCCTGCCTCCAAGTATCATTAGATAGGAAGTGCTCATAGTACACAGCATCGGTCTCAAATGAAACAGCATTAGGAATTTGTATAGCTTTGCTTATCTTCTCATTTTATTTGATTTCCTTTATATAAATCTTTGAACATTTTTATAATAACCGTTATTAACTAATTCATTGATTTCTGTGATTTTTAGTCTATGATTTCTCTCCTGGTTATGGGATAGAATTTGCTACTTTTTTGCATGTCTAGTAATATTTGATTGGATGCTAGATACTGTTTTATGTGTTAAGATTTGTTAGTGTCTTTAAAAAGTACTGAAACCTGTTTTGGCAGGCAAAAAGAAAAGAAGAAAGGAAGGAAGGAGAGACAGGGGAGGGAGGGAAGGCAGGAAGAAAGGAAAGAGAGAAGGAGTGAGGGAGGGAGAGAGGAGGGGAGGAAGAGGTATTTTTATTTATTTGTTGATTTGGTTTTCTCCCCTGGCTCTGGATCTTGAACCTGGGAGACTCTAGTCTCCTGGGATACAAGAATGTACCCCCCAGATGATCTTGATTCTTTTGAAACATGGTTTAAAGCTTTGTAACAATGGGTCTAGTGTTGTCTTTATACTAGAACCAATGTACCCCACTACTCAGCTGACCCTTTCTCAGCTCCCCTTTGATGCCCACAAATGTTCAAAGAAATTGCTCCCTAAATATGAATAGAAACAATTTAACTGTCCCAAGTCAAGTGTAAAATTCATCATTACTTGCCTGGTCTTGTGAAATTTTATCCTATGCAGCCATAAAGTAAAACGTAGCCAAAGAACGAGGGGAAGCCTTGTGAAAATGCCTGAGGTTTTTTCTCTGTGTAGTTTGCTCACCTGCAGTATGCTGCCTTGATAATTCTCAGTCTCACCAAACTAGATTTCTTTCTTCAGTCTAGTGAAATTTGCACATACCATTTGAGTTTCCTCTCGCTTTGCCGTAGTCTAAAAATTGCCTCTAGGTTAGGCTGCTGGATTTTACAAATACAAATTCAATACTGTATTGTTATATTCTATCTATCTATCTATCCATCCATCCATCTATATATCTATCTGTGAAACTAAATCTTTCTGAAACAGCTCTGCTTAGAAACGGGGCTCACCTATGGATCATTCTGAATCTTTGACAGCTGCTAGACTGATTGCTTGAAATTACTCTCCTGATGACATCATTTTATAACCTGCCCCCCAGAGAGACTTTACAAGCAAGATCTTAACAAAAATAGAAGCCACAAAAGAAAAGTCATGGTGTGGAAATAATGTTCCCCATATTTATATGATACATACATAACCATTAAAAATTATCTTTAGATCTAAGCAAAGGTAAACTCATTAGTTTGATAATATTAGAATCCCTGGCATAATTAAGTGCTGAACATATATATACACTTCATTAAAAGTTATGTATGATGTATATGAAATTCAAATTTAACTAGCTATCCTGTGTTTTACCTGACAACCTTACTTTCAGGCTGACAGTCAGGAAAATTATGGAACTCATTTCAGTTGTTTTTCTTCTCTTAGGAATTATACTCTTAAACGTACTATAGTCCCCAAATCTCAAAATAGTTGTTTCTTACATGCTGTCCAGTTTTCTAGTTGTTTACAGTGGAAGGGTAATTCTGGTCCAGTCACTCCTTGACTAGAAGTGGAAGTCAATAGTACATCTTTAAAGGAAGCAAGATAATAAACAAAACAGCTCTCTATCTGGAGTTATTCAGAGGAATCACTAAGAAACAGTAAACATGGCATACCTTGGTGGAGTAGGGGTTGAGTATAGTCCACTTACATCTCAAGGACCCAGGGTTTGGGGGGAACAACCAAGATAAACAACTAAATAAAATGAGATACTTCTTCTCCCTCTCTCTTCCTGTCTACCTGCTTAATTGCCTTCATTCCTGCCTATAACTTTCCTTTAAAAGAAAAAAGAAACAGTAAATAAAGTGTCCTTTTTTTTTTTTTTTTATTATGCTAGTGTAAGTTATATAGCATTGCTCATGTGAGGAAAAAGCACAATTATAATCAAATTATCTGCTTTTCATTCAAGGTTTTTATGTGAAATCACCATTTCACTCTACTTCAGTTTCATCTGTACTGCACAATGTCAACCTATCTCTTTTGGAAGACACAAGAGTCCTTCCTGCAAAGTGAATTTCAGGTACTTCACACATGTATATTGTAGAAAGAGTTTTTCACACCCATAAATGGTCTCTGCAGGCATCTTCATATGAGTTCATTTTCTTTACATAGATTATTACACATTACACAATGACTGCCATCTCTTGGGGAACTCAAAGAGACAGTGTTCATTCGGCAATAGCTCCATGCCATGGTAGAAGGAACATTTGCCCTGTGAGGATGAGAGGGCAACTAATATTTATTGAATATTTACTATATGCCAAGCATTTTTACATTCAGTTGTGTGCTAGAGCCAGCCTGTGCCAGCTCATACGGGCTTGAGAGAGGCAATTGTTAAAATTTCAGGAATCTTGCCAGCCATTTTTAAAACTGTAAGAAGCTTGAAACTGACAACAGGAGGAATATTTATACCATGGGAAGCATCAAATGTAACAAACCACAGCTCCTCCATCAACTCCAAGAGCTGATTAACAGTTACTGTAGCATCTTTGTAATACTATTCATTTTTATCCTCCAAACTGTATTTATTGGAACACAAAGTTTAAAGAGTCTCAGATTCATAAATTTTTCCCAGAGAACAAGTAAAAAACCAGTTCTGTGTAACTCCATGTCTTTCCTTCTAACATCCCATACCTTTGAGTTGGGAGAGTTGAACACAGCTACTGCCTTAACACAAAGCAGTTCTAGGATCTTTGACCAATATCTGACCATTCTTGACACCTTTTCTTCATCTATAGAGCTAGCAAACACTAACTACTTAAAATCCAAAGCTCTCTTTTGGATGAGATAGTGTCTGTTGTCCACTAATTGCAGCCCTGCTCAACTATGGCAGAAACACTAACAAGCGCCTACCACGCAGATGCTAGAAAACAGGATTTGTGCCACTAGGTGCTTCCTGAACTTAAAGCTATGATAGTAACAGACTTTCTTTGCTCAATTATCCATTATCAAAAAAAAAGGTGAGAAAATGTATGTCTCATATTGAAAATTTGTTGAAAATTTGACAGGCTACTATTATAAAATCAACTGTCTTGTTTTTCTGAGCCTTTGACTCAGAGTTCCCATCACACCCTTTGGTTCAAGAAGGGTATCCAAGGCTTTATAACATGGATGGATTTCTCTGTGAGTACAACTGTATAGACATTTGCTTTCAAAAGATAGGTAAGGAATAAAGAAAAGATATATATATATATATATATATATATATATATATATATATACATACACACATACATGTACATACAATGGAATATTACATAGCCTTTGGAAGAGATGAAATCCTGTCTTAAATCAACATGGATGGATCTAGTGGGGATTATGGTAAGTGAAACAAGTCAAAAGAATAAAGATAGATACCAGATGACCTCACTCAGAGGTGAAATGTGAATAGACAAAACAAAGGAACAGATGAAACAAAATCAACCCTTGGACACTTGCAACAGAGCTGAGGTCACCCATAAGGAATGGGACAAGGGTGGGGGTGTAAATGGTGGTGGATAATGGTGAACAATACTTGGTGATTTGATGGAGGGCAGGGTGTGTTGACATATATATATACACACACACACACATATATGAGGAATGGGGAACTTATACATATAAGTTTATTTTAACATATAGAATAAGTTAATTCAATAAAATATAGAAAAAAATAGATACATAAGGAGATCAAAAGTAGAAGAAAATGAAGGATGAGTACTTCAATGGTATAAAAGAGAATAATCCCATTTTAGGAAATGGATATATTCCTAAAAATCGAGAGAACTGCAGGTTTCTAAGGTTCAGAAGACTGTTTATAAGTTATGACAGCGTCTACAAGATGCCTATAGGGAACAGGCACAAAGTCATCTGGCTTTAGGGCTCTAGAAAAGTTTCCAGTAATGTGGCACCACAGAGTAGAACCTCTAGAACTATTAAGAACTTTTGAATAAACTGAGAGGTGATTTCTGAAGAAATGTTAAAGTGAGAACCAGAATCTTATTTAGCTTAGGAAGGACTAAGTTCTGAATTTTGACATTCACTTGCCTTTGGTAGTCAGGTCTTAAACCAGATTTAATCTGGTTGCAATAGAGAAATGTCTGTTCTGTAAAAAGAGATAAAATTCACAATATTCAAGTATCATCAGCAACGAGGTTCCATGATTACACCTCTGTGGGGAAAGGTGATGACTCAAATAGTCATCAGAATTCTTTTTGGGAAGTACTTCAGTTCAGGTTTTTCAGGAAGCAGATAGAATTACATATGCAATACTTACTGGAGAGAAAAATGTGAAGGACATAAGGGGTTGGGGCACAGAAGGCAAGGAGAGCTTTCAGACTGTGAAAGGAGACTAGAAGGAAGAATTTGTAGGATGAGCCTCAGATGTCAGCATAGATAAGAGAAATAAGGAGTCCCTATGTAAAGTGGGACTTCCTATCTCTATAGGAATCAGAGTCAGGTCAGGAAAAGAATGACTCCCATTAATAGCTTCACTGTCTCTGGTGACTGGCTGCTACTGTAGAGACAGGTTTGGTAGTTTGAGATGCTCAGTTAACTCTGCTGTAGCAGGTTCCATTATTGGGGTGGGGGCGGGTGGGTATAGATACACAAAGGCACTTCCATGTAGTTGATGTTTTAGAAAATCGTATGTTTAGAAAAATACCATGAGATCCTGCTTTGGGGCAGAAAATGAGAACCCAAGCGAATCTGGGAAAAGGAGGTACAGAGCGCTAAAATTTTCAACTTGAAAGTATCAGAAATTTAGGGGCACGATTTAAGAATAAAAGCAAATGAGACTGAACATCATGACAGAAAATGGTTAAGGGACTTTTTATGGACAGGGATATCTAATATTCAGAGTTAAAATTTTCAAGATCCTAATGTAAAGTTCCTGTCACTCAAAATCTTCAATGGAATTTAATATACACGGAATGCCTTAGGAAAAGGCTGAGTTCTTAGTCAGCAAGATAAAAAACAGGAACTTTGCATGGAAAAGATACAGTGTAACTGAATTAATTCTGTAGAAACACGAGTTCAAAGTCAGTACTCACCAGAGTGTATGATTTCCCAGGGATTCGCGGAGACCTTGAGGAAGGCATTAGAAATTCCAAGATGGTGCAATACGAGCTTTGAACCAACCTTGTCTTGCTCTTCTTGGTCCAAGAAGACTGATTGCAAACTGAAAGGTTTTTATGATTAGTCATTGCCACCCACAGAGGTGCAGGAGACATGAAACAAAGGTAAGAACAAAGAAGAGAAGGCAGCAAATTCCATTAATCCCAAGGGTTTTCCTGACTCTCTGATCCCTTTATTTAGTAGGCAATTTCTAGTTTAATCTTACTAGCGCATCTTTTTTTCTCTGTATACATTTTCTACGGCATATGACACCTTCTATGGTCCATCACATAGAGCCTTATTCTTCGGTCTGGGCACTGAAGACATTGAACAATATTAAAACACTATACATTATTTCCCCCCATTCTGCAAATATTCTCTCTGCTTCAACCTGGAATGCTTGCTTTCTTCATTGCTCATTAGTTTCAACTAGTGTGTTGAAACTTTCTTCAATAATTAGAATAATAATCTGTATGAAATTCTCTCTAGTATATCATCCATCTGATTTCTTCACATGTGTTATTTTAATAGATTTTTGAGAAGATCAGTAATGCAAATTGAACAGGTATTAGGTTGTAACCATTTGTAGTTGACATTGAGGTTTAGAGAAGATTGCATAAAGTCACAAAGCTAGTAAGATCATTTGAATCCAGATACTTCTTTCTCCAAAGTGATCCCTCTTCCCATTGTACTGTTTTTCTAAGTTTTCTTTTGCATGCAGATGATTTTCGTGAGTCAGTGAATCTAGGAGTTACGACAGTACTTTTAAGAATCTTTCAGAAGTAGACCCTTACATAAAACTTGAGGGCAGCTAGTGTATTTGGGGAGGTGAAGGAGATCCAGGAAGAGACTGGGAAAGTGAGACAGAGAGCAGAGGAAGACAGTCAAGGTCTTGAAACCAAGTCTGGGAACTATGTGTGAATAGAGCTTAATCCTTTAAGGTCTCTGGGGAAAGTCTGGAGCCTGTGCAGGACACATGGCTCAGTTACCCAACCTGGGAGGCAAGGGAGCTGGGATGTGCTTGAGTTCTGGGTTAGACTTCGTTGAGGGCTGTTCCTGAGTGTCATTCTGTAATACTTCCTGTTGGTTGGAAGCAAGACCAGCTCAGACAGCAAGAAAAAACCCTCTAGGAAAGAAATGTAAGTGTGCTAGCTGTTGGCAACTGAGTCTGTGTGCATAAAAGTGGTAAAAGCGAGGGAATATGTACGATGCATTCCAGCATCTTATTTGTGGATCGGTGGAATATTTTGTACAAATATCATATTTTGTTTTTAAAGAGAAGGGAGAGGAGGAAGAAACATTTTTAAGGAAGAAAAGAAGCACCTGTATTAATTTTATTTGTTTTCGGTTGTTCTCCCGACCTCAGATCACAAATCAAGGTCTATGTCTCAATCTGTGGCTTAGTACCTGAGCCTCCAGGACATCCCATACTCATTTTTCCTTTAATCATTATATGAATTGAAATACAACCTGAAGTACTTTTTTTTTTTTTTTTAAAGAAAAGGTAAAGGCAGGAATGAAGTTAAGGAGTCAGGCAGGCAGGCAGAGGAAGAATCATTTTATTAATTTTATTTAGTTGTTCATCTTAGTTGTTTTTATCCCCTAGCCTTGGGTCATGAACCAGGTCCTTGGGGTGTAGGCGGACATCTGGAGGTGGCTGACTCAACTGCCAGACCACAGCCTGAAGGACTTTTCTACATATATCATCTCAGAATCACCAAATATAAAAAATAACTCGAACAATTGCATTGAACGCTTTAGGAGGGATAGATATATCTCCTCCATGAGGGTTTCTCATAAACTTAAAAGTACTTCTCTTCTTATAGTGAGTTGATGATTACTCAAAGTTCCAGCGTGCCTTATTTTACCAATTTGCAGAGCTTTTTTATTTGGTGGGGCAGACATACAAGTACGAAAATTTAGGAGGTAGAGATGACTTAGAAAAATTTCAAAACTCAAATTTAAAAAACTCTTAGAACTAAATTTAGCCCAGCATTTTAGAACCCTAAGTTGCTAGAATCAGTAAACACAAACCACAAATACCTAGATGAAGCTTAAATCAGATAAAAGCTGTTTACTTCGCCGCTCTCTATGGTTCGGTAGCTAAGGCACCGGCCGTATCAATCTTATACCTGGGTTTGCACACCATGGTGGGGTTAAAAAAAAAAAAAAAAGCTCAGTTATACACATTTTATGTCACTTACATAATATGAGTATTATTTTTTCAATAATAGTTTCAAATTTTCCCACCTCCTCCCATTTCCAAGGTCTGATGAGATAAGTTTATATCCATGAAACCACAACTGGGAAATACTGGGCGATTAACTCATGTTTCAGCATAGCTAAATTAATAGTAACTCTCTTTGGAGAAACGCTTATAGGCTAGTCCCTTCTGGGTTGAATTGATGTTTACAATATTATTCCACAGGAATCCAATGATTCTTGAATAATATATTACCTAGAGTAATGCACTACAAGTGATAAGATAAAACACAAATTATGATAAGAACTTGGTCAAGTTGTTAAGTCCCCACCCAGTTTATGTGGCTTTATATGGCCTGCACCTTAGCTATTGAGTCACAGAGGTAAGTCAAATTTTTACTGGATTTATTCATCTATATATATGTGGTTTGCATTTTCTAATTCTAGCAACTTAAGGTTCTAAAATGCTGTGTTAGCTTATTTAATTCTAAGAGATTTTGAGAACAAGTTTCACAAATTTTCTAAACCATCTCCTAAACTTCCCTACGTCTATGTCTGTCCCACCAAAAACAGCTGTGCAAATTCCTAACTTGATCTTTTTGTTCAATTATAAAAGGAAATAGAAAACTATGCTAAAGATTAAAGGGTTTAAATTTTAAAAGCCAACATAAGAGATCAAATCTTATCATAACATGCTAATAACGCAGTAAGCTTTAAAAGTTAAATATCAAATTTCAGCAAATTAAATTTGAATAATTCTTCTATCAGTGGAGAAGCGCTGTAACTGAAATTTTTTTTCTCAAGATTTTCTTTTGTAAGGTTTAGGAAAAGTGAATACTAAGGCTTTGTCATTCATTAGTGATTTTTTTTTCCCTAAAATGATGGGATTTCCACTATAGCTATCCCAGTGTTATTTACCTCTATCCTTTCAGTTTAACTCTCAATGTAAGAACACAAAGCCAGCATGTTTGGAGACAATAGGACACATATAGAGCTAAAGTGTCATGAGAGTAGGGCACGAGTGAACAGGACAAAAGGTGCATTTGCTATCAGTAGATGTGGTTCACCCAGCTATCGCAGCCTTCTCCACAGGAACTTTTGGTTGCTTCAGTCAGTTGGATAAATATGGCCAAAGAAAGAAGAGTACCAGCTTTATCCGGAGTTGCACAGACTGAGTTCTCTGTACATTTACTAGTATACTGGTACATTACTAAAAATAAATCTAATATCTACGTGTACTCATTTTTAAACATTTTATTTTTATTTTGATTTAGCTGTTCATCTTGGTTGTTCCCTCCAGCCCCAGGACATGAACCTGAGTCCTTGGGATGTAACAACCTTTTATATTTTTACATTTTTCAGAGCACTGAAAGTATTCACATATAGGATTTTAACATCATTTAATCTTCGTAGTACACCTTCAATGGCAACAGAATAGATATTAATCAATATCCTCCTTTAACTGATGCTGAAACTGTAATTAGTAAGCCTAAAATTTTAAAAGCTACTTATATTCCACTTCCAAGCCCCAGAAATGTTATTTTTGCTATTTTCCTTTTTAGAGAGGTATTTAAAGACAAAGAGAAAGTATAGTCATAGCTTTGAATTTATGAGGCTATCTTAGTATAGTCACTTACAACTTTTAGATGAAGAACAAAAAGGAAGTTTCACGTCTTCGGAATATTGTCTTCCCTTATATTAAATTGTCTGGAAGTTTTCAGTTACCAAGAGTAAAGGTATCTAGAGGAAAAGACACAGTCTCTGCCTTTCAAAGATTTCAATTCTGACAGATAAGAAGGTTGTAGATAGCTTCTTGGAAAGCAGATACATGATGCGGGGGTCTGTGTTTCTGGTGATCTTTCTTTTTAACACTGTATAACACGCTGTGTAGAGAACTGCTTAGAACTGGTAGGATCTCTCTCTTGTGGCTCATTCCAAGTCTTCTTGAAGTGGGGCTTCAAGTAGATGACTTACGGGAAATATTAGGAAGAATTCCAAAGACTGACGCAACCACAGCAGCTATTGTTAAGACTTTACTTACATATATCCCTTCATACTTTTAATCATTTTCAAGGTCATTCTCAATTCTATTCCATATTGCTTAATATTTGCAGCTGTTCTACTTTGTGTTTTTATGATTCTAAAGGGATCACTTTCAATCTACCATCTTGGCTATTAAATAGTTTTAAGCACAAGGCTGATTGATGCACAGGACCACTTTCTAAGTATCTTTCTCGGATTAGTGATAAGTCATTTAGAAACCTGTTTCAACACTGGCAGAAGTTGGAAAATGGCATGTCGTTGTTTCTTGAAAATGCATGACTTATTTTTTTTTTTTAAAGAATATAGAAGACAACAGTACTAATTTTCAACAAGGACGCAGGCTACTAGCTGTCAGTGCTAGAAATCCTGATCTCTGGACCCATCCCAAACTCCTGGGCAGACAGTAATTAATTCTTACCTGAGGGTAGGGGTAAACTTGTTCTTTGCTGTCTGGCATAGCTCACTGCATAACATTTCCAGGCCTTTAACAGAGTCATTTTGCTCTTAGACACAATTTTAAAGCGTTCAGTCATCTGGTTTCCTAGATTGGCTGAGTAGAAACACACAAAATAAGTTAGAGCAGAAGAAACAAATTAACAGTAGAATATTAACTGTGTCAAAGGACCACAATGGAAACTGGAAAGTAAACATAAGAACCTAAAAAGCAAAGCAGCCTGAGACTCATTAACATAAGAGCAGATAACTAATTCTGTAGTCCTTTCAGTCTTTGAGCAGAGAGTATCAGGGGAGGAAAGAAGAAAACAATACTTATAAATTGGCTAAATAAAAACAAAACCAAAGACCTTCACAAAATTCATTTAAGAACTATAATCTACAGATCCAGGAAACTCAACAAAATCCAAGGATAAATGCAAAAATGATCCATTAACAGATCTATCAGGGTAAAGGTGCTAACAGAAAAAGACCAGAAGTTCTTGAAAAGAAAAAAATCTCTGTGTCACTTAAAAGGAAGACCAGTAAGATTAACCCCTGTCTCCTTATCAGAAACAATGAAAGATGGAAAGGCACTGGAAAAACATATTCGAAGTGCTCAAAGAAAGTTAACCAAGAATACTATATCCAGCAAAGCTATCATCAAAATATAAAAATGAAATATTTTTTCAGATAAATGGAAACTAAGAATTTGTTGATAGATTCATTTTACAAGAAATACTAAAGTAAGTTCTTCAGGCTAAAAACAAGTGATCCCAGATATTAATACAAATTCAGAGAACAAAGAACACCTTCAGAGGTAGTTGTGTAACTACACGTATATTTTTTCTATCTTCTCTTGATTTAAGAAGCAGTTTCACAAAATAACCTGCATGTTAGTCCCATGTATTATTGGGACAACAAATGAAAATGTAGTATGCGTGAAGCATATTTGTCAACAATAGCACACATGAGGAGAATGCAGACAGAGCTGTAATGAACTAAGGAAATGACTACAGATAATAATTATAACTTCATGTTTAGGTCTATAACATAAATAGATGCAATATGCAGTTCTTGCTTAGAAAATAATTTAAACTTGTATTCAGTGAGGGTAAAATTCAGACATTATTATAGAATTTCTTATAGTCCCTGCTCCCCAAAACTATCTAAAACCAAAACAGTCAACATCATCCAAATATAAGGAATCCTCATTTGGGGGATACTTTTATTTGCTGCTCTGATAGGCTAAAAACTTTTGGGAGTTACTTGTATTTAATTATATCATTTCAGTTACCCAGTCTTAAAAAGAAGTTTCTGACAGTAAAAATAAGAACCCATTTTTTAAATCACAAAAAATATTATAGCAACATAAGATAGCTAAGAAAAGGGGAAAACTCACCAATATTCTTATTACCTTAACACAAGCACTTTTTAAATCATATTTATTTCCTCTGGTTTTATTCCATGTGCATTCACACTTTATATAATGCTAATTACTTATGCTTTTGCACTTGGTATTTTATTGAATACATTAGTAAGTTTAATTATTTGTGCAAGTATCACATGTATTCAGGAATATCTTCTTGTCTCTATCTCTCCCACCTGTTCATTATTTTCTAGCGGTAGATCTAGACGACTTGGAGCTCAGATCTTCAGTCCTGAAGGAGCTAGAAAAACAGAAAAGCAAAATTTTGAACTTTGGTGAATATAGATGGTCTCTGACTTCACCAGCATTTTAAAACTTATACAATTTGAAATTAAGTATTTAAATACAAACACAAATTTCGTCTGAGTAGATTCTGATATAAAATGCTAATTAAAAGTTTTGATCTATATAGTCTATGATTCTACCACACTTTTTCAGGTAATCCACAGATTACTCTTCTTACCTCAATTATATATATATATATCCTTAAACATAGTAAATTTGGGGGAAAAAAAATCATTGCTAAATCAAAGTCTAACTAAAATTTACATTTTACTAGCATATAAAATTAACGCAAATCATTTAAAAATACTTCTATCTTTCTAATATAAGGATCTATTTCTTAAAGCATACTAAATTTAAAAAAAAGGTATATGTTCAAGTTCATTGCATGGTCTATAGAAGGAAATAGAATACATTAATTTCAAGGTCATCTTTCTGGTTTCTAATGACAGCATCAGTTAATGGTCTTTAGTTCACTGACATTTGTAAAGACCCTGTGCTTTACTTCCTGTTTTGCTTTTTTTTTAACTCATCTCAATTGGGTCATTTCTAGGTTAAAGGCATTTGCTTCCTTCCTTAGTATTACTCATTCAGTTATTCAATCAGAAGCATAATCTATTTATAGATGTAGAAGAAATGTCTTTACCATTCTACAAATTACTACTCAAATTATAATTCCAAATATTACATGAATAGTTACATTTTTAGTTACCGGACATTTGGGATGTATGTTACTATAGGTTATATTTTAATACATTGCTTATTTTAAACCAAAGGAACAAACTAAAAGTCTATTAACAATTAGTAATAATTGCTTTATACTTTTTTCAGTGTAACTGTTTATTCTTGATACAATTTGTAGTAAATGTGCTGCTTAAAGGATTATTTTGTGATTATACTTACCAGACTCATTAGATTTTAATGCAACCAAATTGCTGTTACTGAGCCTAGCAATATGGACTAGTGTCACTTAAATATACAAATTATTAATTTGAGATCTGAAAGACAGATTTATCAATCTACTTACTATTCAATAACCAGTTAATGCGAAGGAATCTAGGAGTCATAATATTTTTTTTAACAATGGAGAGCAAGTTATAATTAGAAAAGATTAGTCAAAACTTGGTGAAGAGAAGCTAATGGGAGATAGTATCACCATTGAAAATTAGATTGTAGACCTTGGGTAAAGTCAATTCTTTAGGTTGTTTACCCATGTAAAATGGTGGGAGTGAATTTATCATATCTAAAGCTTATATGAGTGCATCTTTTTTCCATACCTGTTTTTTGAAACATTTTTGTTGTTGTTGTTATAAGGAACATCTAAAAGCACCAAAGATTCTAGGTATGGGACATCTTTCTAATGAGGAAAGGGTGTTTCAGAAAAGTGACTTGCTTGAGTCATAGGTTTAATTTTAGTTTGAGAGCCCAGATCTGAAAACTAATTTAATTCTATACCATAAAATTTTCTAAATGCCACAGTGCAAGAAATGCCCTGATTATGAAATCTGACTGGAACATACTGACAGTCCCAATTTGCAATGCTGTTCAACTTAGATTTTTGTTTCACAGTGGTGTGAAAGTGATAAGCATTTAGTAGAAACTGCAGTACAATGCTCACTTGATACTGGGCAGCAGCAGTTCCAGCAGCTTCCAAACAATTCCGTTTATGACTAATGTTTATGTAGTAACTAACCTGATGACTAGGCAAAGATCTGTGTAAAATCTTCAAAGGAACTTACACATGACCCACCTGCTTTAGCTTCTCATTTAAATCTGGCATTTCTTCTGTAGTACTTGTGATAAATGCTCCAGTGGTAACATACTCTGGAAGAAATCCCTTAATAACCATAAAATTCTAAAGTGTAAGAAAACCTATCAATTTCTAATCGGACATTCTGAAAGTTACACCTAGTTTTGAGAGTCAAAAAAGAATAATTTGTAAAATCCTCTCAAATATTTGGAGACATCTATCATTCCTTAATCTCATAAGCATTCAAGCAGTCTTTGGGTTTCAATTTAGGAGGGTCTTTCTAATTTGATAAAACACCTTAGATCTATTTTGCTCTAATTTGTGAGTATCCTTTTACTATATCCTGAAAAAAAGTTAATATTATGGATCTAGTTTGACCAATACTTTGTACATGAGATTATTTCACTATGAATTTTTTAGCACTCTAAATACATCATCTTCTAACCAGTTGGCATGCTATTTCTAGCAAACTAAAATTTCCAGGTATTTTTCATGTATAAAATTCTTGACAAATAGTTTCATATTTCTATTAGTGGCTTCCTATTACTTCTAGAATAATGAGGGACCATGACTGAGTCCTTACATGTTTGTCAGTCTCATATCTATGTCATCCCTTCCCCTCCCAATCAATTATGGCTTTTAACCCATCTTTAAGATATCACAAATAAGTCCAAGGAGTGATTCAGTATCCTATTTTTGTAGCTGGACAACTTCAGATCATTCATCAGCCTGATGAACTGTTCCTTTTCAGAAATAGATGCCATCCAAAAATTTCCTAACTTTCTTGTTTTTAACTGCTGTAGCTTGCTGAATCAAGACAGCTGAAATTGAACAAATTCATGTCATTTTCTTCAAATATTAACTTATCGTTCTGGGCTTGAGATAGTGAACATGCAACACCAGGCCTCAACTGAATCCTAATGATGTATTTTTCACGTAAGAAATTTTGGATTTCAGTGTGACCCATTCTCCTGAATAACAACATTGATGGGGAAGTGAGCATACACAGATCTCATCTTGTAACGAAAGCCTAGTATAACCCCCTTGATCATGTTATGTATGTAACTACAGATCGTGCAAGCAGCAGCCAATTCCTTTTTACTTCCCCGTCTTTCATCAACCAGGAGCCTCTTTTCCTTTCCAAGAAGACTGAGCTCTACATTGATGTGACTGAAGTCCTTCCCAGGGTATCTATAGGGCCCTTCACAATGCCTGTGTGACCCTTTAGAGAAATTCTCTCAGTAGATGTGGCGAAGAGCCATTCTTTCCTTTTGACCTTTTACATTTCCAATGGACCTTCCTTCCTCTAGACTTCCCCTTAGTCAGGAATGTGTCCTCTGTGGCGTCTGGGTTTAGTCATTTCTTAAGACTTCAAAGATCACTTCTTAGTGCGCCTTGGTGGAGGAGCAGTTGGGCACAGTCCACATATATCCCAAAGTCCCTGGTTCTTATCCCACGGCCAGCAGGAACAACCACGATGAACAGCTAAATAAAAACAAATTAAAATGCTTCTTTCTCCTCTCTCTTCTTGTGGACTCTTCCTTGATCTTCTCCTGCCACCCACCTCCCACCAGAGTATCTTTTACCTGTTATAACACCTTACAAATCTCCTTCAGCATTTATCCACATTATGTAATACTTTCACAATGAGGTCTCCTCAGCTACACTGTGACATTTATAAGGGCATGATCTATCTTTACCTGGTATGATTGAATGAATGAATTAGTATAATCAATATCTCAATTTTCTCAGGTAATTAAAGTAAATACCTAACTCTGGACTGTATTTTTACACAGAAGGAAATGCACAGGCTCTAATACTGAGAAGGAAAAACTTCTCCAAAAGAAAGAAATAATGATGAAGTTTGGAGAACTATAAACTATGTTCTGAAGATGAATAGTATTTTTTTCCCCCCACTCTACTTATAGTGGGAGATAGAGAATGGAAAAAGGCAAACAAGCACAGCTGAGTAGTATATTTTTTGTTTTACTGTTAATTTGACACATCTGAACCAAAGCATTCACAATATTTGATATACTTTGAAGAGAATCATATACTATAGTGTTAGACATAACCACAGAACAAGCAGAACAATTAAAACTACATAAGGCCTTAAAATATATCCACAGTGTGTATTATTTCAATATTCATTCATTTACAAATTAGACTACATACCATTAATTTTATTTTTATTTTTCTTTCACTGTTTTATTCAGGCAGGATTCATTCAAGGAAAGGCAACTTAGTTTTTGTGTGAGCTTTATTTTTACTACATTAGTTAATATAAAAGTTATGAATTAAATGTTTTTAATCTCCCAAATCCAGGAGTGAATCCATGAAATTCTTAGATAGTAATTCAAAACAATAGATCTTATTCTCAAAAATAGTGAAAATAAAAAGGGAGCAAATAGCCAGTCTGTTTGTGGTCTTGAAGAATATCTAACGAACTTTCAAGTTTTCTTATAATGAATAATGCAATTCTATATTAGTCAAAATTTAAAACACTGCATACAAAACCATTCTTGAAGCTCTAAATTTCCTTTAAATAAAATGAAAAATTTAAGTAGTTGCCTCACAGTACCAAACTTATAAATCAAAACTAGTTAAAATTCAGTGCTAGCATGACTTCTCATTTACAAGGTAACTAGTTGGTAAATTAACAGATGGCATAAAAATTAAGACTTACATCATTTTTTAAAGGATAAGATATGATAACCAGAGAATAAAGAAAAATCAATGTTTTTTACAATAAAATAACAGTTTTAACCTTTTCCCTGTACAACAGGGTTTAGGTCATCTTTAGTGAATTCACGTTTTATAAGTTTATTCTATTATGAGTACTTGAATTGCTTTAGATACACAGTTTTTATTGAAAGAATGTTACATTTGTATACCAGGATAAGATTTAGTACACTGAGATGTTTTAAAAATATTTATAAATTTGTTTCTGATATGCAAAAGCATTTGGCAATACTTTTACAGCATTTGATTTTATAGAATTAAAATTTCATACAGTACTCATCTTGATGTTTAAAAAAAAATTCACAGAAAAAATATAAATTACACAGCCTGACTGCATGATACTGTTATTTCCAGTTTCTAGTTCTGGTAAATAAGAACCTTCATTAAGTCTGTTAACAAATCATTACCTGTACATTTATGAAGGCAACTGACATGATTTGCAAACAAAACCTTCAGGTTTTATGTTATTTACCAAAGAGTGCAGTTCAGCAAGAAAAGAAAACCCAGAATGCAAATTCACAGAATATTTTACAAATTTACCAGTTCCTGTGACACAAACTGTTTCAACCTTTCAAGGTACTGTCCGTAAAGTTCGACATCATTGTGACCTGCCCCTTCAACCCAGAGAGGCTCCACAGGTCTTTGGCAACGCTCAAATAATGCGAGGCCATGTGAAAAGTCAATAACTTCATCCTCAGTTCCATGAATTATTAATACTGGAGAGGTTATCTTGGAGATTTTGTCAATGCTGTAGAAAGAGGCGGGAGGCAGGAATCAATACATTAATTACAAAAAGGGACAAAAACAAATTTTCTTGTGCTATTATCAGATAATTCAAATATCAGAACCGTCTCTGAATTCAGAAAGGATGTATACCTCCTACATTACAAGTAAGATTAAAAAGTCACCTATTACATTTCCTACCTAAAGATTACTCTAGGAAGCAAAATTCATGTACTTGTTTTGAGGAAATCACTCAATTACTACTGTTATAATCGCACCTTTCTAGAATGCTGATTTTTAGCAGAGAAACAAAGGTTTTTAGGAGGGGGAAAACTGAGGAGCACTTATGTACAAGTAAACTTCATACCTATCTTCATACATTCAACTTTTTTCTCTCTCATAATCTCCCACTAAAATGACAGCAAGACTTTTTTGAATTCATTTTAGGTTATTAACTCACCAAAACAGGGAGAAAGCAATAAAATATAACTAAATTTTGGACCTTGAAAACACTGTGTGAGATAATAAATCAAAAGTACAGGGGAAAAAACAATTTTCAGAGGATAGAAGGTAAGAAGTGAAAAACCAAACCAATTTATATCACAGAACACCTCATACGGATAGAAATTCACATGGGAGATACAGTCTGTAAGAATTTGTTCAAAGTCTATCTAAAAAATAGGCCCCACCCAAGTTCCTTGATCTTTATGCAGCTAGGTAATTGCCCTTTTACTCACGACTGGAAGGACTGTAAACTAGGCGACTGCCAGACATAATTTAGGGCAGAGATAGTGAGATAGTACTGAGTCCAAGTAAACACATACATACTGGCTGCTATGAACCTATTTTCTCCACTTGGCTCCCAGAACAGCGAGGCCTTCATTCTCCAAGGAGGAGTTTTGGAAAAATCTTTTTTGGGAGATTTTAATCCATCCTTAATAGGAAAGATTTATAAATAATGACATGGAGGTGGGGATCCCCAAATATTAGCTTAACTAGATTACTCTATAGTGAAGCTCAGATTCAACAAGTCTTAATCACCAGCTTCAGGTCAGCTCTTTAGTTCCTCCTTCTTGCAGACAGCCAAGAATTATTACATATCAGAGGACACTTCAATCAGAAGACAGATCAAAACAGATTCTTAAAAAGCAAATTCAGAGGAGACATAAACTATATAGACGAACTCTTAGAAACAATCAGTCTTTTAAAATACAACAGTGTAATCATAAAATTAGTATAGAATCTTGAAAAAGTAAATTATCCATGAAATAATTAAAGGCTGTATCTAGTAAGAATAAAAATGCCTGAGTATATTATTTGCTATCAAAAGTTCATTAGTATAGGAATTAAAACAATAAAGACAAATGTTTGACTAAGTTTGTTAGTGTTAGTTACTAGTCGTGACAAAAATGAAATTAGATAAGAGAAGAAATTAGATAAATTGGCAACAGCATTAAATAGCTCCCTATCATTCCTACCATTCAGCTAGACGCAGTGAAACATTTACCTTCCAAGCTACCATTATCTAAAATGAAAACAAACCCAAAGTCAATGCAAAAATCAAAAACTTTCCGCAGCCTACTCTGGTGATCAGATGTTCCCATAAGCTTCCCTATGAAAGGAACTGTTCATTAATGATGGAAAAAAAATTGTTTTTGAAATAATCCTTACTGTTCTTATAAAGAACCTAGTGATGACTTGGTCTTTGGTCCATCTATTATTCACAAAAAAATCTTTTGTATTTTTTGCCAACTAGGAAAGACTGTAAGACAGAAATCTGTAAGCATCTCCCTTCTTATCTTTCCAATTGTCAATAAGAGTAGGCGGGAAACATCAAATTATTAAACCTCAAATTATTTTTTGAAAAGTCATAAACAGCCCTTCTTTCAAACATGTCTAATACTGCATGTTTAGAGACTTTGTGGAAATATTTATTTTAATTTCATGTATGATTAAATGTTTTGCAATTCATTTTTGTAAATTAGATATCATTTACTTATTTTTATGCATACTTGTCTTTTTCCCCTCTCTACTTGTTCCTCTCCTCCATTATCATGTAGCTCATTGAATGGCACCACCATCCTTTAAAAGCTAAATTCACAAACCTGAGAATTATAATCATTTTCTTTTGTTTAGCATCCATATCCAGTCAACACTCAGTTCTATTAATTCTATTTCTCAAATCCATTCTCTATCCCCACTATTATTGCAACTGTCTGGGGTATTAGGCCCACTTTTCACCTGAACTACTATTACTCAAACACTTCAGCCTCCTGACTGGTCTCCAGCCCCCTCCCGCTTCAGTTCACAATTTTTCACAATTTCTATAATATACATAAGATAGACACATGCCTTGGTGGTCTAGAGGTTTAGTTCACCAGAAATAGTCCACATGCATTCCGAGGCCTTGGGTTCACATCCTGGGCCTGGTAGAACAACCAAGATGTACAACTAAATAAAAAAACCAAATGTTTCTTCCTCCTCTCTCTTCCTGCCTGCCTATTTGCCTGCTCACCTTCCTTCCTGTCTGCTACCTTCCTTTAAAAAAAAAAGGTAAGATGAAAACTTAATGCTGAGTGAACATCATGAATACCTTTACGTGACGGAAAAAACTGTCCTCAAAAGTAATTCGAATTCAACTATTTTGAATAGTGATACTTACTTTGGGAATGCATCAAAACAGTAGGTCTTCTTGGTGTCAGGAAAAGCAACTCGCATTCCTGAGGTCAAAGGAGAATGAAGAACAACGGCAGCACTCTCATATCGAGCAGCAAGATCCACAGATGGTACCGTTCCTATACTCTGGCCATATATGATCACATTTTCAGGGCGAATGCCATATCTACACAAAGTCAGATGTTAAAAAATAAAACACAAACAAACTAGTTAGACTCATAGAAAATGTTTAATCATTCCTAATGATTTAATCTTATAACAGAATGATTTTGAATATGTCAACAAACATTTAATTTTAAATTTCTTAGTCATCAATATCATTTCATTAATACAGTAAGATCTATATTCTTGGCTTATTTCATCTGTTTCAATTTCATCTTTTGGAAGAATTACTGCTGAGGTCTGTTAAAATTTCAATCTTAAGAAATGAATTTATCAAATCATTTATGCAATTCGATGTAGCATATTATTAACTACACTTGGAACTAATATTTACTAATATTTTAATGGCATGATGCTTAATGGATAGTTTTATTTTTCATTCAATGCAACAAGTTATTACTCTAGACATTAAAAGTGATTCATTTTATCTTAAGTTGGTGATAAAAATGCTATATAGTTACAGTATGGAATAAAATTATGTATCATTTTAGCCAGGAGTACATCACTATTTACCTGAAATTTGCCTTCACTCTTAGAAATGAACTAAGGATTGAAAATAAACGAGCTCATTGACACAATAATATTAGGTATATACTATGTTCCAGACCTGATACTTCTCTATAATAGAACTCGTCCCAATTGTAAACTACTGCAAGTATAAGTGAGATGCCACAGAGCTAATGAATGAATGAATGTGGAGTTAAGGGTTAGAGTGACATCAAATAAATCTTCCCACTTTAAAAGTATCACATGCAGTCACTTATAGCTGCTAAGGGTCATTTGCAAAGTTTCTAGTCTCTCAAGGTAACAGAGCTTACTAAATACTCAAAGATTCATCAAGAAAAACCAGACATAACCCTTTTCAGGGATAAATGATGAATTATTTCACTTATCCAGATAGTGACATACCTCCCTTCAGTTTCATCTAATCAGTTCTACACAAGCATTTAGATATGTACCCTAGATGGGGTTCCATTTACTCCAGACTACCTCTAAATGTCAGCCAACTCAGAAAAGCGTTTTTTCTTTACAACAGACCTGCTGGTATATATACTTCACAGGAATGAAGAAATTAAGCAAATAAGCATTTGCAGTATTAACACAACTCTTGAAGTTACATGGCTGCTGTCAGTTGAATAGCAGCACTGAATAGTAGCAACTACAGATTTTGGGCTAAAGGTAGTAATGGCAAGGCTCCAGAGCAGCAGAGGAAGCTGCCAATTTAGCAAGAAAGGACCTCCAAGTAATAAAAGAATCTGAAAACAGTGCGCAGTGAAAGAACTTTATAGAGGCCACTCTAATCTTTCCAGCTGCTTACAGATGTTCAGTTAGAATAAGTTATTTCTGACAAGTCTATAATTAGAACCTAGATACCCAAACTCCCAGTCCAGTGGGTTTTCTCATATGTGTTGTTTTTTAAATTATAACATACAAATAATGATTCTAAGGATTGTGGGAAGAGAGGGAAGTTGCATAGTGACCATCAGTCCTTCAGTTTCTGTTGCTGGCATCAGAAGTTAAAATATTTGGGGTTATTATGGATATTTAATTATCTTGAGTATTCAAATGTTCACTACTCATTTCTCCTTTCCTCGTTACTTAAGTCTTAACTTTTCTCTTTGAAGGAAATAAAAAGCAAGAATTCTATTTTAGTGGAAGACAGAATTCTTGAAATGGAAAGGATCTTGGAGATCACGTAACCAAATTGATCATTGAAAGATGAGGAAACAGGCTCAGAGAATTGTAGAAATTCATGGTGCTTGAATAAAATTATCCTTTTGTGTTAACTTAGCACCCTTAAAAATTACACTCATCTAAGAAAGTATATTATAAAAGGGTGAGTGCATATGGTATGTGAATTATGTCTCAATAAAACTTATCAAAAATATATTATCATACTTTCCTGACAGTTGTTATACTCACTCATTTGAATGAAATATAGGCACTGATAATAAACCTAAACAGATTTTAACTTTTGGCAATCTAAAGGCATTTCTAAATTTATGAACAATTTTTACCATCCTGTTGACTGCCGCCACAATTGTGAATCCTTATCTACTACTTACACTACTAACCATGTATTTGTTCTTATTCTTCAGATTGATGCTTTGAAATTATTTCATTTGATTAAAAAAATCCCCTTTATACAGAACTTTGTTATGTGAATATAGCTTTAATATATATATGTGTGTGTGTATATATATATATATATATATACATAGTAGAGGATAAAAGGTTCTAAAGACATTTACTGAAAAAGGTTAAAAGTCTAATAATAATATTGGTAGGTTATCCTTAACTTAATAAAATTAATATTTAAACTTAAGAATAATAATTTTTCTCTATTTTTATGCCCTCTAGCTTCAGTCTAAAACATTCTTAAAGTCCCATAGCACATCAATCTATAATAGGAACAACTTGCACCAGATGTTTTTTATTGTGTACTCTTTGATAAAAAAAATTTACTGAAGTCTACAAAACTGCAATATTTTTCAAGAAAAATTTCTGAGTATTTTTGGAGACTAGGATTAATGTAATTCATAGTTCTCCAAAATACACTGTTATAATTAAGTAACTCACAATGTAAGAGAAATGTACTTAAATGATTTCGCATGACATTACTTTTTTATTCATTTGAGATCATCTCTCTAAATAGAGCCCAGAATGCGAAGTAAAATATTATTTTTTAAAAATAATTTTAAGGTACACCCTGGTGGCCTCACGATTTAATATACCAAATGCCTGGTTTAAGAAATGGGATGGGGGAACAAACAAGATGAACAACTAAATAAAATAAATAGGGTGCTTTCTGCTCCTTTCTCTTCCTGCCTGCCTGCCCACTCACCTTCATTCTTTCCTATACCTTTCCTTTAAATACACAAAAGTTCCAACAATCAGTTTCCTCTCATTCCTTTGAAGCACTGCAACCTGGAATAAACATTTTTATCACACTCCAGTAAGAAAGTTATAAAATCAAACAAGTTACTGACTTTTAAGAACCCCCCACACACTCACATGAACCATCTTAATGATTCTTTGTTGTTATACAAAATTTCAAAATTACAATCTAAATTTAACTTTTCTTAGGTGTATGTTGGTAAATATAACCCCTAGTAATTCAAAACATGTTATAAAAAGTTTTAATTCTAACCTTATGTAATATCATACACGTGGAAAATAATTCCCAATCACCATACATTTACCTTGTTCTAAGAGCAAGCCAAGCAGCTTCTATATCTGCATAAAGGTTCTTCTCTGTTGGTTTCCCAGAACTTGCACCGTATCCAGAATAATCGTATGAGAATATATTACAATTAATCCGTGAGCCCAGTCCTATGTAAAAGCTGCTCATCTGACCAAGATCAACAGCGTTTCCATGTGAGAAGAGTAAAGTATATTTGGCATTGGGTGAACAACGCACAAACATGCAGGCAATTCTGTTGCCTTTACTGGTTCTAGTCATGAAACATTCAATAGCATCTTTTTCTCTAGAAGAGTACTGCCAGTCTGCTCGTTCTGATAGGTGTAAAGTCCAACGGCTTCCACTTTCATCACACATCAGAGTGTAAGTTGGATCAGGAGGCAAAAACGCTAATTTTGAAGCAATTTTCCCTGGACAAGGTGGACAGCAGAAGAGACAACACAGCTCACTAAATGAAAGATTATTCATTGTCTGAAAAAGAAAAAGAATACAGCAAATGTTTTAATCATTGAATACATTCTCATACAATGAAAAGATAAAAACAAAGGTGATGGTAAATTCTACTGGTGATCAGTGTTTATAATTTTAAGCATCCTCCCCAACAGATACTTTTCATATTTCTAAACTAATATTTATACACAAATAACAACATAGGAGGTATGAAATATCTTCAGTGTAATTTGAAATTTCTGTGTAACTCCACAAAAATGTTCGGCACCTTATGGAAAAGCTAGGGATCTAATATGACAAAATAAACATTTACGAAATACTATTTGTTAGGCATTGTGCTAGGTACTTTAGAATATTACTATTTTAATCCTCAAAAAAAAGCCCTTTGGTTGGTTGATCTGAGAAAAAAAACATGCACACGAGGATTCAGAGTTCAATCCTAGCTCAAGTCACTATTCCACATACACTGCCTAAAGGGTTCAGAACATTATTTGTCTCAGAAGCCAGTTGTTTTAGCCATAGTGATAGTAGCACAAATAACCTATAAAATGTAAAGTGCATGTATGTAAGTATTGACCAAATTTCAAAAGTTAGAATATATAGTTCATTATGGAAAAAAGATAAAATCTGCTAGAGATAGTTTCCTAAAAGTTTAGAAAGGAGCTTAAACTGAAGTCAGGAAAATAGGGTGGAATCCAACACCTGTGTCCCTTCAGGCAAATTATTTACTTTTTGACCCTTGTTATCTTTCATAAGTAAAGTAAAATCATGTCTACACTGAACAGAGCTGGTTGTGAAGCACACAACAAATAAAATGATATAGTTAAGGCATACGATGTAGCAATGATTGGCCTACTCAAGGAAAGTCCCCTTTTTTCCACATCTTTTTCATTAATATTTGAAAAGCATCCAGCTCATATTAATGCAGGAACAAAAATAAAGTACTGCTTTGCCCTACCAGCATTTCCTTCTATGTCCTTTCTCAAATTCTCTTTTTAGCGGAAGTCGAAGATTGCTTAGTTCCAGGAAAAAAGGCATTAAAAACAAAACAAAGCCACACCTTGCAAAAGTTTGGTGCATCTAATTTGTATCTAAATACAAGGATGGGTAGAAATATACCGAAAATGAGAAGGGTGTCTAAACAGGCCAGAGTACAGTCACTTTCTGCATAATGTACTGCTTGTCCCTATGTATACTAGTATATAGTAGGCTATATCATCTAGATATGCATAAGTACACTTTATGATGTTTGCATAATGATAAAATCGTTTGAAAAATTTCTCAGAACATATGTTAAGTGAGGCATGGCTGTATTTGGGGGAAAACAACCATGTTTTTTCACTCAATGAATAAAAACTGATTAAGTAGAAAGATAAGCAGAAACAGCATTATTTTTTTAAAGGGTAAGTGTGAAAAAAGGCTGAGTAAGGGGAGAGAAAAAAGTCTCTTCAGTACTGAGAAACACCTTTATATGTTATTCTACCTTTATTTCTTTTAAGCCCTCAAAACAAATTACAGCCCTTAATCTGGCTGCTAAGAGTCAGAAGTGACAACTAGACATTAGTTCTAGCACTAATTCTAATTGGCTCCCCAAAGTGTTGTGCTGAAAAGTATTCTGTGGGTGTGCCTATGGCTTGGTGGGCAAAGAGTGTGTGATAAATTAGTAATGTCCACTACAGAATCTGGCTACAAATTTACTGTCCTGGTCAGGAGGGTGAGAAATCTTGTGAAGAAGATGGTAGGGAAGGGAGTTCAACGGCTAGTTTCAAAAGAGATCAACTAGGGAAAGGAAAAAAAAAAAAGATACTAAGGTAAAAGGTTCATTTTATCAATGTTAATGTGTTAATAATCTGCTTATTAACATTTCTCTACCTCAATTACCTTACCTGTGCTTGACCCACAACAGCCTACTAAAAGCTCAATTAACAAGCAAACTGTATATGGCCAGACTATGTTTCTATAATTTACATCCTGAATATGAAGACTTTCATACACTGTAATAATTTTGAAATAAATTTGGCTGAGTGAATATATACAATGCTGCAAAGATGCTTCTGGGGATGAACACCAAAAGAGACGCTGTAGTGTTACGGTTCAATTTAATGAAAAGACAACCTGATCTTAATAGTGGCACAGGAAATTATTCCCATTCTTCCACTGTCCCAACCTAGATAACTGATGATCATTTAGTAAAACAAATAAACAAGTTTAATATGAGCAGTCGAGCAAATTATTGGAGGAAAGCATTTTATTCTTGACAGACATTTAAAAAAAATCACTGATCTTATTAAATTAAGATAAAGTTCAATTTATTTTATATAAACATGACCTAAACAAAAATATACTATTTACTAGTTATTTCTTGGCAACACAATTGTTAGGAAACAAGGCAGTGACTAATCCTAGGGGCAATAACAGGTATCAGGGAGTAATGCAAAAAATCATAAAAGACAAGTTCAAAATTTATAGCAGAGGCTTGGACTGACAAAACAAAGATTTCAAGTAAGTTATATAATAAACCCATTAAAAAAGAAAATACTTTAAAATTAAGTAGAAAAAAGTATAATGAAAAATGCAAATAGAAATCCTAGTATAGAAGACATTATCAGATGGGTTATAACTGATGGGTTGGGCACGAGATTCCATAAAGGTGAACATAGTGAGTTGGAAGATCAAGTGGAAGAATAACCAAATACAGAAATTTTCAGAGAAAGAGATAAAGAGATAGAAAATATAGAAAAAAATATAAGGAGGATATATACAAAAATACAGTATCAATAAATACTTCAGGAGTCTCATGGGGGAAAATATCTAAGTTTTCACAAAGAGCAGATTACTTACAAAGGTACATCTGATTTTTCATTAGCAATAACAGAAACCAGAAAACATTGAAGGGATCGTTTTAAAGCAAAGAAAAAAAACACAACTTTGAACCTAGAATTTGACAGAGAAAAAAATACCATCTTTCTATGAGAAAAAAAAAAATTGACAGGTATACAAAATCCCTGAAAGTCTACCAAACAATGACCCTCAATCAAGCAAGGAAGAAAATAAGTTAAAAAATAATGCTATGAGATATCTGATGATAATGACAAATTAAAGGAAATTGGTAACAGAGGTTTCGGTAGGAAATTAATGCGGGGAAGACAGTAAAGTACAATGCAGAATTAAAACTATTATGAAAAAGACTGAAGAGTTAATAGTATTTCTTAAGTGCAAATTGTCTTGTGGGGAGCTTGACTTGCTCGAAATGATACTGATAAGATTAAGATAAAAAAGAACAAGGAATATAAATGACTCAAGTCAGATATAACCACCATAAAAATTAGTTTGTAGAATACACTTAGTTATTACAAATGTCTAGTTTTCAATATTCACATGTTCAAGGAATAGAAACAAAACAAAAAATAAAAGATAAAGCGCAGTTAGCAACAAAACAGAGAACAAAAAGTGATTAACATATCTAAAAGTTGATTCCTTAGACAAGGCTTTCACTACTAACAACATGCACCTAGCATTTACTGAGCAATTACTTAAGTGTCAGGAAGGGTTTTAAACATTTTTCTTACATCAACTCATTTAATCCTTTCAACAACTCAGACACAGGAAATAACACAGACCAACTTTGCAACTAAGTAAATGGAGTCACACAGTATTTCTATAATCTGCCAAAGTGACATAGCTGTTAAAATGGTGGAACTAATAAGGGGCAGAATGACTCTGGAGTCAGAACTCATACTACCGTTTTGTAGAAAGGCTACGCAGACAAAGATGATCAGAAGAAAGAGCTAAGCATAAAACAAAAAGTTAAGTGAAAAAGAACTACAGGCATAGTTTTCAAAAATGAAAGAATATTGTATGTCAAAGTTCAATTACTGGTGAAATGCATGAAACTCTTGAATAACATTAATGGACAAATTGGCAACAGAAGCAGAAGGCTATATATGCAAATAACCATGGGAACTGGGAACAGAAATGAGAGAGATACACATGCATTCATTCCCTTGATGTAACTTTCCCGGCCCACAGGGTACTTCAACTCGCTATTTTCTACTTTTAATGAACTTGTTGTACAATCCTGACCAAACTCTCCACCAATTCTTTCTGGATGGACCCAGAGTCTCATCAGTGTGTCTCGCTCACCCTCATCTGCATCAGGATGACATTGTCATGTAAACTAATGTGGAGTGATCTGCCTTTAAAACAAAGAGATGGGCCCTTGTGGAGCAGTAGTTTGGTCAGCAGTCTTTGACCAATGCAGTCCACATACATCCCCAGGATCCTGGTTTGCAGCCCTGGGCTGCGGTGAACAACCAAGATGAATAACTAAATAAAGTGCTTCTTCCTCTCTCTTCCTGCCTGCCTGCCTCTGCTTATCTTCATTCCTGGCTGCACCTTTCCTTAAAAACCAAACAGCATGAAAATATTAATAAGAACTCTCAGCAATTCTAGGGGCTAATACACAAACTTAGTGGAAAATGTGCATTTCCACCTCAGCATCAAACAACTGAAAATATAAAAAAGTGGTAACTACTAACATAACAATCTAGGAATTAATCCAAAATAGAATGTAGAAAATCCTTAGGCAGAAAAATTTTAACTGGTAAAGAACTTAAAAGAAATGACCTACAACATATGCAAGTATCAATTCAAAATGAATTAAGGACTAAATCTAAGATTTAAACTATAAAACACTTAGAAGTAGTGTGCCCTGATAGAGTGGGGGGTTGAATACAATCTATATAATATCCCAAAGTCCTGCATTCTTGTTCCAGGACTGGCAGGAACAACCGAGATGAACAATGAAATAAAATAAAGTACTTCTTCTTTTATCTTCCTGCCTGTCTCTGCTCACCTTCATTCCAACTTGCACCTTTCCTTTAAAACAAAAACATACACTTGGAAGAAAACAAAATATAAATCTTTGTGACCTCTGATTAGGAAATGATTTCTTAGATATGCCACTGAATGCACAAGTAACAACACAGATGAACTTAACTTCATCAAAATGAAGAATTTATGGTTCAAAGGACAAGAAGACAGGAATTGAGAAACTATTTGCAAATAAATATGTATCCAATGAGGGAATTTTACCTAAATTATATGAAGAACCCTTATAACTCAACAACAACAAAAAAACAAATGGACAAAGGATCTAAATAGACAATTCTCTAATGAAGATATACAAATGACCAATAAACATGTGGAAAGATAACCAATATTATCAGTCACTAGAGAAAGGCAAACGAAAACCATCACGTTATCAACTCCATACCCACTAAAATGACTATAATAACAGCCACATAACAAAGGTTGTCAAGGATATGGAGAAGTTGAAACCTTCATATGCCATTGGTGGAGATTAAAATGTTGCAACTAATTTGAAAAAGTTGGGTAGTCTCTTAAAAACATAAACTTAAGAGCTGCCATTTGGTGTTCTCTGCTGGAGCAGCACTTAGGTCAATTGCCTCTGAAGGAGCAAGTCACATACCCCTAGGTTTGAGTCCCAGGGTCCATGGGGAAACTAGTGTTGACAACTGAAAAATAAAATAAAGTGGCTTCTTTCCTCCTTTCTCTGCCTGCCTTCCTACTTGCCTTCATTCCTGCCTGCACCTTTCCTAAAAAAAATTTTTTTTTAAAGTTGCCATTTGACCTATTTTTAGACCCAAGAGAAATGAAAGCAATGTCCATACCAAAAATTATATATAGATGTTCATGGACACAATATTCATAATAGCAAATGACCTCCATGTCCACCAAACTGATGGACAGACAATATTATATATACTATATATAATAGTATGTAATAGAATATTTTCTCAGTCATGAAAAGGAAGGAAGTATTGATAGATGCTATGATGTGGATGAATCTTGAAAAATTATACTAAGTAAAAAAAATCAGTTATAAAAATAATTGCATGATTCCATCTATACAAAGTATCCCAAATTGATAAACCTATAGGGAGAGATCTAGATTAGCGGCTTTCTGGAGCTGGGGAGGTGGTGGGGGGTGTGGGCGGTGGGGGGGGAATAGGAGGCTTGGAGGAATAAATGGATAAATGATATGGGGCTTCTTTTGGGGAAAATGAAAAGGTAATTGATTCAGGTAGTGACAACATAGCAAATATATTAAAAGCCACTGTACTGTGTATTTTTGAATGAGTGGATTGCATGATATGTGAATGATATCTTAAAGTTGCTACCACAACAAAATAAAATCCAAAAATGTCTATGGAAGCACACCCACCATGGGGGAGTAGCAACTAGGTCAGCAGCCTTCTGCCAGCACGTATCCAAGGATCATGGTTTGCATCTTGGAGCCATGACACTCTGTTGGGATGCTAAGTGGAAATGAATATAGAAAATCAACTTGGGAAGCACTGAAATCTTTGAGTTTTTTTATTCCTTAACCAGGTATCTTGTTTTTTTTGGTAAAATCCCATTTCCCAATTATTTGTTGATGTATAGAAATGTAATACATTTTGTATAGTGATTTACTATATAATAATTTCCCAATTATTTGTTGATGTATAGAAATGTAATACATTTTGTATAGTGATTTACTATATAACAACCTTGCCACATTACTTTTTTTTTTCTTTACTGAACTGGCAGAGATTGCAGTTACAATGTCAATTAAACTCTTGGTTCTAATGAAAACAATGAGACTACTCCCTAGAGACTACTCCCTAGTTAGTATAGATAACTTTTCCAACAAAATATATATGCCTATCTTTAGAGATTCAGAAAGTTCCCTTTTTTAGAAAAGGATTCAAAAACATTTAGTAACAGAGTGGCCAGAAAACTCTCTTCTCAAAAACTAGAAGTTCTTTGGTTAAGATTTCTGGTACAGGTACTCCCTGGTGGCCTAGTGGGGTAGCTCACTGTGGTACAACCCAATACATTCCAAGGTCTTGGGAAGACAGCCAAGATGAACAATAAAATAAAGTGCTTCTTTCAGAATCAACATCGATGGAACTAGAGGGGATTATGCTAAGTGAAACAAGTCAAAAGAAGACAGCCAGATATCAGACGACCTCACTCATAGGTGGAATGTGAATAGACAAAAGAAAGGAACAGAGGAAACATAATCAATCCTGAAACATTTGCAACAGAAGTGAGCTTACCAAAAGGGAATGGGATGGGTGAGTGGGGGCAAATGGTGGTAGAATCCACTGGACAATGGGGAAGAACACTTGATTTGGTGGAGGGCATGATGTGTTGAAATATATCTAAGACATGGGGAGCCTATACATAGGAAATTATTTTAATCTGTAGAATAATTACTACAATAAAACAACAAATTAAAAAAATAAAAAAGAGTGCTTCTTCCTCTCTTAAAAGAAAAAATTTCTGGTATATTTTCATTTTATACTTCTCAAGTCTAACCACATACCCAATTCTAGAACAGCTGCAATAAATTAGTTTCCAGAGGAATATTTGGAAAGCGCAAAGAGTACTTCCCTTTTGCACTTATCTGATTTGTGGTTAAGATGCTTATCTACAAAATTGCACTGAGACATTTTTTAACAACCAAAACATCAACTTAGATATTAACCTACCTATATGCCTCAACTGAGTAAATACTTATTTTGTCCCTAATTTCATGAATATGATTAATATTTTCAACACTAGACAGGAATTTCTCCTCTGTACTCCTCACTTCAATTTCTTTTTTCCCTTTGGGCACTGTACACAATCCAGATTACATTTCTGGTAGCATACTTCTTATTCCTGGCCTGAGAATATGTCTACACCTAGGCATTAAGGAATATCTCTAGCTCTGTCACCTACCCAAGAGGTTCCAGAGAACTTGGTCAAGACAACATATTTCTGAAGATAACACCTTAAATTGTTATTGGAAGTAAGAACAAAAAACGCTTGATTCTTATTGGAGGTAGAATTACAAATTCTCAGGAGAGTTGAAAGTTAAAATTTTAGTTTGGGAATATGAGATGCTAGATTTTTACAGTGAGACTGCAGGCTTTTACTAGCAGATCTGCAAAAAGCTACTAAGATTATCATAATATGTCAACTGAAGAAATAGGAGATAAACATATTTCTCTTCTTCCAAAACACGAAAATACATTCCTTCTTCAGGAATGGGAAAACCCTCTCCTCCATTTTAAAGGCAAACGTCAGAATTTAGAAAAACGGAATAAATGGATATAGAGAAAATTAATCAAGTACATGTATACATTTTCATGTTAATGTAAAACTAACATTTTTTTTAGCTAAAAGAAGTTGAACTGGGTTAGAAAATGTAAGCATGTGTGACTGAGTAAGTGGAAAATTTAGAGTAAGGTTTAGGGTGTCAAGCAGGTGCCCTTGAAGTAGGGAACAATAAGAAAACCTTTAGAGGTATTTTCCTTAAAAGGTATTTTCTCATAGGAGACACAAGCATTTATAACTAGGAACAATTTTAAGTGTCAACAAATGCTAATATATTAAACTGTCTTCTTATGCAAAGATTAACCTGAGAGAAGCTACAGGTCTCTCTGTCCCTATAAGCAGGGGCTCCAAGAATGAGCTACACAATTACTTAATAACTTGGCTTAGATGTCTTCCACTGCTCCATATTGCTAAATTCTTGTAACCTTGTTCTATATGAGCTATGAAGTCATCCTGCAAAAGAAGAAATTACTTCCTAAGTTATAAAACCAAGGCTTAAACAATATCGAAGGCTGGAAAAAATCATCAGAAAAACATATAAAAGTACAAATAATAATAACTACTGTCTAAATCTAATAATGCATCAGTTTTCATCCTCCCCAACTTTTCAATTTTATTACCCGGTCTGTGGTATAGTATAAAAATCTTTGGTCTAAGAATCAGGAAAGCCGGATTTTAGTGCCTACTTTAGATAAATCATTTTCCTTCCTGAATCTCAGCTTCTTTAGCTCTGATATCGAAGATTTGAGTTCAGTGGCACTGGAATTAAATTCTAGCTTATAGAATTCTTAAATCTAAAGTAAGTAGTTAAGAAGGACTAAAGGCTTGAGTTTCTAAATAGAATGGAAACAAAGTATTAATTTATTCCTTCCAAATATTCTTTGGATTCTTGGACTTTCTCCTTAAGTGTATCCTGGTTCTAACGTTTCTTCTCTGTCAGGTATTTTTTTCCTTAGTTCTTTGAGCAGAGACTCCTTTTCGAAAGAAAGGAAATTTCAACTATCTTCACTGTTATGAAGACATTCTGCTACCTTACAGAATACACTGCAAACAGAAGTGGTCCAAATTTGCATGTAAGTTAAACATTGATTTTCAAAGTAATAGGTTCTTCTACTAGATCAGTTCTGAGATAAAACCCCTTTAAAAATGTTTATTTGGTGAAGGAGTGAAATCTAGGTTATTTAAATTTAGTCAGTGTCACTCTACCACTTATTTAACAAGTAGCACTGAAAAGAAGCGAAGCAGATAAAAATACTTAAGCATACAAAACACAAAAATCTGTGGTTTGGGAATAGATCAAAGTACAGTTTCAGCTGTTTCTATAACTATTATTTTGAAAAAGGTATTTTATCAACCACTGGGACAACAGAACCACAAAACTGCATGATACAAATCATACAAACATACTCCTCTCATCTATCAAACCGTGTGCGTGTGCGTAAAATCCTTTATCACAAGGAGAATTATGACATTTATGCAGTCTCAGTATAAGCATAATATTCTTTAACAAGAAAGATTACCTTTCTTTACACAACTTGTAATATACCAGTCAACCTCACTAATATGGCCTTCAGCTTATCTCCCAAAAATCTGAACACTGTTCTACCACTTCCTTTAGTTCTGGCTGCCAACAGCTTTCTCTCATCTAAACTCATTTGCAAGTAAAGGTTTGAAGAAATATCACTAATCCTAGAAAATGTGTAGTAAGAACTCTAGTCACTATCACTTATGCTTAATTTCCTGACTTTAGCCAACCAACACTTTCTAGTATTTCTTCAAACATGGAAATTTTTCCTTTTGCATATTATTTTCTTCAGGAGAGTATAACAAGAACAAAAAGTGTTTCAAAGAAATTTTAGATGTCTAATAAATTTTTTTTTTCTTAAATAAATAGTTTAAGAGCCCATTTTAAGTCCTTGGGCAAGTCATTTATTTAACAGTTCTGAATCTGTTTCTTCATTTGAAAATATAAGGTAGTTGGCCTAATGTTCACTAGTCTTTTAATTCGCAACCTCTGCTGTTTTGTAAATTGGTAGTCAGTATTTTTAAGTTATTATAACGAAAGAATTAATATATTAATAAATGAATACTTGACAGGGTCTTTTAATCTTAAAAAATTAAATAGCCATGTATATGGGGTAGACCTAAAGCTTCAGAAATCAGACAAAAGTAGACACCGATAACTAGGAAAGACTTTCTGAAGCAATTAGAACTCCAAGTTAGATATGATTTCCAAAAGAAGAGGGGGAACCCTCTAGGAGAGGAGAATGATAACTATATCTGGGTAAAAGTACAAAAGTGAGAAAGAACTAAAACAAAAGGTGCATGGTAGAAATGAGGGAAAAAACGGGGGAAAGAAGAGGATTAGAAAAATGAGAAATTTGAAAATAGATCTCTTCAATAATGTATAAAAAAGTTTTTACACATAGAATAAACTGAGCAATACAGTCATTTAGGCAACTGTATATAAGCTTATGCTAACTTAAATTGTATTAGAATTTGATAATACAGATGACAACTTTAGTAGAGGTATAATAGCTTGATATACACTGAAGAATTTTATGTATTTAAATTTAAATTTTAAGATGTCAAATTTCAGTTCCCCCAAAAGGTACACATTTTAACTACAGGAGATATGTCAAACATAAATTAAGCAGAAAATTAACATATAAATGGTGTTATTTACTTTGCAAAATGTGTAAACCACAACCTTCAGTTAATGGTCAATATTCTACTACAGTTTCCTAAGTAATTTACTCTAAATTAGTCACATATACAACCTGCTACTCCACAGAGTAAATAAACTTTTATTTACTGGACAAGAGTATATAATAAACAAGAAATATTGCAGACCTTCCTTGTTTTCTTTTAGACAATTTTCAGAATATCTCTGAAAAGTATTTTAGGGAAAGCTGGCAGAGAATATTTCTGATGCTATATGCCAATTAATGCGCCTGGAGAAGGGGATGGAGGGAAGGGGAACAGAGGCTTGCAAAAAATAATTGTGGAAACCCTTGATACCTAATCAGAGAAGGTATTATTGGTAGTCTATATGCCTAGTTTATTTCTGTATAAATACTTAGCTGGGATGAGGAAGAAAGCAAATGCTACAGATAGGTGGTTCATTCATCCTTCCAAATGTCATCAGTTTAGTTATTAAATATTATCTTACATACCACTTTAGGCAAAAAATATTAAACTCATAATGATTTTTGGTATTGTATGCAATTTTTACCTTTTAAATGAGTCATTTTACATATATGTATGTATATATATATATATATATATATATATATATATATATGCAGTCTCTCTTTCTTCAATTCTTTGAAAGCATGAAGCTGTTTCCAAATCAGTTTGTGCACATGTTTTACTCCTACTTTACCTGACTCCTCACTATTCCAGGCTCAAATGCCATTTTTGAAGAGATCCTGTAAACCCCAAATCTAAAGTAGGTTATTCTTTCTCATAGTACCCAGTTCTTTTCCTTTAAGTTTGAAATTGTGATCCTTTTTTTATTGATCTGTGTGCTTACTTGATTAATAGTCATTGTCTTTTCTATAAGGTCAGTACTAAGTTCCATGTGTTTTCTTTAGCAGTATATGTACAGCACCTCACCAACAACATCTACTAAATGAAAGACAGTGAAAAAAAGAACTCGCAGTTATACCAAAAGACCTGATCAAATACAAACTGAGATGTTAAATAAAATTAGATTTGTTTCATGGTCTTGAACCAGGAATAACAACAATGATGTATGCAATTTATTATTTTAATCTTTCTGGAAACCATAATAAATTGTGTTTCCATTTGACATTGAACTCTACGCATTAAAAACAAACACATGAAAAACCCCACCTGATACACTTAAAATTCCTAAGGCAGGCAGCTAAATAAACAGACCATGAAGCTGAGGATAATTACCACATGTACAAACTAATTTGTTTATTAGAGATATGTTTTATCTGGTTAATACCTACCAATTGTCACATAGCAGATCAATTTCCTGACTAAAAAGATATAACATTTTTATACATCAATCTATATCATTGGAATCCTTTGACAAATGTGGAAAATTATTTTTTAAATGGTTATTTGGATGGCAGGAAGAAGAAAAAAATGCTTCACATTTGATTAATTTGAGAAACCATTTTAGAATTTAGAACTCATGAACTATTGCAGAGAGATAATTTAAGCTTTTTATTTGCAAAAACAGAACACTCATTTTTGGCAACTTTCTATAGGGATGAAATGTGTGCTAATGAGAAAGATTTCCATGCTTAAATGACCTGCTGTGGTAGGTGCCAGGTGTATCATATTTTCCCTAGGTGATAAGGCATCAATCAGTGCCCTAAGATGTATTTTGTCTATGCAGCAGCATCAACTTGCCATTTAGCTAGGGTGGCCAACTGCAGCTCCAGAACACCTCACTGATAAGAGTCTATCCTCAACTCCAACCTAAAAATAAACCACCCAGTGACTGGGATACTCAGATGGCAAAAACTCAAGTTCTTCCATTTCTCCACGGTTACTCTCACTACTTTCTAGTGCTAATTCCAGCCAGAAGCAGAACTTCAAAGTGAAAGAAGCATGGGGCCTCGCTCAGTTTTTCATTGTGGTAGGAACTCTAAAAAAATTATGTGCATGCTGGTGAAAGATGTACAGTGATAGCTGGTTAGGCAATATTTACATTTCTAAAAGCAAATAAAGTTTGTGCATACAAGATAGTATTCCCAAACTGGGACAAGGTAGGGTAGTAAGCAATAGTACAAAATACTATTAAGAAGTCAAATGTGCAGCAAAATAAAAGAAATGTGTAGGCGGGAATGAAGGCAAGCATGCAGATACAGAGAAGAAGCATTCTATTTTATTTTGTATTCAGTTGTTATTCACAATGGCTGCTCAGTGATAATTGATGTTTATTATAAATGGGAATAATCTGCTATATTTTTGTTGTACAAAGTTGTCATTTCATGAGACTTCCTTGGTAAGGGTGATTTGAGGACTGGGGTAGTCAATGATAAAGGTTTTACCATTCTACAGTAAGATGAGAAAACCTATGGATAAAAGTAATGAATTTAATAAAGTTTTGCCGTCTATTAGAAGATTATATCCTTCCTTTTTTTCTAACATTAAAATATCTTTTTTGTGAAAACACACTTTTGAAGAAACTTAAAAATGATAATATAGGTATGTTTTTGAGTGACTATACTGGGCAAAATGTAAATTGGTAGACTCTTACTATTATTCTCCCTTTTTTGAAATTTGGTCCACCCAAATCAAACATTTATTGAAACACTGGGCCTTGGAACTATATATAAACTTAATCAAATCACAACTTAGCTACTACCTTCTAGTTTTGTGACTTTGGACCTTCAATTTTCTTATCTGTAAACTTCGAAGAGTTGCTGGAAACATTACCTGAGACTAAATTCTTGGCAGACTAGATGCAGTGAAAGATGTTCTTTCAGTTGAACAGGCAGCCATGCATTTGATAATATTTCTAGTCCTTAGAAATCAATCAAATCCTGATTGTTTTTTCACTATGAGACGTCTCGCTCCCTTTATGACCAATTCCTCCACACTTATTACAGCTAAGCACCTTCTTCAGGTAATCTGCCTAATCAGTTACCTTCTCTCTGGGTTTCCTGTACCTTTAGCCTCCGCTGCTCTACTGGTTTCATCTCTACTATTTATAAACACATTCAAGATACTTCTCTTAAAAAAAAAATAAAGTGTGTACCTATACCTAGATTCTAATGACAACCTCTGAGTGTCCTTTGAAATCAACTTAATCAGTCTTTACTTTTCACTTCCCACTAGTCCTCATCAGGTCCCAAATGATATCATCTAACATCATTAATTTGTTCATCTATTTAGAATCACTGAAAACCTCTTATAATTTCAAAGTACATTGGGTATTTCTCAATATTCGATTCATGGTATCTTTTTGTGGCACTAAACACCACTGTCCTCTCCTCTTTCTTGAAACTTTCAATCTTGTTTTTTTCTGGTGACTGCTTCAAGGTTTAAATTATTTTTTTACCAGTGGTCTTGTATTCCTCCTCATCTTGTGTTTTTAACTCAACCAAACCCATGGCTTTAATTACCACTTATATCTTTAAGCACAGACCTCTTCCTAAGTTCAAGTTCTAGTTTCCTTTGGTATTTCCCTTCCTTTTCCTCTTTATTTCTCTCAATAAATCGAGGGCTAGTTCCTGTGTATCTCTATCCTCAGCCACATCTTAACTCAAACACTTTTTATTTTTTTAAAAAGAGGAATGAAGGCAAGCGAGTGAGGAAAAAGCATTTTTATTTATCTGTTCATCTTAGTTGTTTCCCCTGGTCCCAGGCTGTGAACTTAGGCTTTATATGGCTTATTACCTGAGCCACCAGGGTGCACTACCCTTTTTATTTAATGCTATAAAATCACTTTTGCTAATATCTCATAGCACTCTAATCCAAATTCCATAATATGCCAGGTGATATCACTTCCCTGTTTCACTGGGTCTTACAAGCCCCCCTAGAATAAATCTCAAATCTTTAGCATGTCAAGAACCCACCCTCTCTGCTTCCTGGTCTCTAGTCTTATTTCTGATTACTTCTCTGTTCAGTTTATCGAACACCACTGTTCCTCAAAATGAACGGTCGCGCTTCTATGGTTTGTGCATAATGTTCCTTTTCTGTCGTAAAATCCTCCCCAACTCACCAGATAAATGTAATAACTATTAATTTTTGAAAACACAGTTTGTGGGTTAAGAAAAAATTGAAAGCCATTACCCTAGAGGATCGTGTCAGAATGTCCTTAATGTATGTATAATTTTAAAAAGTCCTCATTCATATTAATTACATTGCCCTAAATCTTTATTAATAAAAGCAACATTAAGATCTCCTAAAAAAAAGTTCTGAAGAAAATTTAACAAACAAGTTAGACAACAAAATGGCCTAATTTGTTTCTAATAGCTGATACGCAGAGAATAACTTTTTACTTTTGGAGGTAGGTAATGGCAAAGCTAGAAAGTGAAAAATTATCAGTACAAGCAGGATACTAATTTGAAAGAAAAATCTAAGTTGTAATCCACAGATGGCATTTTAGGGAAGTTTATTAAAGAAATTATTTCAATTAATTATAATTTTAAAAATATCTAGAACTATCTAAATTCATAAACCAAAATAGTTTACTGAAATTGATAAACTGATTAGGTATTCTATTTTTGTTGCTGGAGGCACCTGCTTTACTTCAGGTTTGCTCAGAATGGAATGGAGACTTACCTACATGGAGCAAATGAGGTTTTTTTAACTTTGTTTTCTTCATCTTGACCTACATTAAATATATAGTTAATTTCTTAATCCTCATATTTTAATGTGACTACATCTTAAAAATAAATCTTAAATACTCTAAGATAGTCATAATAAAAACAACTTCTTTAGAAGTTTGACTGCCAATCTTAGTATCATCTCCTTAGACACTGTGAGAAACTGTGTGGAAAAATTCAAATAAAGTCATAACTAAAATATTGTGTGTCCTATGATTTTCAAAAACTCCTAACAAACAAAATAACTTAAGCTACATATTTTTGCTTTTATACTTAGACACAATTTTAGCAAAATTGAAAAGCAAAATATAATCAAACCAAACCAAGTTTGATCCAAATTCTCTTTGACTTTCTGTGTCACTTTATGTCATTTAGCAGCGTCAAATCCAAATTGATAGCCACTGCCGCCAAAGATGATTGTGATGATTAATGAGCTAATGTCTATAATATGATTTGAAACCTCACCATAAAGAAACTATAAATACAAAACACTTTCTCACAAATTTGCATGAGATGATTTTCAAATAATAATGGTTTAGAGGTAGTCTACACAGGACTACATATTCATGAAATACATTGGTTCTTCCTTTTTTAATATTTCAGAATAAGTGGGATAAAATGTATCAGCTAATGACACTGATTATTTTAAGTTGAGATAAATGATATGAAAGTAAAGTACAGAGTGCTACATGAGAACTAAGGGACGGGTAAGGGGGTGCAGGAGTTAGGGTAGGTGCTTTCACCTGCTATCTCCTTTTATCTTAATAATACTTTTCTCAGGTTATCATGATTTTACACATGAAGAAATTAAAGCTTCAGGTTGTTAAGTCAATTATATTGCCCAAGTTCACACAACTTATTAAGTGGGAGAGCAAGGAACACAGGTTTAATTTAAAGACTATATTCTGTACACTTTCCCAAGATTTTAATATCTGCATGACCAATGAATGCCTCACTGTACACCTCTGTCCATTCTCCCTTCCTCAATGACACCTAACCCCATCACTCTGCAGAATAGTAAAAAAAAAAAAAAAAAAAAAATGCCTCCTCACTTGATTCTCCCCCTTACTCCCTTTTTCTTTTATTTAAAGCATTTATCACTTTATTGTACTATTGTCCATGATCTGCTGGATGGTAACATTTAGCAATTAGGGATGTTTGCTTGTTTTATTTTATAGGTGTACCCCTAAAACCTAGAAAAATGACTACACCGTAGACACTGGTCATTTTTCCTTTCTCAAATTTCATGTTTAATTATATGCAAGAACTTGGTTAAGCATTCTTACTTTTAATTCCTGGAAAAAAAATCAAAATAGTTAAGACCTATATCTTAGTCAGATTATCACTAATATTTAAATTTGGTCAGAAATTCTGCTAAATATAATTAGGGTCATAAGGATCATTTACGAAACTAAAGTCAAGATGCACTCTGGTGGAGCAGCAGTTAGGTCAATGACCTCTGAAGGAGTCTATACTACATACCCCTGGGTTCAAGTCCTGGATCCCTGGAAAACAACCAGTATGAACAACTAAATAAAAATAAAATAGAGTACTTCTTCCTCCTCTCTTCCTGCTTCCCTGCCTACTGGCCTTCATTTCAGCCTGCACCTTTCTTTATATGAATTGCTTTAAAAAACAAAAACAAAAAAACCTCGTAAAGCCAGGAGCTCCCTGGTGGCCTAGCAGATAAGACTACTGAAGTGTCCGTAGTTCACCTACATCTTAAGGACCGGAGTTCAAGACCTAGACCTGGGAGAACCAACAAGATAAACTAAATAAAATAGAGTGCTTCTTCCTCCTCTCTCTTCCTGCATCTTACCTTTAAAAAACAAAACGAAACCAACTAAAGCCAGAGATCAGGTTCTAAGTGGTGGATAGTTAAGATTTTAAGCTCACTGTCTCCCCATTTAGCACAACCAAAAAACCCACCTCTTTGACAACTACCATTTTTGAAAAGAAACACAATCAACATCTTCACAAAGAGAGGGGACACACACATTCATAAAAGGTAAGAGAAGCTGATTTGTCTTAGGACACCACCCTGTTTGGGGCTTCAAGGGAAGACCCAGGAAACTGACACTCTCCCAGAGATAAAGGGCTCTGCCCACAGGAAATGCACCCATACCTGGGAAAAGGCTTTCAATTACTGAGTCTGGAGCCTCAGCATGGGGGGAAAAAAGGCTATGCCCTTATGAACAGAGACTGGCCACTTTCTCATGATGCCTGCACTGGAGTTAGTCATTGTAGGAAACCCCCTGTCCACCATTAGTACACTGGTGCACTAATTGCTAAGAGAGCTATAGAGAGAGCTAAGAGAAAAAATAAGTTACATACAAAGGAGTCCCTATGAGATTGCTGACAGATTTCTCAGTTAAGACCAAAGGCCTGAAAGGAGTGGCATAATATATTCAAAGTGCTGAAAGAAAATGACTTCCAACCAAGGATCCTCTACCCTGATAAATTATAACTTAGAATTAAAGGAGTGATAACTTTACAGATCAGTATTTCTAGTATTTCTAATTTCACACATGCAAAAATTCTCAACAAAATATGAGCAAACCGTATTCAACAATACATCAAAAGGATTATCCATCCTGACCAAGTGAGATTTATCCTACAGATGCAAGGATGGTTCAATGTATGCAAATCTATTAATATAAAATACACTACATCAACAAGAGTAAGGAGAAAAATCCTATGATTATATAAATAGATGTAGTAAAAGCTTCTGACATAACATCAGCCTTCATGATTAAAACTACTTAAAAGTGGGACAGAAAGTACATACCTCAACTAATAAAGATTATGATAAATCCACAGCCAACATTATACTCAGTGGTGAAAAGCATAGTGTTTCCTCTAAGATTAGGAACTAGACAAGGCTGTCCACTTTCACTATTTCTATAGTGCTTGGAGGTCTTAGCCACAACAATTAGGCCAGAAGAAATAAAAGGAATACAAATTGAAAGGAGAAAATAAAACTATTACTATTCTCAGATGACTTAAAAGTCCATCAAAAAACTACTAGAGTTAACGACTATAGTAAACTGGCAGGCCATAAAATAAACACACAAAAATCTGTTGCATTTTTATATGCAAATAATATGATAGAAGAGAATGAAATAAAAAAAACTATTAACACTGACAATAGAAAAAGAATTAAATACATTGGGATGCACTTAACAAAGGAGGTGGAAGACCTATACAATGAAAACTATAAGACTTTCTTAAAGGAAATAGAGGAATACACAAAGAGATGGAAAGATGCCCCATGATTGTGGTTGGGAAGAATTAACATTGTTAAAACGGCCATCTTACCTAGAGCAATATACAGGTTTAATGCAATTCCCATAAAAATCCCTCTGGCATTTTTCAAGCAAACAGAACAAAAAATCTTCTATATTTGCATAGAATAGCCAAAGACCCTGAATAGCCAAAGCAATTAAGAATAAAAGAACAAAAGTAGAGGTATAACACTCCCAGATATTGAGCTATACTACAAAGTAATAGTGATCAAAATTGCATGATACTGGAATATAAACAGAATCACAGATCAGTGGAATAGAACGGAATCACCAGAAATTGACTTACACATACATGGTCAGTTAATTTACAACCATGGTCCCAAGAGCATAAAATGGAGAAAGAAAAGTCTTTTCAATAAATGGTGTTGGGAAAACTGAAGTTACTTGCAACAGAACAAATTTAGACCACTCTGATACCATATACAAAAATTAATTCAAAATGGATAGAGTTGGATATAATACCAGACATCATAAAATACTTACACGGTAACATAGGAAAGTTATTCCATAACATTAGCCTTAAAGAGGTCTTTGGGGACTCAATTGCAGTGTCAAGGCAAACAAAAACAAAAACAAATAGGACATCACAATAAAACGCTACTGCACAGCAAAAGAAACTATCACCAAAATAAAAAGACAAACTCCTGAGAAGATATTTGCACACCACATACATGATAAAGGTTTAATATCCAAAATATACAAATAACTCATAAAACTCAACAACAGAAAAACAAACCCCACCAAAAAACGGGCAGAATTGGATAGCCATTTCTCCAAAGAAGACATGCACGTGGCCAACAGACATATAAAAAAAAGTTCTTCCTCACTTGTTTGTAAGGAAATGAAAACCCAAACAAGATATCACCTTACACCTGTGACACTGGCTATTAACCAAAAGTCTGGAAATAAAAATTATTGAGGACTTACAAAAAAAGGAGCACTTTAACACTGTTGGTGGGAGTGCAAATTAGTGCAACCCTATGGAAAGTAGTATGGAGGGGTCTCAAAAATTGAGAATAGAAATCCCATACAATCCTGTCATTTCACTTCTGGATATTTGCCCAAAAGACACAAACACACTAATTCATTAGCGAGAAACACACATCCATGTTCACTGCAGTATTATTTATAATATTCGAAAACTGAAAACTACCTAAGTGCTCATTGTCAGTTGCATAAAAGTACATGTGGCATATACACACAATGGAATACTAGAAAGCCCTTAAAAAGACAAATACCAGTTGAGCTTCATATGTGGAATACAAAGAAACAAACTAAACAAAAATCAACCCTAGGACATTAACTACAGAACTGAAGTTGTCAGTAAGGGATGGGGTGGGGGTGGTAGGAGCAAGGCATGAGGATTTTTTGTAATTTGGTGGTGGGCAGGGTATGCAATCATATTTGAGGAATGGTGAACCTGTACATATGGGTTTGTATTATTTTGTAAATCAACATTACCTCAATAAATGTTAAATTCAAAAATTTAAAACAAAAAACTGAAGCCAGAGTAAAAGCGTTCTGGAGACATGTAAAAAAAAAAGAAAGAAAAAGAAATGTATATGATGCAAATAATGTAAGGTCAATACTTAAAATGTGCTTCCTCACTTTCTGTGATGATTTAGAGGTTGATGAATTTTGTGAAGCACAGATGAAACAAAGAAATAAATACTGGTACTGCAAAGCAGTGGTTCCCAAATCTCTGGATTTAAAAAACCAGTTAATATTTTTTTAAAGTTAGAATGACAAGAGTTGCCAAATAATTTTACCACAAAGGAATATTATAAACGAAATACAATCTACTATTACTATAATTTCATTAGAAAACATTAACATAATGACATAATTTCAGAGTAAAGCAGTCATTTTATTACATTTAGATTCACAACCACCTCATTATATAATGGTTCCATGTGAATTTAGGAACTGTAAAAAAAATGTAAAACTTTTAATAAATCTTTCTAACTTCTGGATAGAAACTTCATTTGTTTTGGAATTTTATATCTTCAACTGGGTACATGAATATTTTTATATTGTATTTTGTCAATACCTATACAATTATTCCTCATTTCACCTGTTGGCAAAAACTGTTAAGCCTTGACAGGTGTTTGGAAGAGATTGCTAAGAAAGCAAAGTGTTCAGGAATAGAAGTCAGAAGACCCAGATTCAAAGAAAAAGCAAAATATTACAAAAAAATTAAACTGACATTAAAATTAAGAACTCCTAGTTGTCAAAAGACACCATAGTGAAAAGACATACTAGACACTACATGTTTACAAAGCCTAGCAAGTATTCATATCCAGAATATATAAAAATCATTTATAAATCACTAATTCATAGAAAGTAATTCCTATAAAAGGAATATGAATGGCCAAATAAATAAATAAATAAAAGCATTTTCCCCATAGGACTAACTGGGGAAATTTGAATGAAAACTACAATGAGTACGATTATATATTCCTCAAAATGACAAAACTTAAATCTAAAGTATTTGGAAGTTGGGAAAACAGACACTTTTATCGATTACTTATAAACTCTGAAAAGTGATAGCTATCTAATAAAGTTGAAGCAGCTCATACCCTGTTTTCGAGAAATTTAGTATTAGATGATATATCCCATGATAATTCTTCTCAGTGATGACTTTTAGTTGTCATAATCAATGGGGAGCGCTACTGCACAGATGATTACTCTTGGTCATAAAGATAATGTGGTCTTATATTTTAAATATTCTGCTGGATACTAATTTGGGGAAGCAGGGAGGAAAAATGAGATCAGATATTTATAAATTGGATTTAATGCAACACACATTTTTATTATTTTAACATAGATAATGATTTTTAAGAGTGCAACCACCATGTAAAGAGATTACGCTTTAACTTTTGCCCAAACTTTACTGAACATAGTTTACTTCAGAAAATGATTTATCACCAACAACAGTGCAACAATTGGTATTTGAATGGCCAGTTCAACACACCTCTTTAATATGTATTAGTAGTTGTCCTATTCATGGTGATAATACCCACTGGAGGAAAGTATCTGACTACTACTAATTCTTCTAAAAGTGTTTCTTAGTTTTTAATGTGCACACAAATTACCTGGGAATCTTGTTAAAATTCAGCAGCATCTGAGTTAGTAGGATAGGGCCTGAGCACCCAAAATATTCTATGTCACTGGTTTGCCATTATACAGTAGAGCAATATTAAGAGTGTGGTTGAGTCCAAGCATTTTACACAGTGAAATACATTACTCTATTATAAATTACTTCTCATATTTTAGTAAGGACATTATTTTCTTTAAAATATGAATGTAAGTGTATTACTGTGAATTTCATTTTAGAACATTTGGAGAAGCTGTATAATATAAAAATGGGACACAGAATTAAGAACCACTGCTCTAGAGGAAGTCTTACACCTAAGTAAACAATCACAAAAATATCCCCTGTGCAAACAATTGGCAACAACTAAAATGATCAAGATACCTAATACTCACACAATGAACCACACACCACATATCACAGTAAAGATAAACAAACTAGAGCTCCTGAATAAACTAGATAAATCTTGGCAAGCTGGGAGAAGCAAACTACAACACAAACATTATATTTAGTAAAACTACATAAAGGTATGTAAAAATATAAACACAAGGATAGGAAAGGTACACGTCAATTTTGAGTCAATGGTTGGGTGTGAGGAAAAGGGGGACTTAGGAGGAGTATAAGATACAGAAGATTCATTTTATTTTGGAGTTTCATTTCGTCAACTGAATACATGGATATTAACTATGCTGTTAATACCTATACTGTTATATTATTTCTCATTTCACCTGAACTGGCAAAAATTATTAAGCTTAGACAGGTGTTTGGAAAACACTGCTCTAAAAAGCAAAGCTTTCAGGACTAGAAACCAGAAGACCCAGATTCATTCTCAGTTCTGCTTCTTACAAACTGTGTAGCTTTAAGCAACTCAAATAATTAACTGCTCTGGGTTTTATTTCATCTGTCAAAAAAAAAAGTCACAAAACACAGCTTTCCCTCACCAACTCTTAAGGTTGGCTTTGAGAGGTCAATGGGACAATTTAAGTGAGAAATTTTTAACTGGGTAGTAAAAAGTTAAGAGTAATTTCAAAACCTCGGATATTTTAGAAATAAAACCTACCAGTAACTAACCAAACCAGGTAATGTCACTATTTACTTGTCATCACTGATTCTAAAGATATATAACACTAATCTTAATATGGAAGATAAATTTGAAGTTTATCAGTCCCTAAAGGATGGCATATGTATTGGCATTCTCTGTATTATAACTTTCTTTAGCTGATTCTTCACCAAAAAATTGAAATTCTTAATACCAAAACAAGAGAACTGCATTAAAAAGTACTTGTATTTAACTAAAACAATCTATGTCATATAACAGCCTAACTGTTGGCTCTCACTGTGCTTTCTATCAAGAGAGCAGGCAGCACATTTTATTAGACCCCTAATGCAGATGTAGAAACCAACTCAGATGTGGGATAACTTGCCTGGAGCTGTAAACCAAGTGTCAGAACTTGGAATAGACATTAAATGCCTAGTTCTTCTGCGTTCTTTAAGCTACCAAAAACATTATTTTGCCATGGTGCTTTACGGTAATTTTGTCACAAGAAAGAGAAATTCTTTGTCAGATGCCATTCATATACATTTCAAAAGGGGCAAAGATATGTAAGGAAACAAACCACTTACCAATTACAGTGCTACACAGTAAGGGACAAAATTAAAACCGCCTAGCTTGCTAAAAGTCTAATCCTATCCTTGCCAATTAACCTTATTAATACTAGAGTACAAGAAAATGGAGGTCAAAATATTGGTGAGTGCTATTCATTTCCTATGGAATCTCAAATACAGTAACTATTGGGCAACAGAGATATTATTTCTTTTTTCTAAGTTGAAATATAGTTAAATATGGGGATCTACCTCCACTGTCCTTTAAGTAAGCCAACCCTCCTACTGCCCTAAAATAAAAACTGACCAAAAAGCAAAGTTGGGCAGCCCCAAATTAAACTGACGGTAATTATAATTACCAAAATAGCAGCTATATATAATATGCCACTCCAATAAGTTTATGCCATATATGTCTATACACAGAAAGATATATAGAAACAAACTTTATGGAGAAAGGTTCATTTTATCCTGTCTCCTGCTTATGTACGTAAACAGAGCAAAGCTATTACAACATATACCTTACTTTTTACTCAGTCATTAAGTAGTTTCAAATGCTGACACATGATCTCCAACATTCAATTTATCAGTCTTTAAAAAAAAAATCAATGAAATCATCTTGCGGGCCAACTATTATATATTATAAAGTGTATTAAACACGAATACCTTTTCACAAACCAACAGCCAAAATTTAAAGGTCACCTTCTTTGTATCCCGTTATCCATCCTTTTTGCTTACCAAAATCCACCTCGCACTGGCTTCAAAAAAGTGTCCTAGGATTGGCAGATATTTCACCAAGAACAAGCGTCAAACATTTTTTTTTTAAAAAAACAAGAAGCCGGGGTTAAACTCTCTTCTTTACACAAGCCCTCCATAGTACAATCTTAACAAAAAACCCACAACTAAACAAAAACGCGAATTTTCTAATCCAGTCCGATTCCTAATAAGGTTGCCCAGAGTTGGAAAACTGGCGAGATTATAAAGTTCAACCCTCTAGAGAAAAAGAACCCAATGGACTGGCCGACCGGAATACACTAGTCACCAAGCACCATGCGGATCGGTTCTAAAATCTAGGCTGGCACAGGAGGACCTACAGGAGAAAGCGTTCAGACACCGCGAATCTCTCAAAGAGCCCGGGGAGGAGAATGGGAAGCTGACCCCATCTTTAAGTCCACCCGGAGAAAAGCTAAAAAAAAAAAAAAAAGAAAAAAGCGAAAAGAGACTCTGCAGAGAGGACCCGAGACCTCCCTCTCCCCGTCTGCCGGTTCGCCATCGCTTCCCCCGCCCCGAGCTCGCGGAGTCTCTAGGACCACGGGGACCCTCCTACCTCTGCCCTTCACGGAACTACCAGAGAAGCCTCTCAAAAACACAGACCTGGTCGGAGTGGCTTCCCCGCCTTCCCCCGGCGAGGAGAGGGATCCCGGTCGCCAACAACAAAGACGCCTCCCGTTCCCCTCCCCCCGCCCGGCCGGGGCTCGTCCCTCCCGCGCTGCAGCTCCCGGCCTAGCGCCCCCTCCCCAAGCGCGACCCAGGAGACCCGGCCCCCCGCGAACCCACGCACCTGCACCTGAGGGGCCTCAGCCGAGGCGACAAGCAGAAAGGACTGAGAGAACTGGTGCCTACGCGTTGTCCTCGACAAGGCACGATCCCTGCAGCCGCCGCTGGACTCTCCCGGCCTGGGGGCGGGCCCGGCCGAGGAGGGGGGAAGAGGGCTGCAGCCCCCGGTGCCGGGACGTGGAAGGACGACGGCGCCCGAGGGGCCGGCTCCCGTACAGGAGTCTCGCCTCTCGCCGGACTTGCTCCTCCACGCGAGCTCTCGTTCTGCTGACTAACGGCCCCGGCGCGAAGCGCTGGAGCCGCAGCCGCCGCCGCCTGCTTTCGGCCCTCACGTCCCTCGCGGCCGTGGTCGCAGCCGCAGTTGCCGCCGCCACCTCCCTTTCTGACACTGCAGACACCACCCAGACCCCGTCAGGTCTTTCTTCTCTCTAATCCTTTCTTTGCTTCTCCTCAGGTTGCTAACCACGAGGGTCGCTCTCTAGGCGGGCAGGAGACTAGAAAGGGATCAAGGGTAGAGAGACGACCTCGCCAAGCCAGCAGTTGGTCACAGACTGGAAGAAGGTGCCAAAGCTGACCCGGACTCCAGCCTGAGAGCGGACGGGGAGGGAGGGACGCAGCCCTTGCTTAACCGGATTGCCACCAATGACAAGGCGCCTAGTGGAGTCGGGTGGCCAGGAGAGGCTGAGCTGAGCCGGTAGGAGGCGGGGATTGCGGAAAAGAAGAGCCAATAGAAGCAGAGGTTCCCCGCCCCTCCGCCTTGACGGACTGCTACGCTCGGGCCAATGGGGGAATTCTCGCTTCGAAGAAAGCCGGATTTAGTTGCGGGGTTTGGGGGAGAGGTTAGGCGGAGGGGGAGCGGGAGGGGTCGATGCAAACTGGGCCTCGTGGAGTAACCGCGAAGGAACTGAGGAGCGGGAGGGTGTCTTTTGACCTCGGTGAGAAGTCACGTGAATTGATGGGAGCGGAAGGCTGTAATAATTCCTTCCGGGTCAGTGACAAGCGTCAATTGCAAGAGGTTAATTCCTGAAATCTTGGGTTTCCCAGCATCTTTCTGTCTCCGCGCGAGTTGATTGTGGTTTCGGCGATGAGTTCACAGAAAGGGAACGTGGCCCGTTCCAGGCCTCAGAAGCACCAGAATACGTTTAGCTTCAAAAATGACAAGTTTGATAAGAGTGTTCAGACCAAGGTAGGAGCCTGCCTGTTGCGCTAAACTTGACTCCAGGAAGGAATGGTTCATTGGGCGGGAGAGGAAATGAGAAGAGTTGGCGAGGGCAAGTGTGAACCGCAATCCAGAGTTAGTCTTGGCAGTTCCGCAATCCTTTTTAAAATGATCATCTCACGCCCTTTCTTTGACCTGGATATGTTGTGTCATAAATATGTTCGATCGTCAACACTTCAGTTGCATAAAGGTTGAAGGGACCCTCATCAAACCTAAAGTGCACATGGGGAATTGTGTCATTGAACGTACCCATAAGGATCACGTATTTGCAGTAAGAAATGAGAATTTTGACACGAGTTCCTTTTTCAAAATTTGCACGAAGTTTTTTCGGCCACTGTTTCTTTTTGCCCGTAGCTTTGTAGGGAAATGTGAAGGACTGAGGGGTCTTAGCGTCAGAGGATTAAACAATTTGATTAAATATATTTGTTTTGATCTTTATAAATAATTTTACTTTGTTAGTAGGACTTCTATAAGCTGGAATAAAACTTACTGTTTCTAGACAGCAGAAGATCTTACTAATTTTGCTCTACGTATGTATGGAGAGGAGATTGAAATCAAGGGCATCACAGGGCCACCTTACATGAGACAAACCTGAAATACACATAAACTGAAATTCAAATTTATTAGGTGTATGACTTAAATGTTATTTAATTTCTCTGAGCTTTATTTTAATCTCAAATGAGAAATCTGCCAAGATTGTTGTAATACTAACTAACTGCTATTTGTAAGTGGTCTGGATCACAATAGGTGTCCTACAAGTGATTACTTTCACAACATTGATTAAGAAACCAAAGTGACATTTATGGTACCTGTGCTCTCCTTTTCGTTTGTTCTTTTCGTTTTCACTAACTACAAATATTTAATGAGCACTTTACTTGTGTAAGGCTCTATGCTCATGCATATACAGTGTTCAGAAGAGTTGACGGCTTTCAGGGAGCTTATGTTTTTCTAGGTCATTGGACAATAAGCAAACAAAAAGATACATAATTACAAATTATGATAGATTCTGGTGAAGCCTAAGTTCAGTAAGAAAGAATAAGGAGTGTTATTTTCAACTGGGTGTTCAGAGGGCTGGTTACTTTTACTTAGATTCAGAAAGAAGACCTGGAACACAGTTGGAAGCTTTGCCAAATTAGTGCCCATTATCAATTGATAAAGCAGAATGAAAAGCTGTTTTACCCCAAATAGGTATCTCTGTCACATCTGTATTCTTTCTCTAATACAAAAGCATTTGATTCTGATTGTTTTTCATTAGATGATGAAAATCAGTTTTAGTGAGTATTTAACTATACGGTAACTTACTTATAAAGATAAGACTTCCTGAACTTGTACTTTTTGTTCTAGATTTTTTTGTACTTTTGTGCATTTTCTTCATGTTACCTGACAACCATGCCAGTATGGGCTTGGATGTGTTCATGACTCTCAAGTGCAGTCACTAAAATTCATTTACCTCTTGAATTATGAAGAAATATCATTTGTCCATTGGTAGGACCAGCAGCTGCTTTGGCAAGAGTAATTTTACTGAGGAAAGATCATTAGGTTGATTAGTTCTCCATCTGTCTAATGGAGAATAATTGGCTGTGTTCATAGCAGATTCTTGAGCCAGCTATGTGCAGCTATCTAAAGCCAAAATTTTGTCCCAAGCCTTTGACCCTGTTTTCATTCCTGTGCTTTACACTAGAAAGTTGTTTGATTTGGTGACATCAGACGAAGAAGAGGTAGTAAGAAATACATGGTTTACTGTAACTCCCTTTTAAAGAATTGTAGTAATGATTGACTTCTTGTACATCATTACTTGGTAGAAGTCCTGCAAGATAGTTCACTCTGTCTTCCCCTGTCAAGCAGTTTGCCAGGATTTTATTGAAATTTGAAGTTTGAGGATGAAAAATGTTTTATTGGGAAGTTTATCTCGGAAAAGCATCTCGTCCCCCAAAGGACACAGGTGATAGCTGTTGTGAGTAATTTTCATGTGAGTGATGAAGTGCTCATCATGGCAGTAAATGCTACTTCTCAATCAGTGGGTGTCACCAATTAAGGGTTAACCACGTGAATAGCCAGTGAACATACCTGTAGTTGGGCAAATATAGGATTCACTATAGTTTCAAGATAACTATCTTGGTCACTCTAGAGATCACTTCCTTTGATCTTTTTCCGGATTGAGAAATTCTCTTTGATATATTTCACTAATGCCTTCTGGTTAAGTGAACTTCAGTTAAATGAATCCCCACACCCACTTGATTTGTCACTAAATTTAGCATACTTTTCACTTGATACAGTGACAATCTGTGGTGCACTGGGCATTATGCTATACATAAGAATATTATACCTAATTAAAATCATAGTGCTAGTGAAGCACTTTTCCTTTGTGGTGTTTTCCGTACCTTGACATGTTATGTTCTCTCCTCCTTTTTACACAAAAATAATTTCATCCCTGCTTGGGAATGTTCCATATACTTACAGTCCCAAGGTGCTTGTTCTTGAAACCAATAAAGTGATTCTACATATTTCTTAATATTGGTACCTATTGCAATATAATTTTTTTCTATATAAGTCATATATTTTAGGCATTTCATATTATGTACAGTGAATGTCAACTGAAATTAATATGCCTTGATGTGCTTTATCGTGAATAGAATAGAATAGAATGAATAGAAATGTACTCACTATTGGATTATGAGATTTCATAATTATATTGCTAATGTTATTTCCACAGAAAGTTATATACTCTATTGTTAGAAATAAAGTATTCATGGAATTCTTCAGCTAGGTAAATTAATTCACCTTAAAGTAAGACATAATTTATATTAACTCTAACTCTCCCTCAAAAGGGGCATTTTGTCTTCAGAGAAAAATTTTAGTAGGGAGTGGCGGGGTTGGACAAAGAACCTCAGGGCTGAGAGTTACAGGCTGCTTTGGAATTTGTTATTTTAAGCCTAAGGACTCTCTCCACACCTGCACATGTATTATTGTGAGATCACAGGCAGATGTACAGAGATCCTGCTTGTTCTCAGAACAGCCTGCTACCAGCTCACTCCATCAGCAGTTTTGTTAGTGCTCTCTTTCTCTTCATTGACTTTTGTAAAAGGAAGAAATTACATGAAAGGGGATAATGGAATAGCTAACATGCCTAAGATTCCTTTCTGAGATTTCCTTTATCACTTCAGGCCAAATAGCACTTAAATGTAATGATGAATTAAATAAACATGCCCTTTCGGAACTTGTCCGATGTGTGCAAAGATGTCTGAAAGCAGTTATCATCAGAACTCTTCAGTTGCTACCTTAGGCAGAAAGGGTATTTACTGGAAAGATACTGAAATGCTTTCATGAAGCTTATAAATAGTATTTGTTTATTTGGTTTTTTAACATCCAGAATTCCCAAGTTAGCCATATTACTGGGAAATTGTGTCCTTATTTGGCTTTGCACTCTTCCAGTGTTTCAGTATTCCTTCCCCTAACCCTTTACATTTGCCTTCTAGCATTTATAGTTCATTATCATAAAATAGGGAATAGTGTTGAAAATGAAATGTCTTTTGCTTTCTTATCCTACCTGACTATTCCTGGAAACTGTTTGCCTGCAGTCCTTAAATGTTTTTGTTTTTGTTTTTCACTCCATATCATCAACTCCACATTTAGAAAGAACCCTTTCTCTCATTTGCTTCTTCAATCTATTTTTCCTTCACTCAAAAACATCAGACTATTTTCTCCAGATCCATAGTCACCTCCTAGTTATACACCTCCTCATTACTACCTGCCTCACTCACCATCTTTTCACAGTTCCTGTGGTCAGACACAACCACATGAAAAATCCATCCAATATCTGACTCAGCTTTTAGACACACCCAACTCTGAAATCTGCTCTTATGGGCAAGCACTAAGTTTTATTATTGCCAGTAAGTAACTTCACTTACAGTTTTTAAAAAAACTTACAGCCATTTTGTTATCTGCTTTCCTTATTCCTCAAATAATTTGTGAACTCCATTGGGTGCACCTATCCATTAACCCATGTACTTTTCACTGTGCCTCATTCATGTCCTTTTTCTTTTCTTATCTAGCTTGGAGTCCATGTCCTAGCAGTATAACTGCTCTTTTGCATATACCTCCACTCTGTTACCCTTCTTTCCTTGTGCGATATTTGTCTGATAGAATCCTAACCCTGCTTAGATCCAAGCTTTGTATTCCACCATCACGTCTACCAAACCATCGGCATTCTGTACCCATTTACTCTGCCTTCCTGTTATAGTGGATGACATTCCTGTCATTCCGTAAGGCTAGTCTTCCAATTTCACCCTCAAACTCCTCCTCTCTTGCTTACCTAAAGACTTAAAGCTGTAGAAAAACATTTCTTGTCACATTTTGTCAGATTTCAGATGTAAGTTTTGGGGCTTTTGATGAAATGTATCAAGCTACAGTTCAAGACACTGGCAACATGGTGTGGTAAAAAGACTTTGATCTTGGAGTAAAAAGATTTAGATATTATTTGTGCTATTTTCTGGTTGTGTGATTTTGGACAAATTCCTTAGCTTGTCATGCTCTTAGTGTGGTTAGCTGTATTGTGAGAGTTGAGTAAGGTATATGAAAATGCTCACCTGGTAGCTGGCATGCAGTGTTAAGCATTCTGTAAATGCTAGTCCATTTCTTCATCCTACTAAAATGTTCAGCATGCTCACATACTACTACTTCAGGTATGTCTTTCCTGGAATGTCTCCTTCTCTGTAGCATTTATTGCCCTCACCTCACATATAGTCGTATTTATTAGAATATATGGCTTGTCTTTTTTCTCTTTCTCCCATACATATATAAACAAATACTATCTATCTCTAGAGGACAGGGACTCAAGTATTTTTGAACTCTTCACGGTGTGTAATATGTACATGTAGTGGTAGTTCTGTGCTATGGGGTGAAGGAATGGAAATCAAGTAGTTTTTATTGTCATCCACATTGATCAGCATTACTGATCTGTGTTAATTCAGCTGTCTTAATTGGGTCCCTGTTATGTACTATGCATTAACAGAAAGTGAGTATGATCAGAATCCTTCATTCATGAATCTCTGATTCATGATTATTCTAAAAAAGTGAAAACAGGTAAATATGGAGCTTTTTTAATTTAGTAACTTTTGTTGAAATATAGCAATCAAACATATAGAAAAGTGTAGAAGTCTTAATGATTTCAATGAATTTTCACAAAGTGAACAGTCATATAACTGACACCCAGATAAAGGGAATGCCACTGTGTCACTGACTTCTAGCCACTATCACTATTCTCTTCAAATGTAATTAACCTTTTTCTCTGGACATAATGTGAGGTATTTAAGAATAACCTTAAAGTCATGGTTTTGCAGGGGCAAAAAGGAGGGGATGGAGTGGGTGGGGACCTAGATGATCCACCTCTCTCTTTAGATGTAAGTGAATGTAGAAAAGTATCCTGAGGGATCGTCTTAACTGTTTAAATATACAGTACAACCTTATATAGTCTTTCAGGCAGGAAGAAATTAATGTGATTTGGTTTTCCAACAGAAACTTCCTTTTAGGATTTTGAACTTCTAAAAATACTGAGTAAATTTAAATTTGTGTAACTTTGGAGCCAGTTATTTCGATCTCAGTCCTAATTCTCTTCCAATTTATCTGCTTATTCATGAGATTGGATGACATTTTTAGAAAATTATGGTGGATATTTCCTTAGATATTTTATCACATTCATTTCTAGTTGGAATAGTTGAATTTATAGTCTAAGGTTGACTATTTAAATTGTCCTTTGGAACTAAGTTGTATGATAAGTTTTTTAATTTATTTTTGCTTTGACAGAGTCATATCTCATTAATAAGGAAATATTTCTTATAGGTGATAAACAGCTCTGTATGTATAGTAACTTTCAGTGATGATCCATCAACGGTAGAATTCTGCTGTAATTGTATATTAATCATACCTGACTAGAAGATCATTTGGTGTGTTTTAACCCATTTGCAACATCATGGATATGAAATAACAAGTTAAGCTAGGGATTATTTTAAATGGTTTATTGTTCTGTGAAGATTTATTTATTATTAAATGCTCAGCCCTCCTTTACCATATGATGGCTGACTTGTTTGTTTTGAAGTTAGTCATGTCACTGAAGTCATCAATTTGAGTAATATATTTGACATCATGGCATATTCTTTATATGCGAGTGTCAGTATGCCATCATTCGCTTCTATCACAAGACATTATAGTAATATGATATCATGTTTCCTGTAAACTTGAATGTGTTTAAGATACAGTGCTATATCTAGTTTTTTTGTATTGTTTTCCTGTTTTTCCTTCCCCAGTCCCTGGGTCTTCAGTCCTGGTCCTTGGACTTTGCATGGCCTATACCTTAGCCACTGAGCCTCAGAGGTGTCCCTAGATCTAGTTTTTAATGAAGTTAGAATAGTCATGTCACCTATCATCTATATAAAACAGTATTATGTTAACTTTTACATATGTGATGTCTTTGCTTTCATTTAAACTTTTATTATTGAATCATGGGCAGTTCTTTGACCTTCGTATGATGACTTCGTTATCAGCTCTCTTCTATAGTGTATTTAAAACTTGCTTACTGCAATCTTAACTCTCATAGGAATGACTTTGTTGAGGCCTTCTTTTCACTATCCAGTAAGAAAATCAAATTTTACGAAGTTTCTAATTCAAAATGACAATAATCATGAATTTCTCTTTCTGTTTTTTGCATATTTCAGTAACAACAGAGGGACAATAACTGCAATATTAGAAAAAGCAGAAAAGAACATTAAGGCAGTTTAAGATATACAGTAGAGAGGATTTAGACTAATGCAAGTAAACAGTTTATGAATCTGTTATGCAATATAGTTGGAAGTTAAGATTTTTCCAAACTCTACAATAATGCCAATATCAAGATTATTAAGAGCTGTACCACTTCATTCACAAGTGAGTTTTTATAACATTTGTCCTTAAGGTAAAGATAGAAGAACAACTCTAGAGTGGCATGCTTCCTAAAACTTGTGTACTAAAAAGAAAGTAGCAATATGCATACTAAAGCAAAAACTATCAAACTGTTCATTTTAGTCTATCAGCCAGAGTCAGGGATTACATAATTAATATCTGAATTCACTTTCAAAGCAATGTTGATTCTTGATTCTGTTTTAGTAACCCATTGTATATCTGATACTGAATATTCTTTAGAAGTGCTATTGCGATGAACTTAGTGTGATGATAGAAATATTCCTACATCCAAGCTATTCACCATGGTAGCCTCTAGCCAGTCACATGTACCTATTGATCATTTGAAATGTGATCTGTGCAACTAAGGAACTAAATTTTAATTTTGTTCTATTTAATTCAATTTAAATAGCCACATGTAGATAGTAGTCACCATAATGCATACAGATCAGGCCCTCATTTATAAATATGAACAAACTACTGAGATACCCAAAAGTTTTTAGGAAACCCAACATCAGAAGATGTGCTATTAGAAATTCTATTTCCCATGCCCAAGTAACACAGTTAATATAAGACATAGAAGACAACTTCTAAAATGTGCAATTGTTATCCATCCTTCATGATTTAAAAAGTTCTCAAAAATCCATAAAACAGGATAGATAGACTTTCTTTAAAAAAAAAAAAAGCCTCTGACATTTATTAAAAACTACAGCTGTAATTGTAGATTATAAAACAGATATATTAATAGGATTGTTATATAGCAGGATGGACAAGAATAATGATTGAATAGTAATTTGGGAGGTCAAATCAATGGATTTATGGAAAACTAGGCCAAAGTGATAAAAACCCAAAGTTGAAAAAAATCTTAGACCTTCACATAGAACACTTCTAAACCTATCATGGTGATATTTTTGAACTCCAATGATAGAAATGTATGGTAACTTCTAGGGAGAGAGTGAAAAAGGAGGTTATCTTTAAAGCCCCTATAGCCATCAGACTTACCTGGTCCATGTACAAAATAGAATAAGATCCATAAAGTGCTAACAGGAAGTATTTTAGATTTCTTTATAGAGCTAGGCTATGGCTTATGTTGAGACAAACGTATCATCCAGACTAAAAGTTTGTCAAAATCTGTCATATATATTTTATGTATGTTTGTATATATACATACACATTTATATACATATACACATAGACATAAACATTTACGCACACACATTTAGGGATGTACACCAGAATATATGAAGATGTGGTAGAAAAAAT